>VAFG01000372.1:532309-671033 GCA_013461545.1 Syncephalastrum contaminatum | reverse complement strand
GGAACGACCGACTCTGTGGCAGGCCAAAAAAAAAAAAAAAGTCGGGCAGAAGCCAGTCAATTCGCCAGACATATCATCAATTTTTTCCAGCATATGGGGCCGCCGGAGCGCGAGTTGGTTGGCTGTCGCTGTCCCGCCACACGCGACACTTTCTGTATAACCATACCGGAGCAAGGGCCTCTCTATATACTCCCTATAATATGCAGCTGATACACCTTCATCTCGTATAAGAGTTCGTAGGTTTCTTCGTAAACGCATGGCGCAGGACGTCGGTTAACGAACCTGATTCAAATACGCCATAGGATGAGCAAGCACTGAGGGCTATCGCGGATAGGGTCAAAAGAAACGGGGAAGTACGAGAAGGTTTATCAATGGACGATACAATTCTTACCTAACAAGCCCAAAAAAGTAAGAGGGTTCACAGACAACGGTAAGAGCCCTCATTGAGATAGCTGGGGGGAGAGTGAAGAGAAACGAGGGCGCCCTTATCTGCGCCAGATCAAAATAACTAAAACGGTTAAACTCCATGCTTTTTTGTGCACCGAGTTTATCGATGACTCTCTTGCCACGTTTTACAGGTAACAAATGGACTGTCCTGAAGTTCTTTGTCTTTTCTTCTTTTTTCTCCATTTGATCTAACGTAATCAGGTCTCCTCTTCTCTCATAAGCATATCCTTTTCTCTCCTTTAGGTTCTCCCGCTCGTCCGGTATCACCCTTTTCTATTTTCCCTTCTGACAGCTGTCGTTTATCCCACGCACGAAGCATGACAATGTGGATAGCAATGCAATGATGGGAAAAGCTCTCGTATATGCTCTTTTCGTATTGGTTCTTTATCTCTCACCATTACACCGGAGCTATGATACCCACGCTCTTTCCATTTTCTTGTCAATGGCTACTAAATTAAGTGCGCGTGATTGTAATTGGGTGTGCGCCGTAGGTTGTCATGCATTGGCTGAAAAAAAAAACTTCACACCTCTACTCCAAACAATGATACTTATTCGGTGCAATATTGTACCCACTTGTGTTACTCTCCAAAACTAAAAACTAAAACTAAATAACATGTGCACCTCCCCCAAACCGACGGATCCAAAATTTTGTCATGCAGATGAACGAATATGTGGATTATGCGCAAGCGCAAAAAATTGCGAAACGTTCTAGCACGTCTTGTCTGTAATATTCTGAGTAAGGAAACCATGTGCAACGCACGTACAGACGAAGGAGACGGGTCAAAAAAGTTTTTCAAAGATAAGGATCTACTGCTAACACGCGGCTTTCCCTTCGGAAGGCTTCTTTTCTGTGCGTGATCGATGATGTGTTATGTGGCCAAATTTCTGGAAACCTATCATGATGTTGACGCTGTCAGATTTTTTCCGTACAATATATATAGGATAAGGTTTAAGAGTGGGAAACCTGTAACAGAGAAAAGCATGTGTGATATCAGATCCGCTTGTGGTCGCCCCAGCAGCGACTGCAGTTCAGTTGCACAACATGTCATTCTGGCTTACGCGCACGTATATAGAGTAAGTAATAAGGCTGAGCACGCGAGCGACCATCCAGAACATTCAATTTATCATACAGGAAAGGCTACGACTTATTCGCTCAAAATCACCATAAGATGCTGATAAACGTAATTCGGAACCCGGTTTTAATTTGGCTCTCCATTGAGAGTAAAAAACAGACCTCGTGAAAATAACTAGCCTGTTCATTATCATCCTTGATATCTGTATAATCCCGCTTCTCGGGTGGCTGTGATAATACAGCCTTTGCAGAATTCGAAATAGAAGTCTGCCGCATTGCCTATCATCGGTCTTACTCAAAAAGTAGAACACCCTGAGCGATAATGACAGCGAAAGAAGATATAGATGTCCTTTTTGTTTCTTCCTGTGCAGATGATACGCCGAAAAGAATGTCAGCGGAAGACTTTCACGAGTAATGAGGCATTATTTCTTGTAGAGGCTTGCGCTTATTAAACATGACCCTGGCTTCCATCCGTTTTTGACACTGCGTGCATGTTTATGTTTGCGTGTTTCCTTATCTGTCGACGAGTATGCGCGATGCGCTTTGACATGATTCGCACCCTCATCTTAATTTGGTATCATCACGCCAGCAATTGTAGTCCAATGATCAGACGTTACAGAAATAAAGCTTACTACTTTCATACGACTTCTGCAAACGCCAAAACGGATTCACCCGGCATGTCCTCGGCGCGTTTCCAGTGATCGCGTGTATACCCACAATGTTGACATTACCGCTTGCTAATTCGTATGACGGTACATCAATATAGCGTCGGTGCTTGCCTTTTTTCAACGTGGCGTATAAAATGACATTTTATTTGTCGTTGGGAGGTTAACATTTGGCGGGGACTAAATACGGGCATGGCCCCAAGGTGCACAGCATTTTCGTTCTTGGCGTAAGCAGTACTACTTTCCATTTGATCCTCGCCGACACCGGTATCTCACTGAACGTGAATGTAAATTTAGCACAAGACGAAAAGGATGCAGAGCTTCCCCTGAGCGTTTTACCGATACCGTTCATCGTTGGCAGCTCTGAAAAACGAGATCTACGTAATATAACCACTGTATGTATAGAACGAGCTTTGCTGAATTTATGCAGGTGCGCCTACGAAGCTTCGATGACTTGTTCTATGAGCATGAGCATCGGCTCCATATGCTTTTAGTTATGGAGTAAATAAATATACTTGTGTGTGATCTGCCTTCCTTATTTGACATACCCTATGGAGGTGGCGGTGATTACTATTGCCTATACCGGTTCCTTGGTGTGGTGAACGCTAGCTTTATGCATCAATGCGTCAATTTTCCCATGAAAATAGCTCTCAGAATTACGTATAATCACCCCATCAATTAATAAGGTTAAAAATAAGTTTGGATAAAGCTCTTTCTGGTGAGCAAATTCTCTGAAACGACATCATATAACCCATCGCCCATGTTTACATTTGTTTCCTGTCAATATGCTTACATGATATATAGCCATATATCAACCAGGCTTTTTCCCTCTCTTTACTAAGCCGAATATAATCACATTGTCGATGTCACCTTATGAAAAATAAAGCAGCCATTTGACATGAGCAAATCATTAACAGGTATGACTATGTCGTTATATATATGGTAAATCAGATAGGTGCTGAATACCGGACTTCGCTGGCTGTACTCATATAGCCATTTTATTTCGAAGCAAATAAGGCCTCGGCCTAAGTAGTGATAGTGTCTGTACCTATAAATGTCTTCAACAATACATATACGTCAAATGGCATGACATGTACGGCAGTCGTGGCAAAGCCATGTCACAAATAGAAATATTACGAAGTAGATGTTACCCCAAAAATTATTGCTATAGAAATCTGAAGGCTTACAAAGCATTCTTGGCGGTGAAATAGGCCATAGACTGCCTCGTGTTAAATTTTAGGTGCTCTCAGAAACGCTGTTATAAAAGTTAAAGGAGATCTTCCGCTGTGAAAAGTCATAGACTGCGGTACAGCCTGCACCTTGCGGCAAAATGACCGCATCCGACCGACGACTGTCTTTCCTAGTCACACAAAGCACATGGCAATTTTTTTGGGCGGTGGGTGAATGATCTTCTCCCTCCCCCGGCCCTAAAAAAGTGGCACGGCTACTATAATGCAGCGATCGCTGTGGTGTAACTTCTGCGAAAGGGACCGATCAAAATCCCCGTTTGATGCCGTGAGAATGGTCTTCCACGTTCTGTTGTCGGGCGATATATGATATGAAACCGCCGGGTGCCCCTTGATAGATATCGATTGCACAGGAGTCTGACAGGTCATTAAAATTAATGATGTAATATCTACTTTACTTGGCATGCGTGGGACTTAACCCTTTTGCTCCATAATGACTTCCATACTATGCCATCAGTGTTCTGTAATACCAAACGGGTGTTCGAAGTATATCCAACCGGTAATCAAGCATAGTAGTAGAACAGATATCAAAAAGTGCAGACGTGCATATTCATAGACATTGTTTTCTGAAGACGCTAACACTATACAATCGTTCTTTGAGTCAAACTCAAAATAGAGCTACACACTCTTACATAGGATAAGCGGGCTTGCTTTCAGTCTTACCTGGACTTTCCACGTCATAAAATACTATAGGGATTCTCGGACAGCAAGATACTTTTCCAGCGATCAGTAATCGATCTAAGGTTATTGCGAGTGTGTAGTACATAGGTAAGTTCCTTGGGAACGGTATCGATATGTCTGATAATGATTACATAGATACAGTGTATAATACCGCAGCTGGAAAAAGAAATTCATTATACCCTCTACAGGTGCGCAGTAATTGCTCATAACTTCATTCATTGTCTATACTAGCGAATAATTTGTATTGTCTAACGAAATGTTAAGCAACGCCATGAAGTTCTAGCCAGAGCATATAAGGCCATATATAACTACATGTATACAGGCCAGCCAGCAGTCTGAGTGGATCACCGGGTCAAGACTACGTAAGAAGGTGGAGCAAACTGGGTTTGCGGATGCAAGCTGTATGGGAAGTATTGTATAGAACCTTGTTACAAGGCCTTGACAGACACTTTTTACTTTTGAGCACAGCGAGGTAATTTGGTCGCCAAACGACAAGAACGCGATCAAGAATACTAATTCTTCGAAAGATATTAAAGACTGTATCTGTACCAGAGCGTTGTATATAATCTCGGATATTAGCCTAGGTTCAGATTATGCTATGTAGTAATAGTACCGACTAGACGAGACCTTCAAGTGTACTCGCCAGAATTGACAAGGGCTGTATATATGGGTAGGTACTCAAAAGGACAACTTTACGCTCTAATGCGGAAAGATACGGCTTGCTTAAAGGGGAGACAAAGTTTACAAGGAAGCATAGAAGGAAGAGAAAGAGCGCGGAAATTTGCGTGACAACCGTTGCTATATATCCTCTCTCTGGATTTGGTTACGCATCATTTGTTTGTGCTCAAGCTTTCGTAACAGACAGCAGAGAAACAGAAAATATCCAAGTCATATCCAGCCTCAACCCGTATAGGAGATAAGACCGACAATATGTCAGAGATATATCCTCAGATATCTTGCTAGGCGGGTTGTGAACTAAAGAGGAAAGCCAGTCGACGTCCACGTGAGGTACACTTATTCCAAAATAATGGGTGCATGACGCGAAAGGGACGCGTAAAATGGGTGAAACAAGAAATCTATAAACTAGCAAATACAGAGTATACAGAGACAGAGAATGTACCAGGTACACAAAATTCAAGGCAATGCAGACACGAACGATCTATTTTTGTTGTTTGAGCGGGCATGATGATTTTTCTTGACGTTACACTGAAGTATGGAGCAACTATTATAGACAAATGAAGGAGTATAGCCAATAATTTGTATCAGAAAGTCGTATGTTTCAAGATATCCAGCTGAGAGTGAAGTATTATGGATTATGTTATTAGGATGGCAGGGCAGGGCTTTAAAAGGAAGAACAACAAGGGAAAAGAAAAAGCCAGACTTCAGCCCGCGACCCGCCAAACACCACAAATGAGCGTCACGAATTTGGTGCTGCTTTTCTTTTTGCATCATTCTGCGACTCAAAAAAAGTTGGAAAAAAAAAAGTGTTTGTGCGAACGAACAAAAAGACAACCAGCGTGTGGATCTTCCCGAGGCGATTAAACGAGTTGTGACGAAGAGTGCGTGAGATACAAGAGCAACTATTGAACAGCGCAGAAAGAAAGCTCTTTTGATCCACACACAGTCGATGAAAGAGCAATCCTCAACAAAGCAATCCAACAGTTCACACTCATTGCTGCTTTCCGATGTGTCCTCGCTCTCTTCTGACAGTGAACGACCCGACATGGGAAGCAACAGCGATCAAAACGATGACGACGAAAGCAGCGTGGTCGGTGATAGACGTTTTCCGGATACGAAGCGTCCGACCACACACCAGCAACAGCAGCAACAAAGGCGTCGCTCGTCCCATGATAGCTCAAAATCCAAGAAAACGAAGACGAAGGCCAGCAAAGCAAAGAAGGGGGTCCAGCCTCGTCAGTCCAAACCCGAGGAATACTGTATTTGCCGCAAGGGCTATGATGGCGAGGAGTTCATGATTGCCTGTGATGGCTGTCAAGGTAGGCTGTACCTTTTCCTGCTTGTGTTTCTTCAGCTTTTTATTTATCAATGTGAATTAGAATGGTTTCACGGGCGGTGCGTCGGTGTAAAGCCTAAATCTGTATCCAAGCACTATTACTGCGACTCGTGCCGTGCACCATCACCACTACCGCCACCACCACCGTCACCGCTGCCGGTTGTCAACGAAGCTGCCAGTAAATCAAAGGGGAAAGGTATGGTTTGACGAGAGTGATAGACTGAGATGGAACAAACAAACAAACTAAACACAAAATAGGCCGCAACAAGAAGGGCGGAGCCAAATCAAAGCAAACACAACCGCCAAAAAGCAAAGCAAAAAGTAAAAAAGAGGAACCCAAAGTCGCTCTCCTTCCCATGGCAACGATCACCCTTAACCACAACGACGAAGATGAAGATCTGGATGACATCTGCCCTGTCTGTGACTCCGAGTGTACTTGTGGTGCTTCTAAGCCTGAGCCAGGTATGTCCTACATATATTTGGTCTATAACATCGCATTCTGACGGAGTGTACATAGAAATTACAGTCGAAGAAGAACCTGTCAACGTTTTTACGAGCAAGAAACCTGCTGATGTATGGACGGTGACAGATGACTCCAAAGTGGTCGTCGAGCGAGATGGGCATGAAGAAGAAGAGCCGAAACCAAAGCGGAAACCATCAAAGAAGTCAAAGAAGTCTCAGGCTCAGACTGAGAAGCAAACCAAAGAAAAAGACACAGAGGCTGAACTTGTCGTGGACGACGAGTCACAGAAAGACAGCCTCCTCTTACTCTCAACGGCAGACGACGAGCTGGACTCCATCTATGCCGAAAGCCGGACGGAGTCGTATGGTTCGAGTGTGCACATTGACTCTGGTGACGACAGTGACCTCGAAAAGGAAGAAGAACGAGCTATTATCCGAGACATAGAAAACGGATTTCATACGGACGAAAGTGACGATGAAGACAGCGATGATTTGGAGGACGAGAGCGACGAGGAGATCTGGTATGATTCTGATGAGGAAGAAGAAGCAGAAGAAGGAGTCCGGATGTTGGATGATCGCAACCACTGGTCGTCCTCGGAAAATGAGGAAGAGGAGGAAGAATACGACATGTATTTTATGCATCACCAGCATCAAGACGAGGCAGACTCGGAGCCGGACCAGGGTCTATTGACAGGCGATAATGCCGCCGACTTGTTTGACAGCATTGCGTCTGCATTCCTGCAGATCCTCACTCCGCTTGGTCATGGTGCGGATGGTACTCCCAACCCGCTGTTATCATTTGATATTAATAACACCACAGGAGAGCCGACCGACATGGAACGAAGGCCCTCCTTACCTAGCAGTGCGGTATCCGCTGCTCATCACCATGCATCCACTGACAACCTCACTTCCGAAGCGCTGGGCGCCCTCTCTGCTTTGGCGGCCGAAAATGCCATGTCACTGCCTTTAGCGACCGAAGATGATCATCATCATCACCCACAGCAGTCAGGCCACGCCCCTCTCGCACGGACGACAACAACGGGCCATATTTCCTCTGCCGAGCTCAAGTTCCAAGAGCAACTGCTGGATCTGATTGGCATGACGTCGATGGAGAGTGACAACACGACAAGCAAGGCTGATCTGTCTGCTTTGATACCTCCCACTACACCTCTTCCAGGCTCATCCCCAAACTCCCTCTCCTCCGCACGCCACGCCTTATCTATGCCTTCAAGCCCTATTTTGTCCTCTTCCCCTTGTACTACCGACTTTGGATCCGATCGAAAACGTTCTCTGGATGAGGTAAGTCATAATTCACCGTGCAAGGATGATGATTCTAATAAGGTTTCTCAGCATATGATGAACGGGAAAAAGCGTCGACTGTCAGCTGAAGATGCACCAGCAAGCACGCAGTCTTCGCCAACAGAGAGTGAACCGACCCCGGTCTCGATGGATGAACTCGTGGACACGTCGCAGCTTTACACACGGTCTTCGTCGCGCTCTCCATCGCCTGATCCAGATGAACTCGATACCCGACTCTCCCGCGATCTGTCCCGCTGGCAGCGTGTACCTATCGGTGCGTTCCGACTCATGCGATCCAAAAACAAACATTGGTTCGAGCGCTAGATATTCTTCTTGTCTTTTTGTTATCATGTCTCAAATTCTCCCTCCCCCCCGTCATACGCCAAAGCCGTCCCGCTTTATTCCACATCACGCCACACTTTCATGAAATCCGACCCATCCCAACTAATCCACATTTCATATCATCTCACTCAAAACACACCATGAAGAAGAAAAAAAAAAAGTCTTTGCATTTCACGTTCTCTCCCTTGCTTTCATCCGTCCGCATCTTCTTTTTGTACAGAAAATAAAAAAGTTTATTCGCCTTGTTGCTTTTGTGCCTCCTCGTATTTCCGCCACCGTTCCTCTCGTTCGGCTTTCAATTTCTTTAGTGTGCTTTGTACATCTTCGCTCGTAGTTGGCGGTTTCTAGTATAAAGAAAGGATGGAAGAATGAATACGAGCCATGTTTTTACCGATAGAAAAGGTGGTTATTCTTACTTGAGTAGTCTGGTAATCGGGCCAAAACTTGATTCCCTTGACGTACTTGTCATAGAAATCAGGGCCGCCAAAGTAGAGCATGACGCCTACTGGAAAAAATACATAGACGCCAAACTATAGCGAAGCTTGACTTAGTTGTTGTCCCAAGAGTTATCTTTAGTTCCTTACCTTGACGATTTCTAATTGAGGACCTGCCATGGTTTGCTTATGTTATGTTCTGACTGAGAGAAGGCGGAGATGCTTTCATGCTGAAATTGACAGGAAAGCCACCGCATGGCCCAGCACCCCTATTCCAGCTTGTCCAAAAAAGGCAAAAAGTTCAGACGACTTCGAGCTAATATATGATGAAGTTTAACTTACCAAAGTTGAAACGAGAGACATTTTATCCGCACTGTAAACGTTCTTCCTGTAAACACTGCAACTGAAACTGTATTATTGACGGCTTAAAACCTTTGACTAACCAGTTAGATATGAACTGAGGTATTGAAGCACCGTATTATACCTGAACATTAACACCGACAAGAGAGTATTGCTTTCCCATATATATTACACCGGACAAACGGTTGCTACATATTTCGGCTGGTGAAGACAAAAAATTAGCCATATTAGTAGAATGTATTAAACTGAAAGGCTTACATACATATTTACATCAAAGTAGAAGAATGTGTAAGGCCCTCAAAAAAATCTATGAACAAATATAAAAACGATATGGATAGCCCCTCTTTGGCCCACGGAACACGCGCATGCATATGGGTGTCGTAATGTAATCCTTTCACTGTCTTCATATTGAGAGAATATAACCGAGAAAGAATGGTGTTTCGAATTCATTTTCGGCTCACGTAACCAAACCATTTTAGTTTTACTTATTTAACTCTGTTGCATATAGGCTTTCACCATTTGAGTCTGATTTTTCTACCCAGGCTCCTTTTTCCTTCTAACTTATCAAATCCATTTGGCGCCCTTTGCCATACCTAACGGAACATATTGAGAGTGGTGGCAATTACGTAGCTAATAAGTCACTCAGATCAGTCAAACAAAGAACCAACAATAGACATGAAACAAAATAAGAACGAGATTAATAGACGAGAGGTTTGATACCTATATCCACATATACAGGCATATTTAGTGTAACTTTTTTCCTTCATAATGCAGGTTAGAAAAATGTACAGAAGGTGGATATCCTTACGGAACTTTATGAGGGACAGGACCGTAAGAAGGAAGGGGAGAATGTAGCAGCAGACAAGAAAAGACTTAGCATTGCTTGTATTCTTTTTGTAGTAGAAGAATTTGCTTTATCATACACGTTGTGAAATGCTGTGCTTTTCTCCTATTATCCAATACGCACCGTGTCTTGTAAATGCTTCTTATTTACGCTTCCAGACACTCATCTTCTCCTTGCCTTTACGGTCTTCATGTCCCTCAGCGTCCTCCTGATACACAAGTTCAAACGCGTCATCAAGGAGCTCATGATAACTAAAAGAACACAAATGAGCACCAATTTTTCAGATGTAGCACAACTTACAGTTCAGGACTGACAGCAAAGGGTGGACCGCCCTTCTTGTCGACAATTGGAAACATAAGAGCCACAAGTGTGCCACCGGGTTTCACTATTTCGGCCATGCGCGCTGACCATTGCGGGCGCATTTGGGGGAGCATGGCACAAAGAAATCTATATAGAGATAGTGAGTATGATATAGCTTGTGGTTGGAAGGACATACGTGTAATCGTAGACGAGATCATAGCCTCCTTCTGGGAATGCGAACTTGTAGAAATCATCCGCCACAAACTCAAAGTTGCCTGGGGTGTTGGCGTGCTTCTAGTGTTTGGGCGCACGTATCAATTGCTGTTTCGCTAGTATTGAGCGCGCTTTTACCTCCTTGCATTTTTGAATGCAGGTTGTGCTCAGGTCGAGACCAGTAACTCGGAGAGTTGGTGAAGAGAGCAGCAGCACGTCATAGCCTGAACGACGTAGGCTCATATCAGGTTATCTGTCCCATGCATTCTTTCTAAAGATTACCTGCGCCGCAGCCAGGGACAAGAGCTTGTCCAGACGAGGGTACTAACTCGGGTCGCGTCTTGAGAAGGTGGACCAACGCCGGGCTAGGCTTGCCTGCATCCCATTGCGTTCTGCCAATCTGCCAGCAATTCTCCCAATCTGACAGCGCGTGAGATTCACCTTCTTTCACAACCTTTTGGTGTTTTGTTACCAACTACTCGGTCTTCTTCTGAATCGAGATCTACGACGTTATTCGCGGACATGGTTTGCTTGTGGAAAAGAAAAGGTTTCGTCTGTTACTTTCTAACGAAACGGGGAAAATTATAGTCCGTGCATGGGTGGACGCGTCAGTGAGCATCATCCTGCAGGAATTTCTCTTCCGCTGAGTCAGCAGAGTAATACCTAGTATGCCTATTATACCTATGCTTCCGACTATCTTCGACCGTGCACTATTGCTCCCTACGACTAATTTACACTGCATCCATTTCCAAGTGGAAGCGTAAAAAGGAATCTCTCGAGCGTGGCGGGTATCACAATGGAGAATGATTTTATTATAAGGCTATCTCCCACTCGTTACATTCTCTGAATTTGAGCGTATCTAGCAATGGAAAGCTACTATAATAAAGTTCTTTTACACGAGAAATGTTTGTATTACAACCCGGGTTCCTTGTCCGGACAGGTATATCCAAACCCTTGAGGCTTGCCGCAAGCCCTGAGCGCTGAGCTTTCTCCATAAAATAGACAAGATCGCACATGTCCAGACCTTTTAGCATGCGTCCACTGTTGTCCACCATCGTGATATTTTCCAGAGTTGATATACCGCCAAGGGCAGTGAAAAGGCATTCGGTCGTATCAATAGAGTGGAAGACCATAGCGCCAGAATCCATAGAGACTTGCGTGACCGAGCACGCGTCGCCTTGCCTCCCTAATGTCTCAACCAGATCAAAGACATCCTGACTGTCGCAGCGGTGGCTAAGTGTGATTGTTCGCAGGGATTTTAAGGCAGCCATGGCCTCCGTTAATATGACGTCCGAGCTTATGCTCTGTAGGTTTGGACAGCATGGCAGAATCATTTGCAGTGCGGCTCGAGGGTCGTTTGTGTAATTTCTATGAGGCGTCCAGTAAATGCTTTGAGTCCGGAATAGGGGTAGTGTTTCAGATATTGTTGCTACGTCATCGAGGCTGCCAAACGACACTTTGGTCAACGTTGCTTGATTCATCTTGAGCAGAGTTTTTAGCACGCCAGGATCGATGCCATATGTCAAGGCATATTCAAACGTCCTGATTCCTCGTCTGTTTCCCGCCCCCTCAAGACAGTCAAACACCATAGAAACATCATAAATGTCTTCGTCCTGGTCATAGGGCGCAAGCAGAAATCGTAGCTCTTCCAACTGAGGACAGTACGTCTGCAATGCAGTGCAAGCGGCGCTGATGTCAACGTCGCTCTCCTCCCAAAAGTCATACGAATGTGCCGTTAAACTCCGCAAATTTGGACATCGTCGGAAAAAATGCACGTCGTCCAAGATATGGTTACTTTCACTCCAGGACAACTTCTCCAGGTTCAGCGTGGCGGCAGGCTCGAATGTGGATCCTCTGATCCAGGCAGGTGTGTCAAGCCTTTTCTTCCAATCGGTACGGTAGGACAGAGTCACCAATTGTGGGCATACAGTCAACAGAAGCCGCAGCATGTCGCTGTTTGGACGTACGGAGGTATGGATATGAAGTCTTGTCAGATATTGGAGGCGCGTTGAGCCAATGCCAGTGGAGATCGATTTGCCTGCTTCAACGTCATAAAGGCGGAGCTGCTGATCCTCGTCCACTACGTATCCAAATTTCATGAGTTTTACAGCTTCTTCTTTAATGAGGGTCTATTCTGTATCGTTTACCTTTGAGATCCAGACCGGCTACCCATTGAAGCATAAGCGTAATAGGGCACTCCTGCTTGTTTACATGGCAGTTGTCTTCGGTCGGCTGGTACTCGTGTTTATATATTTTTTCTGCCCAATGAAGATCATCATCGTCGGTTCGGTGCCGCACAGTATAAATTGCAAGCTCTCGCAACTGCTGCTGCAACGACCAGGTTATTGGCTGTCGCCAGTAGCCGTGTGATAGATCATCACTGGGGGTGAATTCGGCAAAGTCGAATTTATGATCCTCGCCTGTGTGAAACGGTCTGCGGGATAGGATGAGGCGTCTCCAAACAGGCAGAGAAAGCAGCATTATGCGCCACGTTCGGGATACCATGGTAGCGACAATGCGTTTCTCTGGGGCATAGTATTCGAAGATGTGCGCGATAATCTCGGGTGGTAGTCTGGTAACAGGATCAGCCTTGCTTTGAAGGCATGCCTCAACAGCGGCAAGGGCACTCCTGAGTGTGTTATCTTTGGTGGCTGTCCTCTGCTGAGCAATCCCTCTTTTGCATATCTCTGCTGCTTTTTCATATTCGTATCGTCGGCGGTAGACATTGGCTGCCCACACATATCCTGTCGAGCACATCGGGGCATAAAGCATCAGGTCATACGCGCAACAAAGTACTTGTGTGTACCGTTTTGCTTCCCAGTGCTTTTTGATCTTCGACTCGATTTCTATATCGCGTGGGGCCGAAGGCTTCTCTTCAGGGACAGCGAGAGTCGACCTCTGTATTGGTATTCAGGATGAATACTACTGGAATCGCGTCAATGGGCAGCATGACTCACCTGAGGGATCATTGATTGTGCCATTACGTTATTGGAGAGACTTGAATGGGGGTGGGGTCCTCAAGTGGGAATACGCGCTACAGATGAAGCATCATCAATGCAGCATTACCCCAGTATTTCAAGGAGCGAACCCCAAAAAGTGCATTAGACGCCCCTGAAAGTTTAAATTTCTCCTGGACGAACCAGGTCCAGCCATCTTCGGTTTAATGGGGTTATTCAAGCTGCCTGTGCTGCTATGGACCCTGATTAAATATTCGTTATGTATGCGGAAAGGATCTATCTCAATCTGTTTCCCTAAGGAAGTTTTCGGGATGATTCTATGCGTAGGACCAATCGTTAACCAAAAAGGATCTAGTTATATAAAAAGCATGTCGTCTGCGTTCCTTGGTAACGAGAATATAGTAACTACGCCTTTGGGACATGTATATTGCAATACTGCGTAAGATAGATCGCAGAAGTAGGTAATAAAATGTGTCTCATTCTCCCAAAGTCTTATAGTTCCATGTTATAAAGATTTTTTGGAATTCACATACAAATAGTAGTAATACTGGATGGTTACGTTTCTCCATCACCGAATCAACAAGACCTATAAAAGGCGAGAAGTGGTTCTATCAAGTTGAGTGTCGCGAATGAAGCTCAACCTCTATTTGCATAACGTCATATGCCGTGCCGAAACAATATAAAAAACGTGGTAGTCAGTCGAAAATGAAGCGCCGAGTGGCAAATATGTAAAATAATTGTTATCCTCTTTCTGAAAAAGGAAAGAGCAGGTTCTTTACATTCAAGTGGCGAACGGAAGACTCCGGCGCATCGGTATGCTTCATGTCGGCGCTTGTGCCGGTCTTTGGTTCGGCGAGCAAGAAAAAATCACGCAAAGGAAGCATGATATATACACAGGTACATAAACGATGAAACTAATGTGTTTCTGCAGGATACACTCTGTTCAATAGGTGCGCACAGTCTCATTTATCATATGATGCATCTTCGTTTATAATGCGGCTTTGTTTAATGCGCCTTCGATTGTATTCTTCTTGAAGGGTGTTTCATATAGACAGGTGACACGAGGATGGAAGGTGGAGAAAAAACAATGGAAACTCTCTCGGTGTTTTGCGCGAAAACATTCTTCCTTCTACATCACCATTTACCAAAAATTTTTACGTTATGCAGGCATTGGGCAAATGACACTCATTGGGGTACCTTATTCCCTTTTACCCGTTCCGCTCTGGACGGCGCTTTGTTACTAGAGGTCGTGTGTCCATCTTTTTGTTTGATCTCGGTGCAGACCTGGGAAGACCAATCAGCAATTATACAAGCGAATAATATAGAAGGTTATGAGTGGAGGCTTTGTGCCACCGATCTCTTCATCGGTAAAAGATGGAAAAAAAAAAGAGTGTCCTGCAGCCAAAGAAGAACAATCATTATTAGTCGCACAACGCGCATGAAATAAAGTGTACATGCCTTATCTACAGAGCGCTGTTTCGTTTGACATACAACTGCGGGTCAGCCTGCATCAGTTTTGCTGATAAATGCCATTATCACGATCCATCCGTTCCAGGAACGGCGGCGTAAAAGTCAGCGGCTGTCGACGAAAAAAAAAAAAACTTTATTTTGCTAAAAAGTCCCCAATATTCGATGGATTTCTGCTTTCCACTTTTCTTTGTGGATTCTACAGGCCTTTGTTTGCCGTTAGAAAAAAATCTATTTTTTGAAATCGAGAAAGAGCACGGTCCACTCGAGTATGTCCTTTTGCCATTGGTGCTGTAAAGGGATGAGAATAGGTCGGTTCTAAAATAAGATTGGTTTTTGCATCGGTGTTTCGTGAAAGGAAATTGACAAGGTAACACAGGGCTGCAGAGGCGGGCCCTCCAACGGAGCAAGAGGAAAACGGAATGTGATACAACGAACAATGGCCACGTTGTGTAAAGGTCAAGGGAGGAGCTAGACCAGAATAAGTAGGCGATGCGGTCAATGTGAAAACTAAATGGCAAGCACGGAATGGTCAGCGTCTAAACACCATTGGTTAGGAAAGAAGTCGAGAGATAAAAAAAGTGGAAGTAGAAGCGGGTACCGAATTCTGGAGGGACGTGCGCTTCTCTTCACCAGACACCCTCATAATACACAAAAAGCATGACCGAATGTTGTCCTTTCCTTTTATCTTGTTCACTTTCTTCTTTTCTCCTTTAACATCAATAATTCGCTCCCCTTTCCCTTTCAATGGCTCTGCCAGACGCCATACACAATGATCCATACCGCTCTGCACTGAGAGCTATACACGGGAGCTCAGGTACACGCCCCTCAAGTTTTTTTTTAAAGTATTTTTCACTCATGAGGTATTCCATTAAAAAGATTTCGACGATTGCAGCCGGCCAGGTGGCGAATGGGATGGACTTGTGGCACATTCCCGGTCTGGGTCTGATAGCAGCACGCAGCGACTGACGACAGCAGCTCCACGGTACGAAGACGACCCGTACGCTCGACATGAGCATTCTGGTAGTGCTTCAGGGCCGGCGGAGCGCCGCACGAGTTTGCGAGCCAATTCTTACCTGCCCTATTCACACCACGCACGCGACCCACATGCGCGCGTGGAACCCATCTATATTGAGGACAAAGCACCTTCGCTTTTGCAGCCCGCGTTGTCCATGCAAACAAGCGTGCGTCTCGAAGAAGGTCTGTCTCAGGCCAATCTACCTACTCTCGAGGAACACGAGAAACAAGGCCAGCAGCCGCGGTCTGAGCCGATGGGCTCGCCTGAAGAAGACTGGCTGTCGCTGTTTGCCGCCAAAAGAGCCGGGCCGGGCCACGGCTGGCGTGCCAAGACTCGCTGCTGTGGGCTGACACGAGGAGCAGTGACAGCGCTTGTAGTGATTGCTATCATGGCTGTCATAATAGTGATTTGGGCTCTCGTGTGGCCGCGTGTACCGCGGATGTCTTTTGCGGCAGCGACCAACACGTCTCCGCCCCAATGGTCCAAAGATGCGCTGTCCTACAACGCGACATGGTCCGTCAACCTCACTGCCATCAACGACGACAACATCATACCCACCCGCATCGACTCCATGGCTCTGACCGTCGTCGACCACGACACGGGCGTAGCATTCGGCACAGGATTGCTCAGCAATTTTATCCTACCCACCGGGTCGTCCATCCTCCAATTCCCCGTCAGCATCAATTATACCACCACCAACACCTCCGACCCCACCAAAACCGACCTGTACGACGCTTGCGGCCCGCAGGTCGCCAGCTTCTCTCCCACCCTCGCTTCCGACCAACAGGATCTCACTCTCGCCATTGATTTTTACGTCACCATCCGCGTCGCAGGCCTTGTCTGGTCAAACACACGCATCGCCTTTGCCCCTAACTTCGACTGCCCGGTCGATTAATCCATCCTCCACCATTTCTTGTTTATATGCACAACCCACCACGCCACCACCACCACGCACTCACCCTCACTGCCATTCCACGCTCCATATAATTTTCATATCGCATTTTTAAAACATTATCTTTTTCCTTTTAAATCTCTCTGCCTTTCGGATGACAGCAGCGGCAGGCGCCGCCAAGAAAAAGTTCTTTACAGAGTTACCACGCATCCATGTCCTGACGCGCTCGCAAGAAGAGCGTTCAGAGGTGACGGTCTATGTGAAAGGTACCTCTCCTTTTCTTATGTTTCTTTGAGTCTCATTATCCGGGAGGATTCCTTGCACAGGGGGAATCGCCTGATCGCTTCTCTGATTGGATGCATTCGCATCGTCTTTTGGTCCTTTCACCCCAGCATCGGTGGCATTCGGACGCATTGGGTTACTCGTGGCCGTCTGGTTCGCCTACGCATCAAATACCTTTGCCTCTCGCTACTTTGGGCTCTGGACTTTATCTGGTCCACCAGAGTTGGCAGCGCCTACGCCATTTTAAGCTACCGACTCTTGCGAGCGTGGCGGGTACCTTGGCTGTCGATGTCGGTCTCCATGCTGCACGCCTTGCTTATCAGTTCAATATCGCCCAACGCGAGAGTCATGAACGCGCAGAGATGCTCGCCTGGCGTTTGCTTGATCTTCGGCGTAAACACGACAAGCTTCGTATCGTAGGCCACTCCCTCGGTTGCCGCCATATCGTCGAAGCATGCTCCCTCATGGATCCTACAGAAAGGTATTATGTCGCTCCATGATATGAAAAGAAAGAAAGGAAAAAAAGAGAGAGATTCTTTATCTAAAAGAGTCTGTGTCTAGACCCGACGCGGTTCATTTGTGCGCGCCTGCATTGACCATGGATGAGCTTCAGCCTCACGTGGCTCTCGGTCGTGGCCTTGGACGATCCAACACAACCGTCTATTATTCGGGCAAGGATTTGACCCTGGGTATCTTGTTGCGGGCTCTGCTGGCAGGGGATCAGGCCGTGGGTGAAATCGGCTTCAGGGACAGTAAAGCAGAAGTGGACCCCTCTGTCAGAGCCATCGACGCAAGTCGCTCCTTGGGCGGCTATTATATCAGCGCTCATACCGATTATGCACACAAGTTCCATTATTTTGCCCGTCCAGACACGCCCGCTATTGAAAATGTCTCTCAGCACTCATAAAGAAAACCCAATCCATATCGCCTCCATGATGATGGTACATGTTACACCGTTCATTTCTTTTTCATCCCGCTTTTCGCTTTGTTTTCGCCTGGTCCCTCTTTCCGTTTCTTTTCTTTCTCTTTTTTCTTTTTTCCTTGTCTTATTTCGTTGTTCTGTTCTTTTCTGCTCAAAAGACGGGTGCCAATCAAAAATGACTGGTGTTACTAAACCTATGGGGGAGGCGGGCGACAAGACGGACAATGCCGATAGAGGACCTTGGTGTGATCTGACCTGTCCCTCGTGTACATCCAAAACCGTCAGTGTCCGACCTGCATATCCGAGATTTTACCGTTTGCAGCGAGCCTTGACATTGTCATGCTGCTCAGCACCCTCCACCACTTCCCTCGGCTGGCGCGCTCAGTGTTGGGCTTGTCAGTTTCGCTTTTCGTTTTCAGCCCCGCTTTATGATTCTGTGCCTGGTGACAGTATCCTTGACGACGGCGATTCAGCCATCCTCGAGAGTGACAGACGCCATCGCCATGATATACCGCGCCCACCCTCCGCCGCAGCGTGGGTGATGCGCACTGGATGGACCCCGCAGCCGGATTTGATGGCCATGCTTAACCAAGCGTGGTGCGGCGAGTGTGGCCAGTTTGTACAAAAACAGCAGCAAACCAGTTGGTGTCCCCGCTGTGGTTCCACCCTCAAGCTCTGATTTTCGATGCTGATGATCCATGAAGCAGCAGCGGCGAAAAAGCAAAAAGCTATAAAAAGGATAAAGTCAAAAAGCCTCTCCCTCTTGCGCGACCCAACTTTCGATTGGAGTACCAACCGGGCAAACACTAGCCACCAGCACCATGCACCACAACCCAAAAAAAGAAAAACAAGAGAAGCCTGAAATAGCAACTTTTCCATGCATTGCTATGGCTGTCTTTGTTTTTCTTTCTGAAGCCTTGGGTGGTACACCGCGGCATCATCGACACGCTCCGACGCCACCAAGGAAAAAAGATGATACGCGCGGGACGCCCTTGGATACGGACCCTACCGTTGTGTATCAGTATTGCTAATTCCTTCATCTCAGACGGGGCAGGTTCCCGGGACTGCCACCCGAGACGTCTGCACAGCAATCTCCAAATTGGTGCATTACTTTTCCTTTTCGTCCTACTTGGCGCCTATTTTTTCTTATTTTGCAGATCCGTTTGTTCAGCCTTAGCCCTTTCGACCGCATTAGTACCAAAATGTTCCGCTGCGCTCTCTTCTTTTGTATATTCCATTGCTCTTTTACTATATTTTGGATCATTCTTCTGTACTGTGTGGCTGCTAATAATAGACCATGGCTTTCCCCCGATCTCAGCGAAGACACATTTTACGCCAGTTTGACGTGATAAGAAAATAACTGCCCCATCAAACAGCACACAGACTTTGGCTTTTTTTTTCTTTATGATAGCGACCAAAACAAGGAGAAAAAAACAGAAAATGAATGATGGCGTATTGGACATCTGATACACTTATTACCATGTAGATGTTCCTATCCAGGCAATAGGTCGTGAACGAAAAAAAAAATATAGGTCTCCTGCATCCCAACGATCCTCCTAATTTACTGCGTCAGACTCTTTTTTTTTTTTTTGTGTATATGTATGTGTGTGTGCGGATGCTGGTGTGAAAGGTCCGGCCCCCGGATCCTCCTTGTTAAGAGCCAGTCATTAGGCTCTTAGAACTGTGAATATATATATAGCTCATGGTTTGGCATTTTTCTTTCTCTCTCTCCCATTCTCTTTACTTCCCCCTTTTACTATTCCCATTTCTTAGTACTTGTTTATTGTCCACTCTTTAATCATTAGTATCATGTTGCGAGAGACTGCCGTACTTAGCCTACTGCTCGTGGGCACAACGCTGCTTCAACAGGCCCAGGCCGATGTGGTGACCAATTTGACGGTGACCAAGACGGATCCTACCCACATTACCATCCCACAGCTGCCACAAACAACGTCGCACGACGTGGCCACTGAATGCCAGTACTACCAATCGGCGTTCACTGTGAACCAGGCCGAATGGCCGACTATCTGGGATATCGCGACGAGCAACAAGATGAATCAGACCCAAGAGTTCCAGAAGCTGTACAACTCTATCGATTGGACCAAGGCACCCAACATTCCTGTGCGCAAGCAGAGTCCTGCAGGTGGCCTGGACATGACCGGTTACGATACTGTCAACGATCCTCACTGCTGGTGGTCCGCAAGTCAGTGCACTAAGCCGAAAGTTCAAGGCATCAACGGTGACATTGCATCCTGTCCTGAGCCAGAGACGTGGGGTTTGGTAAGTCTTCTTGTGAATGCAGGTCCAGATCGATCGATAGGAGCCACCTCTTTTTTTTATGCTCCTGATCTGGCTCGCAATAATTCACAGTTTGGAAAGGTCTCCCTAAAAACTTTACTAAACCCAAACTTATAGACTTTTGATGATGGACCCAACTGCTCGCACAATGCCTTTTATGACTTTTTGCAGCAGAACAACCAAAAGGCATCGATGTTCTACATTGGCTCCAATGTCATCAACTGGCCGTATGGTGCGCTGCGTGGTGTGAAAGATGGACACCACATTGCTGGACATACCTGGTCGCACAAGCTCATGACAACCCTCACAAACCAAGAAGTCCTTGCCGAACTATACTACACATCCAAAGCGATCAAGTACGTGACAGGCATTACGCCCCTCCACTGGCGCCCTGCGTTGGGTGACCTTGACGACCGCGTTCGATGGATTGCTTCTCAGCTTGGTTTGACCGCCATTCTCTGGAACCTCGATACGGACGACTGGGCTGCAGGCACCCAACCTGGTATCACCCAGCAGACTGTCAACCAGAACTATGAGAACTTTATCACCATGGGAACCAACGGCTCGTTTGTCAATTCAGGCAACATTGTGCTGTCCCACGAGATCAACAACATGACAATGGACTTTGCTGTGCAGCACTACCCTGAGATTAAGAAGGCGTACAAGCACGTGGTGGATGTCGCGACATGCATGAACATCTCGCACCCCTATTCTGAGAAGGTCATCACATTTCCCAGCTTCGACGCTGCGGTGAACAAGAACGCAAGCACCGCGACTGGCTCCGGTGTCGTTCCAGGTGCAAGCAACTCTTCCGACGCTTCTCAAACCCTTAAGCTTCATGGCAGTCTCTTTATCGCTGCCATTTCTTGTGTGGCCTTCTTCTTTTTGGCCTAGAACTTTCTTCATTCTTTCTTCTGTTCAATAAATCATACCCCCACACGCTCTCATCACGACGGGCGAAAAGACACCCTTACGTATTCATTCCTTTCCTCCCTTTTTGTCTCCCCTTTCTTTTCTTCTTCTCTTTCTTTCTTCTTCTCTACACTTAATTTCCTGCATAGTTGTGCGCACACTCTGAAGTAACCTTCTTTATCTTTTGTCTCTTCATCACATATCAATGTTATATTGGGTACTTAATGAAAATTCAAAAAAATAAACCCAAAAAGAAAGGGGGCGACTCAAAAATGAATTATGTGCTTTTATTTGTAGTACGCTGCATTTTATATAATGTTATGAATAGATAATGTATTGCGTCCAACTGTTTGATTATTGGTTCCTATGCCATCATTCATTAACACAATGTCTCCTTATTTTTTTATAAGCTTTGTCATGTACATAGTTGCTAATTTCTGGTGTTGAGCCGATAATGATGCAAGCCAAAGCTGCATATGGAACCCTACCTATAACTTCATTTGTTTACAAGATATACACGTTATTTATTGTTTATTCGGCGCCCGCAGCCGATCTCTCTTTTTCTTGTCCTTCCGGCGCCAAAAAGATGCCACTGATGAAAGAAAGAGGAGGGGTTATGTGAATGTCATACTGGTTTGCACTTGTCTATGCTGCGTACAAGGTACGCTAGTAGTCATTACAGCTCACTAGCATATGTGAGGTATCCTTAGTATACTCGTTTCTGTTAATGCATACGTAGACATCAGGAAGAAAGTAAATTCTTCTGAAGCTTGTGATGATACAACTGATGTCATTTTTTATGGCACTTTGCACGAGGGCTCTCATAAACTTTCCAACAAAACCTTGAATCAGTGTGTAGGCTCTATGACTTGATAAGATATTCGTAAGGCAGTCCCCTACCAAGTGCTGTACGAAAGACTGGATCCAGCAAGAAATCGTTTGGTTGATCTTTGTTAACTAACTTTTCCACCATAGAAATTCAAGTACATGTAAATTAATTAATGAGCTGTCTGGGCTCGTATGTACTACGGCTTATTATTATATCCCACATGTAGCACCAAGTAACCCGACATGAGTCACATTGGAAAGGCAAACAGGCGCCGAAAAAAAGGTGGCAGCGAATTAGAGTTATATGTATTTTCAAAGTGAGCAGTATTATATGCTTGTAGAATGTATACAGGACTTTTTTATGCATTAGTTTAGTCTTCTGAAAAGACCACCGTCTCCGAGTCAGAATCACCATCATGATACAAAGTCACTATGGATAAACAAGTCAGCCACAAGCAAAACGTACATTGTCGGCGTTCGGTACATAGCTCGAAAACACAAACGCCGAAAGAAGATCATAGCAGAAAACATACCTGAATTGAATTTAGAAAAAGGATTGGCAAGGGCGTCTTCCGCGTCAAGCGGAATATCATTTTCGAGATCCAGACTAACGCTTTCACGAATTGCGCGCGGTGGTGCGATCGGGGTATGGGCGGGCAGAATGGGCGGCGTCATGTGACGCAGCAGGGCAAATTTGATAGGTCGGAAGAAGGGGTGGGCCTTGACGTCGGATGCGCCTGCGACCGAGCCTAGCCGGCTGTCCTCCTGTTTGTCTAGCAAGCGCCGCACTAGCGACTTGCACTGGCTCGAAACCGCCTGCGGCTTCGAAGGAAATACAATGTCGGTGTGCAGAATACGTGTAAACGTCTCGTTACGTGCAGACCCTTTGAAGGGCGTCGTGCCATACTGACATGGATAGGTCAGACTAGATACATATATCAGCGAGCTTGCGACATCACTTACCAGCATTTCAAAAATAAGAATACCCAGTGTCCACCAATCCACAGCGCTTGTATGCCCACACCCACGTATAACTTCAGGGGCAATGTATTCTACCGGCATCATTGGTCGTTAGATGGGTCATCTGCTACGCATATAACATTTTCGTTACTTACCTTCGGTACCGACAAAACTGTTGGTGCGCAAGTGAGCAATGCATGTCCGGGTATCAATGGTAGGAGGCTTGTAAATAATTGATGATAAGCATAAGCTAGATCAGTCTATCGCCAGTATTTGTAGATCTTACAATGTGAGGTGAGGTAGACTTGATAATGGATGGGGGACAAGGCGGCTGCGACTGCTTGCTTAGATCAAAATCAGTCAGCATCAGATGCCCGCTTTGGTGGAGGAGAATATCTGCATGAAAAGATACCATGAGCTTTTCTATAACTTTTTTTTTTTTTTGCGTATCCACAGCTGTGCCCTGAATGCAGCATATCCAGGAAGGTATAAATGTGTATAGAGCTCTCTTACTTTCAGGTTTGAGATCGCGATAAATAAATCCCTGGAGATGGAGGTATTCAAGGGCAGCAATGACCTCGGCGGCATAAAAACGTGCCCCGTCTTCATTCAGACAACGGCCAGGTCGACTCTGTAAGGCCCTGAAAAACTCGCCTCCCATGCAGTACTCGGTCACAAAGTACAGATAATCTTGGCTTTGAAATGAATGATAGAGGGTGACAATAAAAGGATGATTGGCACTGGCGAGGATCTCCTGTTCTGCAAGGACACGCTTGATCTTGTTGCGTCGTACCATTTCCTTTTTTGACAAAACTATGTGCTTGGGCTGTTAGCGATATGGTGGTCGATCGCTCCCTGAGTGTTTGTGTACCTTTCATCGCATACATCTTGTCCGTGCCTTTCTGTTTCACGAGATGGACACTCCCGACATCACCGCGTCCTAGTAAACGCACCTTGGTAAAACTATAGAAATGGAATAGATGAGTATGACGAGGTTCGAATATGTACGCTCGACGCGTTTTCTTGGATGACTTGGGGTAATAATTTCTTGTACGCTCACGCGTTTATTATTATTCCCTAATCAACCCCCTGAATCAAGCGCCCCTTTCCTATCTCTCCTTCCTCTTACTCTTCCTCTCTCTCTTTGTATGTGTCTCTGATTTTGATTTTTTTCATGTTATCTCGTCGATGCTTTCGCTATTCACCCCTACGCATACACATACACATACATACACAAGTCTCTAATTGCTTTTTTTACTG
The DNA here is from genome assembly GCA_013461545.1 of Syncephalastrum contaminatum. Classification (NCBI taxonomy): domain Eukaryota; kingdom Fungi; phylum Mucoromycota; class Mucoromycetes; order Mucorales; family Syncephalastraceae; genus Syncephalastrum; species Syncephalastrum contaminatum. The sequence continues at coordinate 646,857 of VAFG01000372.1, read as the reverse complement.
TACCTGCTTGGTCCCACTTGAACCTCGCGCACTTTGATACTATTGGCCGCATACGACCGCCGCAGTCGGCGTCGCCCTGATCCATCCGCGTCCTGCAACGTAGGTGTCGATGACAAAGTTTTCTCGAGCCGATACAATGCCGGCTGTGAGGGCGGTAAGGGCGGTGGAGACATCGAGTATTGCTGCTGCTGCTGCTGCTGCTTGAGCAGTTTTGCATTGGGTGCAGAAGCAATGCGACGGACGGATTTTTCATTTAAAGTCGAGCCGTCATCTTCCGAATGCTGGTGAAAAAAACTGTTACTTTTGAGCGTCTTTTGGTGCTGGAGGTCGTCATAAACGGTCGGCATGCTAAACGTTGGCTTGCTGGCGCGAAAGAACCACCGGAAGCGAGACGTGGCCGCCGTCGGTGGTGGCGTGGGCTGGAAGTCTTTCATCATCGTTCTTTTTTATGGAAGCGTATGTATGTTCGATTGAATGATTACTATGCAAATAAAGAACAAAAAAGAGAGAGAAAAAACGTCGGCACCCCTTTTTTCTTTGCAAAAAAAAAAGAGAGAGCGTGTGGGTGTCTTTGTAAGTTTTCGTGTGGTCTTTATATTCTCCTGAACTTTTTTCAAGCTCCTTTTTTCTTTTGTATATGGTCTTGCTCATCAACCAGCGCATGGACCATTTGCTGTAAATCACTTTTTCCATTTGGAAACGCCACTCAGTTCTTTATATTACTATTTTTTTTTCTCTGCAAATTAAATGTATATACTGCTTTCTCATTAAGATCCAAACCACGACTCCCAGCTGCTCTTTTGACTGCTCTCGGTTGGCTCGTCGCTGTTGAGTAGATCTGCCACCTTGGTAACAGCCGAGGGCGCTTCAGGCCTTGAATGCGCCGAGGGTGGTGGTACTGGGACGGGCTGGGCAGATGAATGGCGGGGATGAGGCGGGGGAGGATGGACTGAGACGGGCGGTGGATAAGGTGATGGATTCATGTGGTACGGCGGTGGGGAGGTAGACGAAGGTGGCGCTGGTGCATAGGGTGGATGATACATTGGGCCTGACTGTTGTTGCACTGATGGTGGTGGGGGAGGTGGTGGTGGCCTCGCACTGGATGATGGTGGCGACGGAGTAAAGTAACCGACACGAGGCATGGCATACGGTGATGGTGAGGGTGAATTGCTTGCGTACGGCAGGGACTGCAGCACTTGGAAATGTGATCGTTCATAATACCCTTCATTCGGGGGCCGAGGAGCAGCACCAGGAGGGGGAGGGGCAGCCGGTGCTGAAGGCGGAGGAGGCGGAGGAGCAGCAGCACCAGGATGATGTTGCTGCTGCTGCTGCTGCTGCTGCTGTTCATGGCGTTGCACAATGTCACTCAACTGCATCTTTTCCTCATTATTACTGTAAAAATTGCGCACTTGCGTCGCGGTTTTGCTCTTGAGTGCACCTGCGACCTTTTCCCAGTCGCGGCCATACATCTCGAGATAGCGTATAAACTCGCTGCGCTCGTTCACAGACCAGTACGACGAGTACGCCGGCCGCCGTGCCTCGGCAGCCATGGGAGACGAGGCCGAGGTCGCAGCTGTAGCAGCGATCGCACCTTGACTACTGCTGCTAGCACGACCCGCGCGACGAGGACCTGTTCCTTCCATCCAATCACCTAGGCCTGCTTCGTCGTCGCCCATCACCTTGCCAGATGAAGTACGCGCGCGCCGGCGTCGCTGGCCACCCACCCCGGGCGACGCCGTCGTTGCGCTTGCGTACGCTCGGGGTTGTCTCGGCTTGCTCTCCATCTGAGTTGTGCTCAAAGTACGCGTGTGTCCCGAGGCCGGGGGTGGTCCGGACACCTGCTGCGGTTCTTGCTGCTGTTGCTGTTGCTGTTGCTGCTGTTGCTGTGGCGGCGGCGGCGGCGGCGGTGGTTGCTGAGATGGTTGCCGTACTTGGCCCATACCAACGAGCGCGGCCGCTGCATCTTCTTCCTCCGCCTTGAGATCCGGTCCCTCGCCTTCGTTCTCTTCATCGAATGCGTTCGGCCCATACTTGCGCTTAAAGTTGTGGTAGAAGTTGCGGCACTGGTCCTCCGTTTTCGTGTGCACCATTGCAGCAACCCGTGTAAAGTTACGTCCATGCATTTTAAACGCCTCTACTGCGGCTTGCTTGTCTTTCTCGGTCCATTTGGCGGTGGGCGCCGTGCGGCCGCTGCTGCCGTCAAGTTCATCGCCAAGGTCACCTTGTATCTGTGGAGGCGGTACCTGTTGTGCCTGCATTTGCTGTTCCTCTAGTTCGGCATGGGTCTCGGGTGTCACTGTGGAAACAAACCCAGAGGATGCGCGTGGCGATCGGACCTTACGCCGAGGTATCTTGCGCTTATCACGCGTCTTGTCCGTCCCGTCCTCGTTGGCCGTTGCGAGCGCATCAGCTAGAGCGGTAGCTGCCGAAGCCGACCCACTCGTCGCACCGGACGCGGATTTCCGGCTTCGGCGTCGTCCGTCGCCATACAATGGATCGCCAAGCTCTCTGAGCTCGCGGCTCTTGCGCTCAGACTCCTTCTCCTTGGCACGTCGCGAACTTTGTGCTTGACCGATATCGGCCATAAGAGCAGAACCTTTGCTCTTTGCCCTGCGCGTAGAGGACGAGCTGTCCGTGGCGGCACGACGCACAGCCGCCAAGAGACGGTCCTGACGCTTGGCCTTGCCCCGTCGTCCTTTGCTTACCAGTCGCTTGAAGTCGATCTTTGTCTTCTTGCGGTAGTAAAATAGAACACATTGCGAAGGCGTCTTGGTGACGACCATCTCGGAAATCTTGCCAAACTGCTTCGGATACAGGATATAGCCTTCCATAAAATTCGTCATTTCCTGTTGAGACCAGATATCCTCCGTGTCCGCTCCCGTATGGTAGTATGTAAGCGGATCTTGAACGAGACCACTGCGATCGTCGTAGGTTCGCATTCGTTCTTTTGGGTCCAGGATCATGTCCGGGATCGTCGCGGTCGTTTTGGCCGCGCGCAGCTCAGGATTGCGCATGTCCGCCGACTCGAGCGACTGGATGATTTCGAGCAGCTCGGCTTCCGAGCGCGCAGCATCCGACGTCCAGGGTCCCTTGCCTGGGCCATTGTAGGCATTCGCTTGGCCATCTGATCCAAAACGTAGCGCGTCGTGTTCACTGTTGAACGACACGCCATCCACAATCTCGTCCGTATCTTCCTCCATGCGCCGTCGGGAGGACGATCGCGAGGCCAACTTGTCCGACCTTCGCTCGTGGTCGCGAAGACGGTCAAGAGCCAGGTTACGCTCCTTCCACTGCTTGTAAAGGTCCTTGTATTCCCGCTTGAGCACCCGTTCCTTTTTTCTCAGCATGCGCTGGTGATCGGCTAGATGCGCTACCACCGTCGTCTTGAGCTTGTCAAACGTCTGGAGGTTTTCCTTGTAGCACGGATAATCTTCGATCTTTGCATACAGCGGCTTGGACCAGGCTTCCTCGTCCGACCATTGGTCGGGGTCATCCTGCTTGCCTTGCCAGCCACCGATCATGCGCGAGTTTTCCTTGGCAAGCTTTTGGTTCTCGCGGAGAAGTTTCTCGGATAACAGATCGTCTGTATCGTCTGTGGAGCGTGCCTGGCTGATGAGCAGTTGAGGGCGTTTCCGCATCAAGGGCGAAAGCTTTTGCTGCGAGAGATTGTCGAGCTCGGTCAAGGGCTGGCCTTCGTTGATGACCTGCAATGCCTGCTGTCGTGCATTTTCTTCATCCTTGAGCTGCTGTTGCTCCTCTGCCGCCGATTCCTCTTCTCGCTTCTCCTGCTTGTCGATATCCTCGAGCATTTCTTCATACATCGAAATGTCGTTTTCAATCTGACCGATGCGCTCGACGATTTCCTGCTGCGTGAGCTCCTTTGACTCCTCAACAGGTGCTTCCACTACTGGTATCTCGTTCGCGGTAGAGGGTTCAGGACCATTGTCTTCCTGTTTCTCTGGCTTGGGTTCGGCTGGCTCGTTTTTCACGGTAGGCTCGACGTCCATCTTGTCCTCTTCCATTGTTTCCAAGCCAGGTTCTTCTACCGTGGTCTTGGTTTCAGGCGGATTTGGGGCAAGTGCGGGTCGCTCGCTTGGCATTGCTTCGTCCACCTGTGCTTCCGCTTCTTGTTCTTTCCCTTTGTTGATGGAGAATTCTTCAGTCTCTTCACGTTGCGACTCGCTTATCGGTGTATGGTGACCAGGTTGCTCCTGTCCCGACAGTCTACGCTCAAGGTGCGCAGGCTGATCAGGCTCAGGTTGCTCAGATTGCTCAGATTCCAGTTTCTCAGGTTGTTGTTCAGGTTCAGGTTGCTCAGGCTCAAGATGCTCAGGCTCAGGCTCAGGCTGCTCAGGTTCAGGATGTTCAGGCTCGGGTTGTTCACTCTCTGGATTTTCACGGTTGGGTTGTTCACTGTAAGGTTGCTCGTGACTCTGTTGCTCAGGTACTGACTGCTCCTGTTGGTGCTCTTGTTCCTGGTCCTTCTCTTGGGGTTCAGGCTGTTTGGACGGCTCGGCGGCTCGTTCTTCGGTAACCTCTGGCTTCGGAGCCTTCTTCTCACCGCTCGCATCCGCTTTGACCTCGCCTGGCTCTTCATCCGCGTCCTCCTCGAATCTCTTTTGTCCTTCAGATGTCATTTCTGTGTCCGTCTCGGCAGATCGGATGGGCTCATCCGAAACGGATTTGATATCTTGTTCTGGAGACTCTTTTTTGATTTCTCCAGACGTTGTTCGGCTGTGGGGACGAAGGTCGCTGGATGATCTGCCATCTGCGTCGACGCGTAAGCCGTTATTTTCTATTGATCTTTTCTTGTCGGATATACCTGAGCTGGATACTTCAGCATCTCTCGTTGGGTCGTTAGGGTCGCGTCGTGTGTCGAGTTCACGTGGTCGAGGACCAGAATAAGAAGCACTGGTAGGCGTCATACTACGTGGGCTTTTGATGCTGCTTTCGCGTTCACGTTCACGTCCGCCGCGGTCGCGTCCCAGACCGGCTGGACCCCATGGGCGATTAGGACGTCCACGGTAGCGGTCCACGTCTAATGGGGGAGGTGCGCGAGGGCCAGGTCGATAGAAATCACGGTCGTCGAGTCTGTCGCGGTCATAGTAAGGCAAGGAGCCACCGGGCGATTGAGGTACGTCACGGTCTCTGTCGCGGTCAGGTCGATAAGAGTCGCCGCCAAAGGGCGGAGGACCGTGGTAGGGTGGAGCAGGGGGCGGTGGTGGCGGTCCGTAAGGGGCTGATTCGTAACGCATCATGTAACTAGTCGGCCGAGTTCATAAAATAAGCTCACACGTAAATCTCGTTTTTTTCTTTTTTGTTCTTTCTCTTGTTCGTACCCGTCTCTGTCGCGATTGCGCCTATCCATGTCTCGCCATCGATCGTCCTCGCGATACCGTCTGTCTCTGTCACGCTCACGATCTCGGTCTCTATCTCGCCAGTCCATGTACCGCGTCGGGGGTGGCGGCCCATACGAGCTACCAGACATTCTGGTGTCTTCTTTGTTGTCCTTGATGGGAAATCCTGGTGGGGTACCCAACTTAGTGTCTATAAGAATCGAGTGAGCCGTTTGAACACACGGGAAACGGGACGCACCTTCTCGTCGTGAGGGACCGGACATTGGCTTTGGTGGGTAGTCACGCGACATGGCTGAGGGTGGTGGAGGGCCGTAGTAATGAGGCGAAGGCAGGTCGTCTCTGTAATAAGGTGCGTAGCGACTGTCCCTACGGCGTGAGTCAGAGAGGGCATTGTCGCCAATCATGGAAATATACCTGTCCCGATTCCGGGGCATGTAGCGATCATCTCGTGGGGGCATTGGACGGTCTCGTTCTCTGTCGCGATCGCGACCTCTGTCTCGCATTTCTCTATAATCGTCCAAGGCTGTTGACATTGCGCTTCGTGCAGGTCTGTAGCTGTACTGGTCATAGCGTGAATTGTAGCGGGGAGGAGGAAAACGAGCGTCATTATACGGTGGGGATCGAGAACGAGAGCGAGAACGAGATTGCGTCCCAGCCGAAGATGTCGAGCCGGTTGCACTCATTGTTGCAATTAAAAGGTAAGGAAGAATAAAAGAGTGAGTGTGAAACTAAAGCTAAATTGAAATTGGTACGGAAATTGGGTGCACTTGTCTTTCTGGCACCGTCACACACTCCCTTCCCCATTATTCATTTGACTTTTCTATCCAAATGTCGTCTGATTTTATAGACATTCTTCCATTTGACATAATTTATGCCATCTTTAACTACCTTGACTTGCCTGAACGTGCCATTTGCAGTGCCGTGTCTCGTCGATGGCGATCCTTTCTATTTCAGTGGCCTGGTATGTGGCACACAATCCTAGTCAAACCTGGCCAGTTATGGCCCTGCCGAGATGGTGCCTCTCTATTCGATAATGGTTGTCAGGAATGGCTTTCTTTTATACAGCCTGAATCTGTTCGCTACTTCGAGTATCAAGGCAATCAGCTTCGATATCACCATCAAATCTTCCGTTTTCTAAGAGACATTGCATATCCACGCCTACAATCACTCAGACTCACCAGTAGGTTCATATGAGGTTGTTGCTTTGATATTCATCCTACTCGTACTTGCGCAGATATCTCTTTTGCTTCTTTACCCATATTGAATCGCGATAAGTTTGAAGGGATTATTCGAGCTTGCGGAAGTCATCTTGAAGAGCTAGAGGTATCGAGAGTCGCTTTACCAACCGATGCACCGACCTGGACATACTTCTTTCAGACGTGTACCCGCTTAACACGTCTGACCTGTCGCTTTAGGCTGGCATACAATGTTCCTCCTATTCAACTAAGCCAAAACGACCTTCCAATGCTCCCCTCGTTTACCTACCTACACTGGGATAGTAATGTTCCCATATCCTTGGATGTGCTTTCAACCAAATGCCCTAATCTCCAGATAGAAGGGATTACCTCATGAACAAGGGCCTTACCTTAAGTACAGAATAAACTTTGCAGGTATTTTCTGCCACGAGATTGATTGGTGCTTCCATCCTATGCATCATAGTACGTATGCAGTCATGCAGTCTGTTTTATGTCAACCAAATAGTACTCGCATACGAGTTTCATCTTCAGAAACACAGAACGTGCCGTCGAATATATGTAGTAGCACGTTAGTAATCGACCTAGTTAATACAGCAGTCAGCTAGATAATACGCATAGTAAAAGGTGGCAGCACTACCATTCTCAGGGATGAAAAAAGATGAAAATGGGTGCAGTATGCTCTACAGACAAATCATGTGCGTGAAAGCTTCGGTAAGTGTGGGCTAAAGGGCTGGAAATCCCAAGTCGAATTCCGCTGACCCTTTTCCTCAATATAATTTCGTATAGCTGCTATGGTACTGTCATAAAAAACTCACCTGGTAGCTACCAGTACTTACCCTTTGCTCCAGTCTGTGACACTGCAAACCGATGTAGGAGACATCAAGATTGAGCTGTTTTGCGAATCAGTGCCCACCACTTGCGAGGTAGAGATCAAAAGGCGCGATCGGCAGCCGTATGTCTAACTCTACATAGAACTTTCTCGCGTTATGCGCCAGTGGCTATTACGATAATAATCTGTTTCATCGCAACATTCCCGGCTTCATGGTGCAGGTAAATCATGAAATAGGCTCTGCAAGGCAGACTCACAAAGTGATCTTGTTGAATCTAGACGGGCGATCCGACGGGTACTGGCAAAGGCGGCAACTCCATCTGGGGTCGAAAGTTCAATGACGAGATCCGATCCACACTAAAAGTAAGTTTCTGCGAGTGGATAACGGCTTCTGTATTCATCATTCATTCTTTATAGCATAACGCGCGTGGCATTGTATCCATGGCAAATTCGGGACCAAACACGAACGGGTCACAGTTTTTTATTACTTATGCGAAACACCCGCATCTCGACACAAAATACACTGTCTTTGGCAAGTAAGTGGTTTAATTGTATATGCATCAACCCACATGACCTCACATACCTATGAAGGGTGATCGATGGACTCGACACGACCCTGGACGCCATGGAAAAGATTCCCGTTGATGAGAAGCACAGACCGGTGCAGGAAGTGCGCATCCGCCACGTTACGATCCACGCTAACCCGATTGCAGACAAGACTGCCTAACATGCAAAAATAAAAATAAAAAAGACGAAAAGGGACCGACGACAGCCACACATGAATGCAGGAGCATAGCAGCATCAGAAACACGACAGGCGGAAATACGGGAAAAACAGAGGGAAGATAAAGACGGATGCATGCAGGTTGTCGATATAACTAATAATATGGGTGAAGAAAAGGAAAAAAGAAAAGAAAAAAAAAACTGCGCACATACACATACACACGCGTGCGTTACTTTTGGGGATAGTGCGTCTACAAAACTTTGGCTACTATTATAATGCTGTTGTTATTATGATGTGGATGATTTAGCACGCGGTCTCCAAGTGGATTTCAAACCGGCCCTTTTTGATGACCCGATTTGTGGTGGCCTGCTGGGAGGGTTGTTCGGATGAAAAGGAGAGGGAGGAGGAGGTAGAATGATGTTTCTTGTGTTTCTGGGGTGTCACTGACTCGCCCGTGATCGAGGGTGGCAGGGGCGGGAGGAGGGATGCCTTCTTCTTACTGCTTGCGAAAGAAAGTCGTTTTCTTGAATCCAATACTTGCTGCTGCTGCTGCTGCTGCTGCTGTTGATGTCTGCAGATGCCGGGTCCACGCCAAAATGCGTCGTCCCAAATCTGCACCTCGTCACCACCCAGACTGCTGCTGTTATTGCATCCGTGATTAGCTGTCGTGGTGTTGCTTGCAGTGCCTGCAGCTCCAAGCAGCAGGATGCTGCTGCTGCTGTTCGGTTGACGACCTATGCCTGAGGAGAACCCGCTTGACGTGTCGATTGAGCGGTGATATTGATGAGACGTGTGTGGATGTTGGTCGGGGGAAGGCGGCCCAGAGGACGATGTAGAGGGGGAGGAAGAATGGACGGCGGTCGAATGGCGGCGCTGATGATGCGGACGTGAAAGTTGGCTGCAGCTGGGACACTGCTGCTGATGAGATAAGGGCGGAGGTACAGGCGAGGGCTGACGTTGCTGCATTTCGATATCCTCGCTGGAAGGAGAGACATGTTCGTCAGGCACGATCCTGATGCCCGCAATATCGGCAAACTCTTTTGCGGTTAGGTCCTCCGAGTTGACGGTCATATTGGAGGAGGAGATGTACGATACATGAGAGTAGTGTCGAATATGATGCTGATAGCTACGCTTATGATCACTGGAAACTTCTGGGCCAGCAGGCGCAGAAAGGGCGGATGCGTTGTGTCTGTGATGGTGCTGATGGTGATGGGTACTCCGTTTAACGAGGATACTGGGTAAAGGCTGAGGGTTCTGCCAGCAGACAACCCGGGGAGGGGGAGATGGGTCTTCATGAAGACTACTACTGTTAGTAGCTGTGCTCGAGTCTGAGGTGGAGGCAGAAGACGAGATACTCTGGCTGCGTCTTGGACGGCCAAGGTCCAGCTTGGTCTGAGAGAGAGACTGTTTTCGATAGCGATAGCGTTCAAAGAGGGCGTCGTTTGCGAATGCACTGGTGCAGCTGCTTCTGCGGGACTGAAAGAGCGGCGGGTCATCGATCAGGTCACGGCCGTTGCTGCAGAAGGCGCGGAAGAAGTGACTAATGGATGACGAACGGCGACGCGAGGAGGTGGAGGAAGAAGAGCGTCTTTGATAGGATCGACTGAAGAGAGAGAAACCTGACTTGAAAAGCCTGGAAGAGCGTTTGGTGGGACGGTCATCGTCATCGACAGCGGCGGTGAGGGTGGGAGCAGCAGTGGCGGAAGGAGGAGCTGAGGAATTCCAGCAGAGGTCGCTGGTGTCGTGCGGATGAACAGGAGTCGTGATAGCAGAAGGAGACGGCGATTTTGTTTTAGGCGGCGAGCAGCACGACGAACGTTTGAGTGAAAGCGCGGAGGAAAAAAAATCAATCGTCATCAACAAGAGTATAAATGTATTGATACGCGACGCCTGTATGTGCAAGCGTTGCGCTTTCCTTAGCCTAAGTGAATGTATATAAAAATGGTATCAAGAGGGAAAGAAGAGGAAGACGAGAAGAGGTAGTAGTAAGAAGGAACCAAGGAATGAAAAAAATAAAAAGGACGCAAAATAAAATAAAATAAAAAAAAAAGCAAAAAGAAAATAAAGGGTTGTGCAGATGGCTGCAGTGGATTAAAATAGTGAAGAGCTATTAGAATAGTGTTTGAAAGAAAATGAAGAAAAAAGTAAAAAGGTAAGGCAACCTGTTCTTTGGTCGTCTTAGGGGTCCTAGACGTGCACTTCTCTCTTGATTTCTTTCCTCTTATTATTGTATTATCACCTTTTTGTGTTAACAAGGGGTCATTGAGTCCCTTCATCCCCCCAATCTAGCCCATTCATTCATAAAAAGAAGTCGGGAAACCTACCAAAACAAGCAGGAGGCTAACTATTATTTTTTGGTTTTTCTTCGTCAGGCACGGAGGCAATTACAATTTAGTTTTTGTGCAGGTGGGTGCGGGCGGGCGAATCGAGTCATACATAATCATACATGACAACATATGTACATACATTATAGTGCAAAAAACAAAAAAAGAGAGACAAAAAAGCAAGAACGACGGAGGTGTGAAATCCGGGGTTCTGCACTGTTCATTATGGGGTCATTGACTTTGGTTGCGTTCTGAAGCAATGCACCCCCAAGAAAATACACGGCACACGGCACACGGCACAATGCAATCATGCTTTTTTACTTCTGACTCCGCATTCATTTTTGTTTAATCTTTCTTTCCAGCTTACGTGTACCCCACTCACTTGCCCCAATGTCAGATACAAAGAACGTACTTGATCCAGCCTCAATCGTGCAAACCATTACCAATGTCGTGTCTAAACCGCTGCAATCACCCTATGATGCTTTGACTGCCTGTGCACATACCATTATGCTCAGTCTCGGCTTTCGTTTTGCCGGTCTAGGTGACGACGCTCGTCAAGGTAAATAGCTGTAAAGCCTAGACCATATCTTTTCTTTCTTTATTTCTTTCTTTCTTCAATGCTACATGGCAAACTCCTCCTATATTGGGGGTGGGGACGGGACAGGGGCTCACATGTTGTATTGAATACTTGCGTTTATTTGGCAACATGGAACGTTCACCTGCTCCCGAGCCCGAATGAAGCAAATACTGGAAGGGTCCCAGAAAATTCATGCAGACGAACTCTAATTAACCCAGATGACATTTAACTAACTACCAACTACTATCTATCTAGAAGGCGACGGTTCCACACGCATGCTTCCCGACTCATGGAATGCACAGGGGCCGCATGTCTATTCCTTGCGCTATAGTCATCCCCAGTCTAGCCTGACCTTTGTCATAAAAGCCATCAAGCTCGGTGAGCGCTATATCCTCCATGGTTTAGCCATTGGTGTACGTACTGTCCCTCACTTTTACTGTGTTACTCACTATGCCCTGTAGGACGACAGGACAGCGACCTTGGATATCAAAGTAGGGGACTATACTTCGGCCTCCTTCTACCCGTATGATCCCAAGAATGCGACGGAACCTTTGATCCATGGCTTCATCTCGTCTAGCCGTCTCAATGACTTCATCATCCTCTTCAAGACCAGCATTATTCAGCGCCTCATGCCTGGCCTGAATAAACCCGGCTACGAGGAGGAATCTAGGTAGGCCTGCCATGAATTATTTAAAGAGAGACTAACAAGTTACAGTGGTACCCACGGCTCTCGAACCACGAACCCATCCGCGGCTAGTCAACAGCAGCAGCCGCCCCAACCAGGATCGCGTTCGCCTCCGCGCGTCCGTCCACCTATCTTCGATGACCCCCTTGCTGCAGACGAACCATGGGCTGGGTAAGTTTGGAAGTTATCATGTCAATGAGGAATGAAAACGCAAACTCATTTACGTTCTCCTGTGGAAAGCGAAAACCCATACAGCGTAGGACGGGCTGACCTCGAGCCGCTCGGCGGTGCGGGCGGATTACGCATGCCAGGGTAAGTCAGGAATTCTTATTACGTGCGAAATGTACCATTTCAACCGAGAACCTTAACAATCGGGAAAAAATTAGTTCGGGTGGTGGCATGTATGTTGGACCGGAACATCCCATGTTTGGCGGACATCATCCAGGAAGTGGTGGTGACCCTGACGTATTTGGCGGTCCGCAGGGTTTGCCGAGGTAGGAAGGCGAATTTAAAAGGGTCAATGTCCACGAGATTCTAAACAGTTTCTGCTCTTTTCTTTTTGTATGCAGGGGCGCAGTTCCTCCCGGAGCCAGATTTGATCCCATTGGACCCTTCGGCAATATGCCATCTCGAGGTGGACGAGGAGGGCGCGGTGGTGGTGCTGGAAGGGGCCGCGGCGGTCGGGGTGGAGGCGGCGCAGGCTCTTTCTTCAGCGGTGAACCAGACAATGACGACCTTCCGCCTCCTGTAAGTAAATGACAAAAAAAAAAAAGGACCAATGTGTCTGTGTATACATATATGCTTTGTTGACCCTGTTCTTACTATAATAGGGAAGTCATGACATGTTCTTGTAATCTCTCCCATGTATCGCATGGCATGTCTTTGTACCGATAATACTTTTGCATTGTAAGAAAAATCCCATCACGATGACCGGCAGAGTAATCACGTATGCATCATTTCATGTATATAGGGATAGGGATCGAGAAAGAAATTGCATAGGTGTGTACAAATATTAAAATAAAAAAGAGAATGGGCTTTGCCCATGGGGTGATGTATATCGTCAGTTTACGTATGTATTGTATATATATGCATGGGGATCATTGAGTTTTCTTAGTGTTTTTCAACTGTTTCCGCTTGACTTGAATGAGTAAGCCAGCTGCCGCTTTCAGAACAAACATCTATGCAAACAGATAACAAATGGGTATATATTAGCCACATGTTACAGATAGCATGTATGATATCATGTAGCATGGCCAAAAGAATAAACGACTTACCATAGCAACAAAGCCGTTAAAGACGAGTGGGAAAGAGTACAGAGTAACGATAAACATGCCGGACTCATCAAAATAGTTTGTAGACGCAAAGGCTTGCCAATGCTGACTACACACGGTGTTCAGTGGCTCGGTCAATGCAGCCATGCCCACTACATTCAAATAAAAGATAAGAATTTCATGCAACTACCAATAGGAGACATGTTAAACGGTTGGGTATGTCTACTTGCATAAAACAAAAAACCAAACGGATAGCGCATTATGTCGGTTGCGCAGTAGCAAGGTGATCAGCAAACACGTGGCATGGAAGCCCATGAGAGCAAGCAACCATGACTGAGACCAATCAATCTGCATGTAATAAGAAAATTGGATGAGCCTACCCGTTGTCCACATGATGGTACCTTACAGCTTGAAAGAAGGCGATCGTCTGTTCTGCATACTGATCGAGAGCCGTTCTTTCTTGCGGTGCCCTCAATTGGTGTTGCAGTTTACTCAGAACATTTTGAACGAGTTGATCTGCACTCATTTTTTTGCGACGCGCTGCGAAACGTGTGCAGTCAATAATTCAGCGGGGTGGGTGCTGAAGAGAATGGTGTGCTTCCAGTCCTGTGACGTCCTCAATTTTGTCTTTTTCTGTAGTTCGAATATTACCAGTAAAGAGCTTTATCTGAGTAAAGTCGTCCTCAAGGATAAAGCTTCTGTCGGCTAGTTTAGTCTTGGTTAGAGAGCATGTGACGCTTATCGATGTGCTATTGATAGGATGGTAGTTGTCACATAGTAAAAGGTTGAGACTGTGTTACTATGACGGCGGTAGTCAATGTCGTTGGCTGGGCATCAATCAATTCAATTCAATCCAGTCTTATTCTTTTTCTTCCTCCCCTTTTGTTCAATCTTTTACTATAACAATGTCAGACGACGAGCGTAATGAACACGATTTCGGTGATCTCTTTGGTTCAGACGACGAGCAATCCGATCTTGCCCCCGAGAGCGACGTGTCTGAGGATGACCAACAGCGTCAAGATACACAGGTAGCTTCAACTGGATTTGACGCGTCTCCAGAGCAGACACAGCCTTCATCGGAGCGTGCTACTTCAGAACAAGATGAAGAAGAACAAGACCAAGAAGACCAAGAAGACGAAGACCTTCAGTACGGTCATGATGGCGCTATTGGTTACGACGATGAAGAGCCGGCTCCTGTCCGTCGACCTGTGGCACCTGTGGGTCTGGAGCTACCCTTGCTTCCAACACCCACGGCCGACGACAACAAGGTATATTTAACGGCTTTAGAACCTGACCTGTTTACAAGGACTCACAAACTTCGATAGTTCACCTTGGCTCGCATCCCTCACTATATTGATTTCGATCCTTCCCATTACGATCCAGACACCTTCGACGTCGAGATTGATCCTGACTGGTCACCCGAGGATAAGCGCCAAGCTATCCGCCACCAGATCGAAAACACGATTCGATGGCGGAAGACTCCCAATGTAAGTAACTCGGTCATACATTCATGATCAACTGGAACTGATGTATATATCTATTATCTTTATATTGATTAGGGGATGCAAAGCAATGCGCGAATCGTAGAGTGGGAAGACGGCACAAAATCGCTGGTAGTCGCCAACCAGTGTTTTGATATCGTGGAGAAGCCCCTTCGTGACGATGAACATTCTTATTTACTTGCACACCAAACCGACTCGGGTGTCTTGGAGAGCCATCTTTTGCTGACCCATCACATGAACTTTCACCCGGCCGATGCGGCCGCCTTCGCCCACCAGAATCTCATCACGGCTGATGTCAAGAAAGCACGTACCAAGATGGTCCTTACCGAAGACAATCCAGAGCAGGCTCAAAAGGAAGAAGAAGCTCGCGCGAACGAACGCCTTCGTCTGCAGCGCAAGCTCGAAGGCGCTCGACGAAAAGCAGACAGTCTTGGTCCTGGCACATCCTCTCGACGTTTCTATGACTACTCGGATAGTCCATCTTATACCCAGCGCACGCGTGCCGACGACCGCTATGAGGATGACTTTGTTGTTGAAGATGAGGACGACGACGATTTTATGGATGAAGACAGACTGACAAGCGCCCAGCATGGTTACAAGCGCCAGCGCGAAACATACGAAGATGAAGACGAGGAAGAAGAAGAAGAGGAGGAGGAGGAGGAGGAGGAAGAAGAAGAAGAAGAAGAGGGAGGTCAGGAAGAAGACGACGAAGAACAAGTATATATCAAACGCCAGAAACGTCAGCGAAGGCACCATATTTCGGATGACGAGGACGAGGAATAAGAAATCAATCTTATACGAAAAATTCATATATATTGTATATAATGCGTCTACTACTTTGATACATGTTAAAAAAAAAAAGCAATACATTTCATGTTCGAGAGAGGTCAATGTTACCTGGTTACACAGAACACACTATAAAAGTAATCCAAGCGTGGCTGGGGATGGGAGACGCGTCCAGCCTCTCACCATGATAATTGAAGGTAAGTTCTTCTTTATTCTTGTTGTTTTGCCATTATATTTATTCGATCGAGTAGAATATGTAGAACCACTTCAGCTGAATCCGTTCAACTTTGTGGAATGGGATCGAGTTGATCTTGTGGAATATATTTTTGGTCATGTCGACTTCAAAACGCGCGTAATGTGTGTGGGAGTATGCAAACGATGGCGAGAATACCTCCTTGAACGGTGCAAAACCATGTGGCAGACTATACAGATCAAGACAGATCCTAGCAAGGTAGCAAGATACGAAAATGAAGGCCGCTCCCTCTTGAACGCCGGTCTTTTGGATTATCTCGCACTCGTCCCACCTGAAATTGTCACCCACTTTAAACTCGAGGGCACCGGCGAAGATGCAATCGCCATCTTTGACGTCCTTGCCGCACGTGGCTGGGTCAATCTACAGACACTCAAAGTCAGACGTAACCATCCGAAGGATGACAGCAAAGAAAAAAAATGTAAGTCCATTTATAGAATCATGATCACGAATTAATTATATAGCTATATAGGCGCAAAACCTTACTATGTCAACTACATGTCATTTTGGGAAACCATCAATCTATCGAAAAACACGCTCAAGACGCTCGAGGTAATCGACGTTGAATTACCGATGGACGATGATACGTGGGACCTAGTATTTGGATCATGCACACTCCTCGAGAAGCTTGTCATCCATTTCAAACCAACGAATCCTCCTGAAAAGTACGAGGATGAGTTGGATTTCAACTGCATGTACTCTAAAGGTGCAGGTGACGCTCAAGAGTATAAGAACTTTCCTTTGGAGCGGTTACAATGGTCGACAGGTTACAAATTACCAGACGAGCTTCTGGATCATTGCCCTGTACTTGGATACCGCCGTATTGATCAAGAACTAGAGGATACAAGTGATATCGAATAAAGGGCGGATATGAGATGAAGCCAGTATTACTGTTCCCCATTTTTCAAAGGCGGATCTATGTATGCACTTGACATAGCAGTAGCATTTTTGCGCGGGGCTTTAATGAATGCCTGCTCTCGTCTCTTTCTCTTGAACCCTCTCTTCTCGGGCGACGGCATGTGACATGGCAGAGACCGTCCATACTTCGACATCACAAGCTCAATGGAAACCCACCCTTGGCACTGTTAAACCACCAACTCCAACCACTATCGTTGACGCAAACGAGAAACCGCAAACCAATCTACCTACTGTAAGCTATTCTTCTCTCATTCCTTCTATATACACTTACCCATTGATACAACAGGCTCTAGGCAAATGCTTTTGTTGTAGCAGGTAACCCCAATCTCTTGCTCATTATTCTTCTCCTGACCTTTCTACCTGAATATTGGTATAAAAAAGTGAGTTAAAGTATCCCGAGACTGTATCACGCTTCCGCTGTCCTGTGTGTGATACAGTGAATGACCTTAAACCACACAGCCGATATGTGTGCGAGCCGCTCACCTTGCGCAAACTCAAGCGTACTGTCATGAAATGCCGCTCGGACAGAGACGATACTTATGAAGCCGTTCAACAACTCGTCCAAGATGCGTTTGGCAGTTTTCTTGCCCTGAACGAGAGCTTTTCAAATGTAACCTCCTTTCGAAGAAAGAAACGGGATCGCCTTATTTATGATGATCATTATTTATTGTCTAGGGTGCAGATATCTCCTTGAATGAGAGTGGTCTTGCCATGGATCATGTACGCGAAGCTTATCAGATCCTGCTCAGCTTGGTAATGATTGCGATTTCGTACCGTCCGATTTCTTATATGTGCTAAATGTAGCCCGTCAATGTGATTCGAGCCATGATGTCTGCTACCGAGAAACTCTTGAAACGACCCACGACACCCTTACGCCGTATGCGCGATATTCGCTTCCTCCTCATTATCCTTCAGGTAAACCAAAAAAGTCAACCCCCATAAAGCATTACGCTCAGCTCTATTTCAGAACCCTCTCCTTGCCCAGCATAACTTCCCCGTCGAAACAAAATACCACCACAATCTTCTCAAACGTGTCTTTGGTATGCTCAGCTGTCTCAACAACGAATGTCATCGTGCGCTTGTCAATTGGTTTGCAAGGCAAGTAGTTCGGCAGGTACTTCTTTTGTTTAAAAAAGCTCATATGGCTGTAGATACCCTGTCAACGATTTTCGTGACAAAGTCGCGTTGGTGCATGCCTTCATTAATTATCGTGTGAACCGTGCGCGACATAGCAAACTTGGACTTCCTGCTGCCTATGAATCGGATTGGCGTATGGCAAGTGCAGCACGTGCCATGGCCTTGTTCAGTAAGCGCTACTTCTGCTGTGTGTAACTCGAAACCTAATGAAATCGCTTTTCTATCTAGTGGCCACCAATAACCAGTCGAACAAGGTGCCTACCTACGAATTTTATAATACGTCTGTGGATTGCATAAACCTCATGGCCGATTTTGAATCATGGCAAGCACGTTCAAGGTATATATCAAGCAAGCATTTCATAATGCACCGACTGATGGGACCACTATAGGAAATTCGCCTTTTGTCAATACCCCTTTTTGCTCAGCATGGGCGCGAAAATGCAAATCCTTGAGGCCGATGCCAAGCGACAAATGGAAACAAAGTGGCGCGAGGCGTTTTTCAACATGCTCTTCCACCAAAAAGTATCTATGCCATACCTGGTGCTACGCGTACGACGCGAGAATTTGATCGAGGACTCGCTGCGTCAGGTAATTCCAACACAGTCAGCTATCAAAACCATCCTCATGTCCGTCATGTCCTTTAGCTTGCACAAAATGAGCTGGACCTCAAGAAGTCGCTCCGGATAGAATTCGTGGGTGAAGACGGTGTCGATGCCGGAGGTCTGCGCAAGGAATGGTTCTTGCTATTGGTCCGCTCTCTTTTTGACCCGCAGTACGGCATGTTTATGTATGACGAGGACTCAAACCTTTGCTGGTTCAATTCCGCCAGCTTTGAAAACGAGGACCAATACTTTTTGGTCGGCGTCGTGCTCGGCCTGGCCATCTACAACACGACGATCCTCGACGTCCACCTACCCACGGCATGCTACAAGAAGCTGCTTGGACATACCGTCGGTCTGAAGGACCTTGCTGTCTTCCGGCCTGCGCTGGCTCGCGGCTTGGAGCATCTGCTCGCGTTTGAAGGCGATGTCGAGAGCGTCTTTTGCCGTTCCTTTGTGGCTGAAATTGAGAGCTTTGGCGAGCGACGGTGCGAACCCCTCATTCCCAACGGGCAAAACACTATGGTGACAAACGACAACCGCGAAGAGTTTGTCGAACGCTATCTGGACTATGTGCTCGGGGCCAGCATTGAGCGTCAGTTTGGTGCATTCCGCCGTGGCTTTTATCATGTGTGCGGCGGTAACGCATTGTCCCTCTTTCGCCCAGAAGAGATTGAACTGCTCGTGCGTGGCAGCGACGAGCCGCTCGAAATGGATGACCTGCGGGGTCAGACGGAATATATGGACTTTGACGCGGAGGAGGATACTATTGTGCATTTTTGGGATATCATGAAGGGCATGAACCCCATCATGCAGCGCAAGCTACTCATGTTCGTCACTGGCAGCGACCGTATCCCTGCCACAGGTGCCACTCAGATGCATTTGCGCATTTCGTGTGGCGGCGAAGACTGCGACCGGCTGCCGTCAGCGCATACGTGCTTCAACCAACTCGTCCTGTACCGGTATGCGACCAAAGAAAAGCTCAAACGGATGCTTGAAACGGCCGTTTTGGAGAGTCAAGGCTTTTACGTCAAGTAGTTTTATTTTTTGTACGTAATGCAAGGGTCTCCTGTGCGCACGCGTCTGTGTGTCCATGTGAAAAGAAAAAAAAATTGGCGCCTTGATTTCACGCCCCTACGCATCATGTCACCATCATGTCAACCAAAATCATGTCAAAAACCCTCACCATTTTATCACCTTTTATCACTTGCCCTTTTTTACTTCTTTTTCTTAATACTACCATTATATTCGTTTATTCAGCATGAACCCACAAGGATTCTCGCATGTGGCGCTGCATGCAGCTACGCCCGGCGAGTTTGACCAGACCATGGAGTTTTACACCGCCTTGGGGTTCGCCAAAGTCGTGGATCAGCTCGCAGAGAGCAGCACCGAAGGCGAAGGGGACAAGCGTACTGTTTGGCTCAAACTACCTGCCTCGGGAGTCGCGATGTCGTTAATTATCAAATTGGTCTTGAACCATAGCACCCTGCCGAGCATGCCCACCAAAGCAGCCGACACCGACTGGGGCTTGACGGATAATGCCCTTGTGCTACTCGCGCATGACCTGGAGATTACCAAAGCTAAGCTAGAGTCTATGGCGCTTCCCTATCAAGAAGCGGCTGCAACCGATCTGCTAGGCAAAGCAACGCGTCGTCTTTATGCGCCTGACCCGCTTGGTAACATGGTACTGTGGTGCGATCAGCCTGCATATCCTGCCTCGCTTCACAAGTCCCAGAAGATGAGCGAGAACATGCCCAGTACGGTTCAGCGCGAGGCACAGCCTTTTGAAGAACCTCGCAAAATTGCTGTCTTGACTTCGGGAGGTGATGCGCCGGGAATGAACTCCGTCGTACGCGGTGTGGTGCGCTATGGCATCGCGAAAGGATGCCAAGTGTATGCTGTGTACGAAGGATATCAAGGTGAATATCGAGAGATGCGTGTTTCTCTTTGTTTTTTTTTACTCACGGCATGATTTTTCTCAGGTCTTGTGGATGGTGGCGATCATATTCGAAAAATGGACTGGAAAAGCGTGCGCGGTTGGCTGCATACGGTAAGGTTTCTGCATTATCGGTTTTTTGGGATTGTCACTCATGCAGTTGCGCGGCAGGGTGGTACGCTGATCGGTACGGCACGTTCAGAAGACTTCAAAAAACGCGAGGGACGTTTGAAAGCCGTATACAACATGGTGAGCCACGGAATCGACTCACTCATCGTATGCGGTGGCGACGGCTCCTTGACAGGCGCAGATGTGTTCCGATCCGAGTGGCCTGACCTAATTGAGCAGCTGGCCAAAGAAGACAGAATCTCCAGGGAGAAGGCCAAGAAACACCATCATTTGACCATTGTCGGTCTGGTAGGCTCGATCGATAATGATATGTCAAGTACGGACATTACTATTGGCGCGCATACGTCGCTGCACCGCATCTGCGAGGCGGTTGACTCGATCAACACGACTGCGCTGTCACACTCGCGTGCGTTTGTCGTCGAAGTCATGGGTCGCCATTGCGGCTGGCTAGCGCTTATGGCCGGTATCGCGACCGGTGCTGACTTCGTATTTATCCCGGAACGCCCACCCGCGGAAGACGACTGGGAAAGCCGCCTGTGCTCGGTCACGCAGCGCCATCGTCATCTGGGAAAGCGCAAAACCGTTATTATCGTCGCGGAGGGTGCAATCGATCACGACCTCAAGCCCATCAAGGCCGAGCATATCAAGGACGTTCTCGCTGACCGTCTCGGCCTCGACACGCGTGTCACAACCCTCGGTCACGTCCAGCGCGGCGGCTCACCTTGCGCGTCCGACCGCATCCTCGCCACCACCCAGAGCGTCGAGGCCGTCAAGGCCGTCCTTAGCTCTAAGCCGGACACGCCTTCGCCGTTGATTGGCATGAGCAATAACCAGATTACGTGTCGCCCGCTCATGAAGGCAGTCGAGCTGACACACGAGGTGGCCAAGGCGATCGAGGCACAAAACTTTGCGCGCGCCATGGAATTACGTGATCCTCAGTTTGCGGAAGAGTGCAACGCGTTCACAGCAAGCACCATCCTCGACGACGAGTCGTGCATGCTCCCGGAACATAAGCGGCTGCGAATCGCCATCATGCACATGGGAGCGCCCGCGGGCGGCATGAACGCTGCGACGCGCACGGCCGTTCGCTACGCGCTTAACCGGGGCCACCGTCCCCTCCTCGTCTACAACGGTTTCTCCGGCTTGGTCCGTGGCACGATTGAGGAAGCCACTTGGATCGGGGTCGATGGCTGGACCTCACACGGCGGCTCGGATCTGGGCACGAACCGCTCTGTCCCTGGCGAGGATATCGATATGGGCATGGTGGCTTACCAGGTGCAAAAGAACAATATCCAGAGCTTGATGATCATTGGCGGCTTTGAGGCGTTCCGCGCGCTGATACAGCTGCGCAAGGCGCGTTGCGAGTATCCTTCTCTCTGTATCCCGGCTACGCAGGTACCTGCGACCATCTCCAACAATGTGCCCGGCACAGATTACTCACTCGGCTCGGATACGTCGCTCAACGCTATCACATCTTCGTGTGACGCCATTACTCAAAGTGCACGCTCGTCGCGCCGCCGCGTGTTTGTCGTCGAGGTCCAGGGTGGTCAGACCGGTTACTTGGCGGTTGAAGCAGGCTTGGCCAGTGGCGCCAATACGATTTATATTCCCGAGGAAGGCATCTCCCTGTCTCGGCTCGAGTCGGACGTGCAGCACCTCATGGCCCTCTATCTCGACGACGACCCGGACAAATCCGAAGGACGTATCATCCTGCGCACCGAGTCGGTGAGCAAGACCTACACCACCGAGGTCATCTCCAATATCCTCAAGGATGAAGGCCATCAGTTGTTTGACTCGCGCACAGCCATCTTGGGCCATATTCAGCAAGGTGACACGCCTTCCCCAGTCGACCGTATCCGCGCCACCCGACTTGCCATGCGCTGCGTCCAATTCTTTGAGGAGCATGCGTCGCGCGCACTGGATAACGCCTCCGCTGCAGGTGAAGGCTGCCCGGTCGAGCTTACCCAAGACGAGGCCTCCATTGCCGTCACTGGCTTGGCCGGTGCATCTGTCCGGCACCGACCGGTCGCGGAACTCATGCCGCTTACGGATGTCAAAAACAGGAAGCCCCGTGATGCGTGGTGGTTCCCACACCGTCCCTTGGTCGATCTCCTCGCTGGTAGAGGCATGTTCACTGAGCAAGCACAACATGTTCTCAAGGAAGGATTCAAGTAGAAGAAATAAACCATGTGTATCAGACAAAAAAAAAGTTCAATATGCCATTGCCCCACATTTTCATTCTTGTAAATAAGTACATAGATATTATATTAAAATATCAACCTCAAGCTAGAAATCCTTTTCTATTGGTCTTCACTAAAGCGCAGATCACTTTCCTCGCTCAGCCATTCCATCCAGCGCTTCAGAAACCCGCCATCGTTGCGTGGTTGATGTCCTTTGTTCCCCGAAAGCGTCTCCGAGTCACAGATGACGCACAAATGTCGCTTGGGCCGCGTCATAGCCACTGAAAATGGAAAAGGGAGTGAGTGAGGTGAAAGTGATGGTAATATAGGCATTACCGTTGAGGCGACGCTTCTCGGCCAAAAAGCCCACTTCGCCGTCGTCATTGGATCGGACGAGCGACAGCAGGATGGCTTCTTTTTCACGACCCTGGAAACCGTCGACCGTGCCAATTTCAATCTTGGGGTGCTGTTCGCGCAAGGCGCGCACGAGCTGGGTGACCTGGTACGCGTACGGAGTAATCACGCCAATCTGGTCCTCTGTCACACCGTCATCCAACAGCTGCTGCACATGGCGCACCGCTAAATCCACTTCGGCGTCGTTCGCCTTGCTGTCTTCCTGGTCTGCTTCCTCATTCGTCTTCTCGTTTGCTAGACCTGTGTCGCTTGTGTCAATCATGACGACCGGCATGCTCGTATTGTCACTGGCTTCGACGCCGTCCAAGTCGCTTAGCAAATGAGAAGCTACACTATCATCGGCAACCAGTTCGTTGTCGTAGAGCTCTCGGGAGCTGAACTCCATGATCTTGGCGTGCATACGATATTGGACTTTAAGCATGCGCTTGACCTTGCTACCGTGTATGGCTAGCAGACGATCGAACAAGGTCGTACTCAGGTCGGTGTCGCATGAGAGTTGTTTGACCTTGACACCTTTCTTCTTTTTGTCAGGTACTGGAGGTGTCTTAACAGTAGGAGGCAGCTGTAGATGATCGCCTGCCTATGTCGATGTCAGCAGGCCCATGTATGGTCATCCAAGCGAGCTTACCAAAATTGCTTTTTTGCCCTTTAAAAGAGCAATCCAGCATTCAGCTACACAACCTTGAGTCTATCCATTCGATCATACATCTTTCTTTACTTACCCTCAAGAGCTTGTGTTGCTTCATCAATGATAACTACATCAAATTCGCGATGCCACATATTACGACTGCCACATCTAAGTAGCACATGAATGCTCATCAGTATTTTTCCACTTCTGTTATAGCTGCCCACTTTATACATACCCGTTTAAGGTAGATATAAGCACTTGAGCGCCCGTCATGACTTCATCCAACACCTTGCGCTCACGCGCACGATAATCTTTCCGCAGATCTTTGAGATGGGCATAGAGCGCACGACGTTCGGCTCGTCCTTTACTCTTGCTTATCTTGCTCAGTGTTTCGTCCATTTCTTTCCGGACATCCGCTACAATCTGGCCTGCATCGCACGTGCGCGTGATGATATCCAGCGAGTGCTCCAGCACGGTAGGCAAGATGCGCGCGGGATGCCCCACGCGAACCAGATTCATCTTGTGTTTTGCTAGTCGCTCAACAAGGTTATCTAGATATATGTAAGATAACAAATACAATGAGAGATGGTGAACACATGCCTACCGAAATATTGGAGGGTCCACAGACCAGAACCTTTTTGCCCTGCTTCACCGCCAACTGGCGAATGATCTCTACAAGAGTATATGTCTTGCCCGTCTAGAAAATCGATCAGCCAGGGGAGTGGTGCATTGACTGAGATACATACGCCTGGAGGACCATGCACTAAGGCGATTTCATTGGCACCCAGAGCGAATCGAACGGCGTCTTTTTGCGAATCGTTTAGCGTTTCGTCGAAGAACTGCAGATCAGACACGTCCTGAGGTGCGCTGGGTGCACGCTGACCAAAGAGGACTTGTGGTAAAGCGTCCTGACGCGGAATGGCCTCCTTCTTCAAAAGATCCAGTGCTTTGAGCATTCTACAGGCCAGTATATGGTGTGAGTCACAAGACAAGGTAGCTAGATTGCTCCTTTTTTACCGTTCATAGGTGATGTTATTCGCTAACTTGACGCTATGAATTGATTGTATTAGTACCAGCTACGCTGTTTGCCTCATGTCGACTGACTGACATTTGACAGCGATCTTGCACCTCAGTAGGAAGCTCATTATCGTCACCTGAAAGGGCGATGGTGATACGGGCATCTGCAACGCGGACCACGACACCCGACCAGGAAGAGCTGTCTTTCTTCTTGGGCTTGTCCTTTTTGTATTCATCCAGACCGACAATATCACCTGTAGAGATCTTGTGTGGTGGAAACTCTGTCTTGCCCTGCTGTGGCTCTACATCGACCAAGCTGATATCCGACACGTCAGCCTAATTCAGTCTTGGAAAAGCACCTATCATACCTCTTGCCTCCCAAACCAGTGCGCATACCTTGTAGGTAGAAGGGAAATAAATGAGATAAGACCACAAGAATACATATAGTCAAAAAAGGGCTGCGTTACCGGTGACTCGAAGGCCAATGAGAGCCACACCACGCTTTTGCAATTGCAATGGGCTATAGGCTGACAAGAGTCTTTGAGTGTCTTCGACATCGACTTCTTTCTCTTTTTGAACGAGAGCGATCTGGTGATCAACGAATGCCTCCATGACGAAAACGCGTTTATCCACGGAACGGAAAGGAAGGAGAGAACAAGGTCCGCAGAAAATACGGATGCTAAATAAAGCAGACGCATATACATCGTATGTTACATGATCTATATATTCCCCTGTATGTGTATATTCTCAATATATAGTGCATATCCTACACACGTCCAGCTAGTACGGCCGTCCGATTCGAGTGGTGAAATATCCAGCTACGCCAGCCATGATGGCTCCAAATCGGAGGACTACGCCAATCGCACCCGGCGATGCGTCTTCGCCTTCTGTGTTTCCCTTTTCTAGGAAATGGAACATGATACTACTGAAAAACGTAACCAGAAATTGGGGAAGCACAATATACATATTGTGGATCCCCAGCAATATCCCTGCGGAGGTTCCTGATAGATCATGCTTAACCGTTTCGTCAGCATAATCGCCGCTGAGGCCCTGTCGACTCTGCATTTCGATACGGTCGTTGGCATCTTCAGGCTGTTCGACAAGTTGGTAGAAGCCTCCCTCGGTACCTAGACTAGCTCCACCTCCAGCCAGGCTGAGGCGTGATGACGTGGCTTGCGGGTTACTAAAAACCACATTGTGCTCTTCTTGCCCGTCCTGTTCGTGCTGAGCGCCGCGGTTTTGTTCCAAGCTGAGCTGCTCGTTCTGTGAGATATATTCGCCCAGAAGCGAGAAGGGAGCCCACATGGTCATCGCCCAGCTTATGCCACATATACCAATCACGACAGACGCACCGGCGACATCAGAAACAAACACAGTGCTGAGCATCATGATGCAAAAGAGGAAATGGCTCGCACACCATGCACGCGGCAAAGTGAAAAAGGGAATCTTGAGGTACTTGGATGGCTCAATTTCGACGTCTTGACCGCGCCAGCGAAACCGGAACGTCCGATTCGGGTTCTCTTTCCCGTAAGAAGGCGCGACGATGAGAGGGAGCAAAAACGATGCGCCAAGGGAGACGAGTGAATAGATAAGGAAAGAGAACGATCCAGCACGCGTTGCTTGACCGACAGCGTCGCCGGTATCTTGGCCTGGGTTTTGCAAAGCTGTCTGATCGTAGATCTCGGCGACCCAGGTCGTGGAATAAAAGAGAAAAGGAAACCACCCGATCCACGCGAAAAATTGGACGTTGCATATCCGGCGAATGGGTCGCGGTAAATTCCAGATATTGGATGCGATGGCTGAGAAGGCGGCAAAGGGGGACTCACGCGGTTTCTCACTTAAGACAGAGTACTCTTTAAAACTCGTTTGATTTAAAGATATGCCTGATCTTACCTATTTACTTTTGTCAAGATCTTTTCGGATACCGTGTAACATGTAATAGCGTCGCACAGTAGGAGGATGATGGATGCAATTACACACAGCACTTTTAGCTGGGTGTTGCCCAAGAATGGGAACGCAGTAACAAGATCAGCATAACCCCTATAGATATTGTCAGTGAACCCCATTCGTGTAGTGAGCTTATATACCAACATAAAGTAACCAGCTACGTTGCCAACGCCAACCATTCGGCTCGCCCAGGCTGTCCCATCTTCTTGCTGTGAGGGGGGAAGTGCATCCACTAGAAGAGCTCGACAAGAAGCTTGGACTGACCATGAAAACGATCAGCCAACGGCAGCTAGAATTAACTCCTGATAGTTACCGCAGTTGATACTGAAATCCAAAAAGTAGATTGACGCGATGGCAATGCCTATAGAAAGATGCTTAAACTACAAAACACCGACATCAGCCGAAACGTTACGTGGTAAGCAGTAATATATACTAACCGTATCTCCTTCTTGAGTGCCTGTCAACAATGACGTGATCTCGCGCGTCCATCCAATAATAAGAAGGCAAACGACCACTGCAATACTTCCCAGAACCAGAAAGGGTCTTCGTCGACCAAAACGCGAGGTGCATCGGTCCGAGAGCGCGCCCACGATAGGCTGCATCAACAGACCTATGTAGGGTCAATCATGACTGTGTTTGACTTGGCTTGCTGTGCCTACCTGAAAGAGGCCCTGCGATCCATACGAGGGACATAAAGGATTTAGTAAGTCCAAGAGATAGCAGATATGGTGTGCCTGTGGGAAATGGAGTCGAAAAGTCAGTCGTCGGATCTAGCAACAAAGACAATGATCAAATCGAACCATAAGCCATTTCAACCGCCCCTACACGAAAAGAAAGGTGAGCTTCTCACTTTTGCATGACTGCATTGTGGCACGTACACGTGAATTGGAGTCTAAAGGAGACACATGGATAAAAAAAAAAAAAGTCAGAAAAATGAGCACTGAGTTGCATAATTCGATAATGCTAGGTCGTATATGTAAATTACCCCGCCAAGCACAGCGTCAAGAAGAGGGTACGACAGAGGGTATTGGGGCCGCGAATATGGGTGGTGCCCTTGAGGTATGAGCCTGTCGTAGGTCCGGACAGCATGGGTTCAGTGTCTGACAAGAGGGAATCCGCTTCATTGTCTGAGAAGACTGATTCGTGTGGGTAGCTGGTCTCGTCTGTGCGTAATGGCTGGAGTGCAGCTTCACCATTAGCCATTTGTTGTCGAGAAGTCGGTCGGTCATCCATGCGAGGAAGTATAGCTGTTTCGCCATTGTCGACGAGGTGCTGCTCGGATGCACCTTTGGTCGTTGGTGAATCGGCCATGCTCTCGTCCTTTTTTTAAAATACGACACAGCTGTAGTAATAATAGAAATAGAAAGCGAAGGAAACCGTGGCGCAAATTAACGACAAATTTGAGGGGTTCATTTTTACTTGAAAAGAACATAACACAACCCCCTCTACTACTGCAGTCAACCAATACCCAATTTTTCATACTCTATCAATTGAAAAGCTGTGTTTTCATGAAGAAACATTATCAAAAATAAATGCTATCTCTATGATCATGAATTCTGCTGGGCCGCCTCGTGCTTGGCTGCAGCCAGACTCAGTAGCTCAGAGTATTCGCCACTGCGCTCGCACATCTGCTGGAACACACTTCCAGGCCGGGTAATGAGCTCATACGGGGTATCAAACTCGACGACTTTGCCGTGATCCAGCACGAGAATTCTGTCGTAATCCACCACGGTCCGGATACGGTGGGCAATACACAGAAGCGACGATTCGACAAACTCACTGCGGATTGTTTCCTGGATCTGGTGGTCGGTATCAAAGTCAACAGACGAAGTCGCCTCGTCTAGGATAATCAGTGCTGATTTCTTGACAAGTGCGCGAGCAAGTGCAATCAGCTGACGTTGGCCCTGCGACCAGTTGCTGCCATTCTCCGTCACAGGCGCGTCGAGCGTGAGCGTCTCGCCGCTGTTGGCTTGAAGATGGGCACGTCGCAGAGCAGCATACAGCTCGGCGTCGTCATGCTGGTGGAACGGATCCAGGTTGCTACGCAACGTGCCCGAGAAGAGTACAGGGTCTTGCGGGATAATGGTCAGACGCGAACGGAGATCCTCCAGACCAAGCTGACTGATGTCCACACCGTCGATGTAGATCTTGCCCTGCGTGGCTTCCATGAACCGGAAGAGGGAAAGCGCCAGCGTCGACTTGCCAGAACCGGTACGGCCCACAATGCCGACCTTTTCGCGTGGCCGCGTCTCAAAGTTGATGTTGCGGAGCACAGCCGGATTTTCGGGGGCATACTGCATAACAAGGTCTTGCACCTTGACCGCGCCATTCTCGGGCCAGTTCGGGGGTGGGCACGTCTCTGGAATATGCGTCGGTGGTTCTTGCTCGACGCCGAGATACTCGTGGACGCGTTCAACTGAGTTGCAGTTGATTTCGTTCATGGCATAGCACCGGATCACCCAGAGAATGTGACGCGTAAATGTCAGTGAGTAGGACAGTGCAAGGCCAGCAAGGCCGGGATCGACCCACGAGCGCGAAATAACCAGAACCGAACCAGTACAGAAACCTACAAAGGCACCCAGGACATCCACACGGCAGTGAAGCCAGCGGTTGGTAGCCCACATCCAGATAAACGGTCGGTTTGCGGTGTCAACTCGCTCGTAGTTGGTATCGATAAATCGGCTTTGCGCGCCAAACGCACGGATCGTCTTGACACCATTGACGCTTTCGCCAAATTGCACATAGATCGGACTCCGTGAGACCGAATTGAGGCGTTTCATGTCGCGCGACGTCTTGAGGTAATACAGACCAATCTTCCAAAACACAAACGCAATAAGCACGCCAGGGACTAAGAACACGGGTGTAATGGCTGAAATAAGGACCACGACGCAAATGGTAGCGATGCTGGAGTACACCAAAGCGGCCAGCTGTGGCGCGAGGGCTTGATCGATGGTCTCCATATCGGACGAGAAGCGGTTGATGATACGCCCCACGGGCGTGGTGTCAAAGAAGCGCACCTTGGCGTGCAGGATGCGGTCCAAAAGCAGGCTATGGATCTTGCGTGAAGCATGCAAAGACCCATGGTACAGGGTAAGGGACCGCAGTGTGACCATGAAGAGTGCAAGGACGCCAATACCAAAATAAATACCGAGGTAGTACGTCACATCGATGTTTGGTTTCGCTGCAGTGTGGAGGTGCGTGTCATTCGCAATGTAAGGCAGCGAAGGCACCTGTGAAAGCACGTTGAAGGCAGCATGCGTTTCTTTGGAGCCGTAAGCGGACGACCACACTCGGATCCAATAGTCTTGTCCCATCACCGTTCCCTGAGCAAGACAGAAGCACGTCAACACCAGGATCCAATATACGTAGCCGCCGGACGCCTTTATGTACGTATCATAGACATTCCATGATACACTGCCTTCCGATCGCGCCTCCTCTTTCGTCAACTTGGCGTTTTCATTGGTATGATCGGCAGCTTTGATCGATGTGGGAACGACTGGAATAGGACCTTCGACGGCTTCTTGTTCCTCGGCATTTACCACAGTTTCGTCTTCGAGCACAAACTCATCACCGAGGAGGCCAGACGCGATCACAGTCGACGGCTCATCAGCGATGGCCACCTCGCCTTCACGTAGCACCACGACATAGTCGGCGCCCTTGATGCAGAGGCTGACATGGTGCGTCACAAGAATCACGGTTCGGTCACGCACCAACTCGCCTGCTAAGCAGTGATCGTACAAATGCTTTGCAGTGTGTGCATCCACCGCACTCAGGCAGTCGTCGAGAATGAGGGTCTGGGCCTGCGAATACACGGCACGTGCAATCGCAACGCTAGTTATATCTCGATGGATGAGCAAGCCGTAATAGATACATATCTTTTGCTTACCGTTGCTTTTGTCCACCACTGAGGGTGATACCACGCTCACCAACTTCGGTAGCATCGCCAAACTCGAGGATATCCAGGTCACGCGTCAATGCCGTCATATAGAGTACCTTGGCATACCGCTCCTCGTCGTATGGCAGACCAAAGAGGATATTATCCCGGATACTGCAATTCTGTAACCACGCTGTTTGGGCAACATACGCGATACCCGAGGCAGCGCCGCCCTGAACTCCATGCATGGAAGGATCCTTGCGAGGTAACACAGAAGATCCCTGGAGACAGTATGTCTCTCCAAGCAAGCTGGAGATGAGAGTCGTTTTACCAGAACCGGTAGGTCCACATACGATCGATAGCTTGCTGACAGGGAAGTTCAGGTTCAGATTCTTGAGGGCTGGCACAGCGTCTGCAGACGGTTTATCGTAGCTGAAGGTGGCATTGTTGACGAAACCAATCCGGACACGGGGATCACCCACGTGGAACTCGGGCGAGACCTCATCACTGGCCAGGAACTTGTCGATACGCTTGAGCGAGACATTGGCCTGGAGAATCCACGATGTAATCATTGGTAGCTCGTCCAGGGCCGATTTGAACGTGTTGAAAAGCGCGAGGGCAGTGAATGCGGTTGATGCTGTCAACTCGTTGTGGAGTGCATACATGTAAAAAACAACCACCATCATAAGGATGGGGATGAAGAACCAGCTATTCATAGTGACATATATCAGTTTCGATTTGCTATTATGCTGCTGCCTGTCCTTCGTTAAGCTTCACTTACGTATTAGAGATGGCCATGTATGTGTAAAGGCGAGAACGCACGGCCTTAAGCTCGTTCTGACGTGCGTCAAAAACACGCTTGTGGAATTCACGCTCCCAGGCAAAGAATTTAACAACACGGATGGCGCCCAAGAGCTCGTTCATGATCTTGATACGTTTGTCCGTGCATGACATGACCTCTCGATGCTTGCGCTGGAAGCGTCGGCTGATGTAGTACGTGAGCGGTTGCGAAAAACACATGATCAACACGCCATAGAGAGAAGCGACGCCCAGTAGCTTGTACAGAGCACAGATGCAGACGACAATCTGGAACGGGTACGAATAGACGTAGAAGATGTAGGCCATCAGGTCGGATATCTTTTGCGCGTCCACCGAGAGCAAGTTATTGACATCGCCCTTCGTTGCTGGTTTACCATCTTTGCCGTCGGTAGTGCTAGTAGAGGCAGCGCTCGCGTCTGCTGCCCCGGTTTCATCCTTACGACGCAACGCTTTGGCATAGACCTCGCCGATCGCGATAGCCTGCACTCGGATACCCAAGACACGGCCAATATAGAGTGCTTGCTGGTATGATAAGGACTGGATAGTACTGGTGAGGAACAAACCAAGCACGAAAAGGTAGGCATGGCTAGCAGACGAATATTGGGTAGGATTCTCGATGAATTTGATGATCTGGTTCAGAGCAACGGGAGGGCCAAACATGGCCACACTCCAGCTCATGCAGTAGATAGCTTGCACAAGAAGCATCTTGCGGAACGTGAGAAAGAGACCCCAGGCCATGGTAAGTGCACCTTTGCCGCGGTAGCTGCGAAGTACATTGCGCGCTTGGTTGTCTGGGGGTAGCTCGACCAAATCCTTGTCGTGCAAAGTGCGCTTGCTACCTTGCTTCATCATACCATCCACCCAATCAAACATAAACCTGGAGTAGATGGACGCCCAGTTTTCTCCGGAAGGTACACGGCCCTGATAATAGTCAGAAACACATCTACGATCTTCAAAAGGTTCCTTATTCCCGGAAGACTTACTGAGCTTGTCACAACAACCTGGGGCTGGTACCGTGCTTCATGGATGATGATGGCCAGGAAGAAGAACACACCCGCAGTAGAAGCGATGGAAAGACGGTAGCCCAAACTGGTGAGGTCGAGGTCGTGCACAATGAAGAACGAACGCAGGGTCACAACAGACGTGAAGAATGCGATAGTGAAAAAGACATTGACATGGCGGCAAGCAATATCGGCCAGTTGGTGCTTAAGGTTGTTTTCGTCGTGGGTGCTGGAGAAGTTGCGCGAATACACAGCCAAAAGCAAGACATAAACCTTAAAATCGAAAGTGAGTACAAACAAAGCAGGACAAATGACCAAAATCATGCGTTTGACTTACCCAGACCAGGATATGGGCACTGTAGGCAGCTTTTACGAGTACTGATGAACCTTCGACGAGGGAATCCACAGCGTAGGTACCTCGAGCCAAGCGGGACAGGGCCCAAGCACAGGTACCCACCTGAATTAAAGCCGCCACCGTGCGCACGCCAGGGAAGATATACTTTGTCGCCTTGCCATCTGAATCGTGCATCAGCAGAGAATTCAAAGACGAAGAGCTCCCTTCCTCCGCTACGTCCTGTTCTTGCAAAACAGCTTGCTGATCCTGATCACGGGTAGTGGCTGCACCATAGTTCGCAATCGTAGCATTCTTGAGCAATGGAGAGTACTGTGCTGACGAAGAATGACGCCAATGCTTGAAGACTTTGAGAAGTATGGTGAAAACGGACCATTTGAGGAGTGCCAGAGGTAGTAGACAGTCGATTAAGCTAAGAAAAGAAATGTTAATGGTTATTTGGAATAATAGTGCACACTTGCATAATACGCAAACAGGGTGCTAGATCCTGCCTATCATTCAACCACGGACTCTGCAATACAAGTCATTAGTAACTCTTTCGGGGCTTTTGTTTATGTTTATCTACCGATATACTGCAACCAATGTCTTCCATGGTTCGTACATCCGCTCGTAAGGGGAAGAAAAAATCAAAGGGAGAGCAAGAGAAAGAATATGGAACAGGCGCCTCTTTCAAGTCCGCGTATCGGGTAAAAGAACGTACTGATCTGCTCTGGCGTATGCCCGCGCCTTCGGAGGTGCATCCCATCTTAGGGCGCGCCTTTTCTCCAACCTTATTTCACCCTATGTGAAGACCATTCTTCTGTATGTACTACGCAGCTATCATCCTTACTTTTTCTCTATTTCATACCTTTCGAAAAAGGTAAATTCAACCAAAAAAAGATCTATATCTCAGTCCCCACTTCATATCTTTATACCTCGCGCACCTATACTGCAGAGCACGTACCCTCCACGTCATTCTAGTGCACGAGCTATTATAGACTCGACAAAAGCCAGCCCTATATAGATTATGTGATATTAAAGAATGGCGATATGTGTATATAAAAAAGGAAGAGTGGTAATGAAATAAAGTGAGCATGTAAAGTCTATACTGCATGAAATTATTCTTCCTTGTTGGCGGCCAGCTGCCGTTGCAGTTCTTTGCTGGGAGGACTGATGATGAACCGCCAAATAGGGAAACCAATGAAAATGATAAAGAGCGCGACGGACCATGCGACTTTGACAAACATCGGCGCAGGAACGGGGAACTCGCCTTCTGCAAAGCGCAGACAGATCAGAGTCTCTGTCATAATGTTGCAAATCAACAACCAAGCATGCGCACCCAGTCGTTTGTTTTCGCTAGAAATGGTAAGGCATTTAGCTGAAGTCGCCATGGTCATTTTTTTGTCAATGCACTTACGGGTCAGCTAAATACTGGTATACATCACGCGCAGCAGGTAAAGCGCACAGGAACATAAGAATAAGGCGGTAGGTATTGAGGGGATGCTCTGGCGGTACCCAAAGCAGGTACTTGAGATAGAAGCAATTGAGTTCACATTGCAGTGTCTAAAGAGGATTAGCCAAGTTAGATCAAATGCAAAGTTTTTCTCCTTCTGCAGGGTCGTACCACCGTCATTAAACCAACGACACCGAAGTAGTTTTTCGGACTGCTCAGAGCCTTCCACGCAAAGGGCGTCCAGTCATGCGGCGTAAATTGCTGAACTGCACGCTTAGCCTTTCCTCGTAAGGTTGGGATCTGACGGAATTGGATCCAAGAGTATTCCTAATGCATTTCATTCCGTCAGCTTGGAGCCGACACGTTTTTCGTGTAACAAACCTTCATGGCAAAGTATTGACATGTTTTTATGCCCAAATAGATGCCTGCCCAGTTACAAAGAAGTACATCGAGAATCCACTAGGATATCTTGTTTAGTTCAGACAGACCCGAAAGTCCTAATTACTTACATGATCCCACCAGCACTCGGCAAAGTTGTTCAGCTGGTGCTGCAGTGAGTATTCGAGAAGCTCAAACGTAATGGACAAGATCCAGCAGATCCAGGAATCCCGCAGAATAATAGCCTTGCCATACCAGCCCAAGATATGCGCCAGCACAAAGATATCCATTTGGTTCTATGCAATTGCGAAGAGTGAGATCATGTCCAATGGTATGATGGGGCTTCTACCTTGATGGTATCCATGGTAAGATCACAGCCTTCTGCATAGGAACGTTCTGGAAGCTGGTGACCGAGCTCAGGATCGAGATAGACCATGAATCGGCGGGCTTCATCTTTGCTCTGATCGGACAAGTAGATCAGAATTTGGCGTATCACAGAAAGCTTAAAATTAAAATGATGGACGTACCAGAAAGAGCAGAAAGACCAAGACAAGCTGATACATGACGCTCAAACTCAAGACTGCACGCCAAAAAGGGACGCTCGGACGGATGAAAGGGCCATCGCGGAATTGAAGCATACCGATAAAGATGAAACAGCCTACTGCGGCAGAGATGCCTAGCTTGACACTTGCTTCGGTATCGACGTAAGGGGTACGCACAGCAGCATAAAAAAGCCATGCCAGTAGAATAACCAGGGCGGTCAGCGTGTGGGGATGAACTACAACGTATTCGGCTTTCTGAGTCATCTGATTCGAAGAGCTGGCTTTTTCTTTTGCTCTCTGTTTCCCAAGGGCTTGATAGCAGTGTCACATTGCAGGGGCAAAAGACCATCCACTTCCACCCTTTCCTCACTCCCAGCCATACGTATCCTCTTAATTAAAGACCAAGTCAAGGGTAGCACTCAAGTATCCGAGACAGGTGGCCAATAAAAGTCAAGAGGAATAAGATGTGTTTG
This sequence comes from Syncephalastrum contaminatum, assembly GCA_013461545.1. Taxonomy (NCBI): domain Eukaryota; kingdom Fungi; phylum Mucoromycota; class Mucoromycetes; order Mucorales; family Syncephalastraceae; genus Syncephalastrum; species Syncephalastrum contaminatum. The sequence goes on along the minus strand of VAFG01000372.1, from coordinate 611,581 downwards.
GTACTTACACACTGTCTCATTCTGATCTGGACTTGACGCGTGTTTGACAGCTTGTATAGCTTGTTCCCGGGTCTTCTGAGATGAATCGCTCTCCATGGGCAGGTCAATTGAAGAACGGGTGAAAAGGTGCAGTCAGAGAAGCCTCAAATGCGCGGTGAACAGATGCTGCTTCGACGGCTCGAACTGGAGTGACTTTTTGGGCAAAAGAAAAAAAAAAGTGTCGGTCACCAAAAAATCTTTGCTTTCCCTTTTGTGCTCTTCACCACACACTGCTTCGCGACTTCTTTGATTCGTTCCGAATCCAAAGCTTCGTTATTGCCCTTGCTTTGCTGTTTATGAAATCAAAGATGACCAGAAGAATAAAGAGGAGTTGTGGGATATTTCTGTTTACTTCTTGCCAAGTTGCTATGGGCAACCCCTGCAAGTATCTGCGTAAACTTGTCGGGCCCAAAATCTGGCAATATCTTCTGGCGCATGATGCACTCACTCGCACACACTCACTGTCACTGGTGATGATCACACGACCATTCAAAAGCCACACACGCGTTTGGGGGGTTCGGCAGCTCATCCTCATAGTTTTCGTCATCCAACCTAGTGATTGAGGATACAACCAATGATTTTCTGAAAACCAACAAACACATACGGTCCAATTTTATATTATTCTGTTATCTCCACTTTATATTGCTCTCTTTTTTTCCTCATTTTTCTATTGTTCCACACAGCTCATATGTGTGTAGACATGAATGATCTAATAATGTCACTACGCATATCAATTATGTAAAGTGATTGATAAGGAAAATAAAGCAGATAATGCAGCGTTCGTCTGATGCACGGTATAAAACTTAATCCATGACTGTGTGTCTAATTTTTCGTCAATTTGTTTTTCCCGTCGAAAGATGATAGTTCCGTTAAAAATATGGCATAAATTGCATGTTTGTATTGGAACTTTTTTTATTTAAGCAACAAACGAACCTAAAGTCTGTGTGTGCATCCATGTGCACGCAACACATGGGCCTGCACAGACAATTTAGGTGCAATTGCTGTATGCGTAAGGATAAGTTTATGGAGAAATAGCTGTTAATAATACGATATGCCATGGAGGGCATACAAGGGATACGGTAGATTAGGAGAAGTACAAAGTGATATAAAGAGCGTGGATCACACCGGTTCCCATTAAGTTCCGCTTGAGTGCTTTGTGCTACTCCTAAATAGGCAGTGCAGCAAACCTAATTGTGTATATAAAGGGAGTCGTACCAACGGAGTGCCCGGAAAAACAGAGAAAAATGAGTATGACCTCGGCTGAAACGAAGCGCAAGGCTCTGCCTTTGTCTTCCAAGGTATGATTAATCATGCTGCGCTATCTATACCCTATCTTACATGCTGCGATCTAGGATAACAAGAAGCCAACCACGCGTACCAAAAAAGCCACGGCCAAGAACAAAGAAAACACGCCTCCCAAGAAGACCACGCCCAAAACAAAGATCAGCACCACCGCACCCAAAACCAACAGGGTGCAGAAAAAAACCAGCACCACCCATACGACAGCTGCTTCTACCACGCCCCGTTCTACCAGCACGAAATCGACCGCGAAGAAGGCCGACAAGAGCCTCAAAACGAAAACTACGAAAAAGTCGGCACCACGTGCCAAGTCTGGTACAGAAACAAAGAGTGCTTCTCCGACCAAGAAAAAGGGAAGCACCAAGACGACCACCACTAAAACCCGCAAATCCACTGCGAAGAAGGCGGAAAGCGGCGCGTCCACTGGGAAGACGGCCAAGAAGCCGAAAACCTTTACGAGCCGCAAATATTCGCAAAATCAAGTCAAGGCAGTCCTGTCAGCAGTCTTGAAAGGCAAGCTAAGCGCTGCAGCTGCTGGCCAGCTGCATAACGTACCAGCACACACGGCACAGTATTGGGTCCGTCGCCACCGGGCTCTCCACGGTTCCGCTACTCATAGCGACGATCTCTTGAAAAAGAAGAAGATCATTTTTCGATTGGTGTTTGAGCACGGCATGACCGCACCTATGGCAGGTCGCTCAGTGAACCTAGACCCAAAGACGGCATCGCGTTGGGTTCAAGCTTACAAACGGAAGCTCCGAGAGGCTGCCTTTGAGCGCAAGTCACCAGGAGAGCACGAAGCGATCCGACGGACCGTCATCAACTTGGTCAACAAGTACAGTGTCTCGCCCAGCACAGCTGCACGCAAAATGGGTGTCACGACTCAGACAGCCCAGCGGTGGGTGCGCGATCATAAGAATGACCTTGCCAAGGTGGAAGAATCTAAAAGCAGCCAGAAGAAACGTGATCGCGTCAGTCTGAACGGAAAACACAGTGAATTTTTGGCAGCTTTCTACACCAAAAACCCGGGAGCCACGCCTAGGGAGGCCGTTCAGCACCTCTGTCGAAGCTTTGGCGACCTCAAAATCTCCTCCTGAAGAGACCATTTCTGCTCTTCGTGTTTTTCCCCTTTCTCTGTCTCTTTTTACATAGTTACAAAACCTTTCTGCTAAAGTAGTGAATAATATTCTAAATAAATACATATTGAAGCAATAACTTGTGGACTTACCTATATAATTGCTTGATCACGGATTCTGCGAAACCAATAGTCAAATTGACCTCATAGACCGTCTGTAGCCGGAACAGAAACTTTGCCACACCTAGCTATATAAACCATATGAATTTGTATCAACATTCATGCAAAGCAAACAGATATTACGCGTCAATTGAGATAAATGCTAAGAGCACTATAGTCGGATATTAACATACCTGTTCTATCTAGCACTTGCATAGAAGGAAGCCATGTGTACGTACTTTATTGTATATATCCTCAGTTTTAAAGTCGTACTTCCAGAGAAATGGAGGTAAGATGAAAGAAATAGCAACAAAATATCCTCTTGAATATGTTCTGAAGCGTCATGTACATTGATCATATAATGAAGTGCAGTAAAAGTCAGGTAACACAAAGTAGAAACTCTCTAACTTAGGTTCGGCAACTCTTTTGGCGACGGTAAATGATCACGGAAACGCAAAGACCAGTAATCCATCATGAGAACAGTACCGTGCTAGCATCGGCTCATTTACGTCATCAATGCGTTTAGGGTAACTGGCAATCCAGAAGAACAAAATCTCTCTTGAGAGATGCCTGCAGTTATCGTCGGAACTTCATCGTCCTACCTGAGGCTAGGTACGTGCCCCTTCGTAATGCGCAAGGAAGGTATCACCTATACTGGAATGGAATTACTAATTTTGAATATACAGGTCCATAATCTAGTATAATATATAGATCCGAAACATCATGAAATGTTTCTCACAGCGTCCAGTCTTTGCAATAGATACTTCGAAGTATCAGTAAGCGGGAGAGACTGATCACTCGTCCGAATTGTGCCAATAATTTTTGGTCCGGGTTCCTTCGAGTTCAATCCCCGTCATCCCTCTTGCAGCAGGTTGCCTGGTACACTTCTTCCTGCATTGATGGATTGCTACTGTGTCATATCCTCCATGATACACAATACCCGAACGGCCTCTCCCTGAAGAAGCTGGAAATTTCTATTTAGCAGATCCGACGGTATATGGTGCTGATCACTACCACTAAAGCATATGAAAATTGTCTACTTCCGAGCACTTATGTACTACATCATTCGCATATAAAGGCGTTTTACGTTACTCAAAATAGCCCTACTACTGGAGATAGCACAATGTTTAGACTTTTAAATTTACTACTATGCAATGGTATGCATGTTCGTTATATATAATGCATAGACGTAACATATGTCAATGATTTCATTGGTGATGGAAAAGACAAGAGTCAGAACTAACTTCCTTAATACGCTTTTATTGGTCTTCAGTGGGGTAAGCGAGCTACGTAACTGGTTTGGGAGAAATAGACGGACTGAGAGTTGCAATGGATACGAAAAACAGACATTTGACATTATAGGCCTAAGCTGCCTGTACATATACTGTACAATGTATATGTGTTGTATATGTGCTGTATATGTGCTGTATAAAAGAGGTGGAACATGTACAAGTTACACGAAAGTAAATACTTTCTGAGTCTTTGTAGACCATATATACGTGGATACGCATTCTGGTTGATGATATATATAATAAGCGCGTACATATGAGAGTCTATTACGTTAGCTCCACATGGCTTCAAAGTCCATGCTACTTGTTTTGCTTTTTGCATGTATTCACCAGACCAACAGCTAGTCCGCTCGTTGACTGGGGTAAATGGAACTTCCTTATAAAACAAGCATAAAACATCTATGTATAATTCCTGGGTGGTACATAGTTCGAACCTAACTCTAATATATTGCATGAAGTTGGAGCCTGCGTGTGTATTTGTGGTACCGGGAGAGAGGCGGTTTTGTAATATTTCGTTGAGTAGCTCAGGGATTGCTACTATAAATACCGCTGCCACTCAAATGACTGTTTCCTTTCTTTTTATTTTGTTTTTAGAAAAATCTTACTGCAAACGATGTACTGCAATATCACACCTGCATTCACAAACATTCATCCCAAGGTCTTTGTCCGCAAGTAGAGTAAAAATATTTGCATATTTATCATTATTGTCCCTGCGGTTATTAGATCTCTACCAGGGAAAACGAGACAGTCCAGAAAAAGAGTGACCAAGCAGAAAAAGAAAACGAGGGAACTCGGTCAAATGGCGGCGGAAAGCCAAAAAATACGATCAAGACAGGTCACAACACCCGTAGACAAGGACTCTCCCAACTAGCAGACAGCAAGAAGCCGGAAACAGTGGTAATTCAGCCTAGCCGTCCCAGAAAAGAACAGAAGATTATGCTTTCAGAAAGGAATATACCCGGCAAGAAGACGACTCCAGCACATCCTGCTGCTGAAAAGGATGATGCCTCTGGAAATACCCCTCATAACGCTGACACCAATAAGGAAGTAAAATACGAGGAAGCAAGCCCATGGCCGTCACTGCGACCAGCACCACACTCTCGGGGTCAATATAAAGTATATACAAAGGCACAAGTGGACAATTTTTTCTTCCTTGTGACGGAGCAAAATCTGTCGGCATACAAGGCGGCTCTTGCAGCAGACGTTAACCCGCGTACTGGTCAACGATGGTTACAGGACGCTAGAGAAAAGCGCATGGATGAACCAGGATCGAAGCAAAGAAAAAATCGCGCCAAGTTACATCCAGAGCACGGCGACTTCCTCGATAAACTCTTTGAAAGCAATCCGAGAACGACGTATAAGACCGCCCAAGAAGAGCTCCAGGCGCATTTTGAGGGTCTCACCATAACTTTAGATGGTGTATACAAGTATATGCAAAGACGGAGGCGTATCCAGTCGCTCGCATGTGTTGACTAAATAGGAATTGAGAGCGTGTATATGCAATAGTTTCGTTAAGCCCTTCGAGTGAAAATTTAGCAGTAGTAAATCATGTATGCATATGCTGTATCAAAGGCAGAGTGAGTGCAGAGCGCCCGAGTGCGGCACGATATTGCTTTTTCTGGATGCTGCCCCGCAATGCACTGTAACCGTTATTCCCATAGAAATTTAAAAATCATTCTATTTCCGTTTTTTGCATCTACTACTATAGGGTGCTCTGTGCCAATATATCGACACGTTATTCTTGAACATGCGAGGTAGAAGAAACATGAACCTACAACATTATATTCCTTCCGGTCGCTCTATATAATACAATGATTATCGTACAGAACTGACAGCTGATACCCAGCTATGCGTGGGTTTTCAAAGCGTAAGTCGAAAAGAATGCAGATTTATTTGTTGGTCGGGCGAACTATCGGATCGTCTAATTTCCTGACACTTGAGGGTAGATGCGTGTAACCAGAGATGACTTCTAAAAACGCAATTGCGGGCAGAAAAACCTGAGACTAGCGACATATTTGTTTCATCAACAATCACTACACATACAGCGAATATAAAACGACAAACGATACATGTGGTGCAATGTGAATGATCGTAAACTACAGCATAAGATAATAATCGGGCATATACGTACATATGATGTGATATAGAAGTCTTAAATCTGAACAAACCGATAACAAAGCCTTCAGAAATATGGACATTTGTAAATGGCCAGCACCTATTTTGTAGTATATTATTTGTATGCAAATTTTTCAATGCTAAGTGAGGGTTAATGAAACAAATAGTTACTAATAGACTATCTCAGGGAACAGTAATAGCACGAATTCTGAAAACTGGCGTAGTAGACTGGAATGAGGCGAGGAGCATTGCCATACATGATAGTTTACACATAGAGGCCGACAGCGGTAAAGGCGCAATCTGTAAGAACTCTCTTTATCTTGACGATGTGGCGGACAAGACTAGTTTAGGCCCAAGGTGGAAGAACACAAAAAGCTTTTTCTTCAGGGTTCTGGGAGACATGTTCTCAGCGTACTCTGGATCGTCGTCTGGTTACCAGTTTTACTAATACTATTTGGTCGATATTAACGGTTTCTTTCCTTTATTAGCTGCGACTTAGGATCCAATATAATTGCACTATTAGAAATCGACTTTAGGATGCTGTTGAATTATTTGTCATTATTCTATTGGGGTGGCCTTTGGAGTGGCCTTTTTTTTTCAAAGCCTCTGATATGGTCGAGTCTTCAATAGTCCCAAAAAGGTCATGATTAAGCCTTACCTCAGCGTCTTTTGAGTGTTCAGACGCGGGAGGATCTTTCCACGCCGAGCGTGGAAAAGTAGTTTTAGTGACTAAATGATATGCGAGGTCTATTCTGTTACTTCAGCTCAGGATATGCCTACGCGCAAGGTACAGGGATGTAATCCGTAGCAACTGCACACCGGCTTTTCCGCTGCAGTTAGCACCAGACGAATTCCAATTTCTGTCGCTCATCTGGAAGAATATGCTTTCACTTAGCACCGGTACTATGTTCATTAACTGCCCACATGCATGGTCTGGCTTGCACTCTAATCCGCGCGAGAATGCAGTCAGCTCCAGAAATACATCATAGACGGCTTAAGTATACCTGAACTAAGAGTCGACGACTCCGTAAAACGAAGACCGGTATAGAAAGATGGTAGCATCATATCTCCGCCATCTAAGTCCACAATATCGAACCAAAGTAAAGAGATATGTGCTACGAATGATCTCAATTGATGGGCTCGTCCTTCAGTTGTAAAAGCGAGCAATATCAGTCGTCATACTTTCATAAAATTGACCCAGAACGCTGTCAAATCAAATACCAGCCCTAGATAGTAGAGGAACAGGATATGGTTCAAGCTGCCCAATGAACGCATCCAATATCTAGCTAAATATTTTAAAGTCAAATCTCACAGCACACTTAATAAAGCCCGCATCGGCCTGATTCAGACGTTTTCCGATACGCAAGCACCCATACTCACAATCCTCCAATACAGTAGGGAATACTGTTATTTATCATTTAAAGGTACTAGGAAATGCCGCTGCACCAATAGGGAGGTATCACTAAAGTAAACTAAGATTGCGGGAACTATCAAGGTAAAGGAAGCAGAACGCCAACCAAGTAACTAGAAGCACTGTCGCAAAAGAAAAGCAAAAGCTATGGATAGCTCCAGCTAGAACCAAGGAAACAGTCTCCACGAACAACCAGAGGGAAGTCGTCACTCATTATTTTTGTTGTTTGGGGTCCTGTTAACATACAAGTGTAATTGATCGAAGAGGATAATTTGATAACGCCTGTTTAGCAAAAGAAGAAAGATGTATGCTCACACAAGAACGATCGATTCTCTAGTACATACATACACCTATGTATGCTTCTGATGCACATGCTTCTTCGAATGGCTTCCGAAACTTTAAAGGCGGGTCAATTATATGAGTCAGAAATATCAATGAAGACCCGTCCATTTCATCTCATTGGTAACTCAGCGTAACACAACCGGGTTTAGCGGGCCACAACTGGATTTGGGTGTCACTCTATTGATGTATCACAATGCTCAGTTCTTTAAATTTACACGACGCATCCAAGTTATATCAGGGCAATTGATACTCAGCATGAAATCATATAAATTTTGCTACAGAAGTAGAGAAGTTTGGTTGCTCAGCATCTTTCCTCTTTTCTGCCTTTTATTATGAAGGACGAAATATACTGGGCGAAGGCCATTAGCAACTTGGTGGCTATATCCATGAGCGCGCTTCTGTGTGTCAAGACGGCGCTCCAATTGCGCCGACGACGACAACAACAACAGCGGTTCAAGATCACGGATTTTTTGGAGTTTCCGGGCACGCTGCTATTTATTGCTGGAGCTTTGACCATCGCAATTCACACGCTTTTACTTCAACGCGCCTCTTACAACCGTTGGTCAAGCGACAAGTCATACGAGTGTCCTGACTGTTCTGAGCCCGTGAAAATCCTGGATAGCCTTTTTGAAGCCGTGACCTGGATCATCGCGCTATACGTCTTGTGGCGGGTGGCAAAGCAGCAAGGAGGATGGCGTGGTACGATATCACGGGCACTCTTGTACGGCGGCTACCTCTGTGCAGTAATAATTGTTTTGTGTTCGCTATTCAATGTCATCCGCACTCCCAAAGAACTGCTACCGCTCGATGGATTCCATGATGCCAGTCATGCACAGCAGAATTACACAGCGTTCGCGACGGAGTCAATCGCAAACTCGAATTTCACAGGACCGACGCCTAGCGATACCAGTGGTGCAGAAGCAAAAAATTTGGGCATGAAGGAGCAGGAAGAATCCATGGCTGAAGTTGACAAGTTTATGGAGACCCTTCCTCAACCACCTCCGCCGGAAAGCTTGCCCTCATCCAAAGGAGAAACAGCTGAATCGCTACGTATTGCCGATTCAATTGACTTCCCGGGCGTCATATCGTGGTTACTCCATACTGGCGCACAGTGGTTGATGGCAGGCCTCTTGCCACTACTGACTTATATTCAGCGGGAGCAGATTCCATCAATCCGTTCCTTTGCAGCTTATGGCGTTCTGGTGACTATCATGCCCGTGATAAGTGCTATTGGTGGTATTCTTGTTTTCCTCTACGTAATGATTTCATTCGCTGCCTACGGTGAATATCCCGACAAAAACAACAAGAATAACGAGGAGCTCATGAAAACTGTCAGCGACCCGGCATGGGCATCACTAACTATCATTTTGGCTGTGCTACAACACATTCTTATGGTGGGTCTCTACCTGGCAGCCTGGTGCGGACATGAGTGGGAAGCACCCCATTTACGGCAGCACCTCCACGACGATCATGATGCATATCTGTTTGATTCTCATCGCCGCGATGCAAAACGGCCGCTCCTGGGCCTCAATGAAAAGCCTGGTCATGTTCGGCAAGACAGTCATGAGTATACGACAACGGTAGACGTAGATTTGACTCGGCGGACTGTGTAAAATGTTAATTGTTCTGTAAAGCCTAAAATTTTAAAATGCAATTTCATCAATGAAGCATGGAAATATATACAAATTGTGATGCATAACTCAGTATAAATCGTAGTGCTGGTACTATGGTTTTCGTCTTTGTAGCTGAGTACTGCAGATATATAGATATTATGCATATTGGATCATCAGGCACCTTCAACTAAACAAATACCGTTGTCTCTGATAGCTAGTGAAATGTATATATAGAACCAATCCAATAAACATGTGCGGCTAAATGCCTTCAAAATGATTGTTTTGAGTCAAAAAGCGATTTGTAAGGGAATTAGAATAAAGGGTAGAGGAGTGGCGGATAGCGTTAATATGTAATGTGCGTATATGCATGAGTTGGATAAAGGGTTGGGATGATGGGTCATCTCATTTATGTACATAATATAAAGGTAGAACAAGGCGCCTACCGCTGCTCTTTCTTCCTCCGTACCGAGGCCTTTCTACTGGAGCGGGATCGTGTTTGCGGGCTTTTGGGTGGTGTATCTGGTTTCTTTTGAGATGCAGGTACAGCTCTTGCAGAGCTTGTTTTTGTGGCGTGGTAGGACTTTTGCGGTTGCTCTCGGGGGTGCTCATGGTGGTTGTGGTAGTAATAGCGGTGTTTGACGGTGCGAGGCCTGAGTCTGCTTTTATCAGCCCATGTGTTCTGAACCTCTGGCTCGATGGTGTGATGATGGAGCTCAAAGGACTTGACAGAGGTCCTCGTGCTGCTGCTGCAAATACTGGCATTGTCTGAGGTCTGTGATGAAGGTGTTCTTGCCTCCAAACTACGTGTAGCGCGAGGAGAATTGTCTGCAGAGGTGAAAGAAGAGCGCTGCTGTTGCTGAATAGATGCACTGCCTGTTGAACTCGACCCGCTGCTTCGTGGTCTGCGTAATAGTCGTCGTACTTCTGTTGTCGGTGACCTTGCACTCGGTGTCGGTGGCCTGCGATATAAATGGGTTATACACAAGTATTTTGGCGCAGAAATAAGCATACCTTTTTACGAGGTGATCGCTATCGTCGTCGTCATCCTGATCGTCAAGGAAATCTTCGGATGAGTCGCTTAAAGAGAAGGGAAATAGAGAGGGTTCATTGCTGTCAAGGATGGTATCAAAATGGTGTATGCGTTCGATGGAGAGAGACTCATGGCGCTGGCTAGAAGTTCGAGAGGTTGCAGCTGCGGCCTCGAGGCGGCGAGTGAACTATGGAATCAGGAACATTACAAGATGAACTTAAATGACGTTGTTGGAACTTACGCGCTCATGAGATAAAGAGGCTCTTATACTTCGAAGAAACAGGGCAGCGATAAAATAACGTTAGGATATTTTGACAACAAAAGTAGGAAAAAGGTCTTACTGTTGGTGTTTGGATAGAGTTCTGTGCCTTTCTGACCTTTCAAGCGGCGGAGGCGAAGGGAACAAGGGCGGACTGCCACGGAGCTCTTCAGATACCGGTCGCCGCCTCGTATTGCTGCCACTGCTACTACTACTACTATTACTACTATTACTACTAGTACTGCTACTACTAGTACTACTAGTATTATTGTTGCTACCACTGCCGGTACTGCGCGTTCCTCGCCCGCTGTCTGGCATTAACCTGACAATGCAATGTAGTTGCAAGCACAAAAAAAGGGACAAAAAGGTAGTTCAACCCCACGGTCTCCAAGTCCATAATCCCAGTCGGACATCAAACTTAAGATATAAAAATGGAAGACTATAGTATACTTCCTTTGTCTTCTACCTGTATACATACAATAGACTTTATGGAAGGTTTTCTCGTTTATAATACAGAACCCAGACAGGTGTATTTAAAAGGTACTGTTTTTGTGCGTATTCTCTTAAGGCTATCATGCCTATTAGACATGTGTACAATATGGCATGAATCTGTGGCAGCAGAAATGACCACAAGAACTCCGCAAGCAAGCGATGATGCCCGCTCGATTATATTTTGGCGCGTTACGTGTCTCTGCTCTTTTCTGCTTTCTATTTTTATTCCATAAGCATCATGGCAAACCAAGACGAAGCCATTCAGCAGTTTGTCGGCATGACCGGCTCTTCCACAGATAAAGCCCAATTCTTTTTGGAAATGGCAAACTGGGACCTGAAGGTATGCTGCTGTAAACAAGGCGGCATCTTTTTTCCGCTCACTCATTCATACTTTCAACAGGTCGCTGTGAATCAATTCTACGAACTTGGCGATGGTGCGACCGGCAATGAGACTCCTGCAGACGAGGAAAATGCAGCCTCTTCTTCGGCAGGTGGTGTTCTGGGCGGTAGTTCTTTGGGTGGAGCAAGTCAGCCTTTGGGTGCCACCAGCAGCAGCAGCAGCAGCGGAAATGCTGCCGCTGGAGGATCCGGATCAGCTGCGGCATCGTCGGGTAAAAAGAACACGTGCGTTATTTTATAATCTATCCGAAGCATTTACTTATACTTCTTGTTTGGGATAACGCAGTTCCAAGGTGCGCACCCTGAATGACTTGGGTAGCAACGATCAAGACGAAGAATCAGACGACGATCGCCAGGACTTTTTTGCAGGCGGTGAAAAATCGTACGTCATCATGCATACATGCTCCTATGCTTCATGGTATGGCTATTAACTTTGTACTGATGTAGGGGTATGCTCGTCAAGGGCCCCAACAAGCACAACGATCTGGTCAACCAGATTCTGAAAAAGGCAGCCGAGTGAGTTCCTGTCATTCTTTTGTTTTCTATCGACTCATCTCATATTGAATAGGGGCGGCCCTGCACCGGATGAGGATGACCCAACCGCTTCTCAGAGTCACCCGTCGTTTTTCCAAGGATCGGGATACAAACTTGGCAGCGAAGAAGAACCCTCCGAACTTATCAACCCTACTGCTCCACAAGCTCATGAAGAGCTGCCCTTGGAGCCTGTAAGTTGCTATCCTGTCGTCTTTTGAGTTTGCTTATACCAAATGTTCATGTCCTCTTCAAGGTAACGCGCTACCTCACTTTCTGGCGCAATGGCTTCAGCGTGGATGATGGCCCGCTTTATCGCTACGATGACCCTGCCAACCAGACTATGCTCAATGCTATCAACAGCGGGTTAAGTATTTTTACTTTCTCTCGGAGGATAATGTATTTCGAGTAGGGTAGAGTCTCATACCTTCTTTTCCTTTTCTAGTCGTGCACCCCTTTCTTTGCTGAACGTGCGCCATGGCCAACCGGTGGATGTGCGTGTTGCCCGGCGCCAGGACGAAGACTACGTACCTCCGCCAAAGGCCCCACCGAAGCCCTTTGAAGGTTCTGGCCACCGACTCGGCAGCCCTGCACCCTTTGCTGCGCCAGCTTCGCCAGCAGGAGCTGCTCCGGGCGCCTACCCTTCTTCCTCTTCTTCAGCCGCTGCATCCAGTGAACCAGTCGTGAAAGTCGATGAATCCCAACCCACCACACAATTACAGATCCGTCTGGGTGATGGCTCCCGGTAAGAAAAAAAAAGGGAAAAAAGAAGGAAGAAATTCTAAGTAGTTACCCGATGCTCAGGTTGGTTGCCAAGTTCAACCATACTCAAACTGTGGGTGACATCCGGCGCTATATCAATGGCACTCGTCCCACCGATAGATCATACATATTGCAGACCACCTTCCCTGTCAAGGAACTGACAGATGATGCACAGACACTCAAGGAGGCTGGACTGATGAACACAGTTGTTGTGCAACGCTACCAATAAACAAAATCAGATGCAATTGTATATAGGCTGGTATTAGTCTGATTGCTGGAGCATAAAAGGGACGTTGTATTCGTACGCGGAAGGAAGCCGGGGCAAAACCAAAGAACAGAGATGCTTCATTGTTTTAAGGGGCTGCACATTCCAAAAGAGGTTTCACTAGTAGTACTTTTACAAGAGCATGTGCGGTTTCGCCTTATTAGATGCTAGAGAAGGACCAATTGCGAGGCCATTCGAGAACAACACCAGGTGGGATAGCCATCGGAGATGACGCCTGGGCTGACCACAAGCGACACTCCTTCTGCATTGTAGATAGTTCGTTGACTACCTTGCGTGCATACACATGGTTTTCGGGTGCATACTCCCAGTTATCGACCGACCACGTGGCGTCTACTTGGTCTTGCTGATTTTCATCTTCTAGTTGGGGCGGCAGCGGTTCGCTCACCGAATGGCGTGGGCTAGGCAGGGAGGACGCTTTGGGGCTCTTGACGTAGAACTCTGGAGAGCGTTCCTGAATGGATTGCAAAAAGATGGACGAGTCTGCACCCAATATCCCCACTTTGTTTTCATCTCCATCTCCCGTGTCACTTTGATGGCTAGCCACCTTTTTTTGCTGGTCTTGCCCTGATGGTGTGCGAGGTCTTCTGATATTATCGTCACTGCTGTGGTGCGAAAGATGCTGCTTGCTGGGGGCAAACAGGCGCAAGAGTGTGTTTTCAGCTGAGCGAGCAAACTTACGGCGAAACATGGTTGGCCTCCGTCGTCGACTTTGCTGCTGTTCTTGTTGCTGTAAACCATCTTCCATAACGTCGTTGTCTTTTGTGGTTGCTTTACGACTCTCACTGGGTGGCGTCGAAAAAGATAGAAAGGGAGTGGGGCCCGTTGCAGTGATCTTGTGAGTGAACGGAGGTGCGAAATGGATAGCTCTTGTTTGAATGCTTTGTCGTCGTCCGCCTTTCGCTTCTTGAGACCTTTCATAATGCAAATACAGTGAAGCTAGCAGTGTCTCGAGTAGAATATGTGTCTCTCTAAAGAGCATGAAAGGATTAATTATATCCACGATAGTTCTCAATAGCTTGACTTACAAAGCATTTTGGCTGAGAAGCACGTCTTCAAGTGGCGCTGAGACATTCGAAGCTGCTACATAATTTTCATCGTTACTTACTACTTATGCGAAAAATACGTATGTCTCTTACCAAGGCTTGCTTTTTTCCATTGTTGCCGACAGGATCGTCCATCACATGTGTTAGAATCTGCGTCGGAGCCGGTCCAGCGCACGCTTTTCGGGGAATACACCCGGGCTACCCGCCAAAAAAGGCAACGCAGGAAGAATACACGCACATTACGATTCCAGTGAAGTAGAAGCTTTTCGAAAATCGGCGGTGAGAGAAGCATTCGGCGGCAAAGCGTGTCCACCAATGTAGCCCGGGATGTCAGATATGGAAAATGGATGTAAATAAATGACAAGGCACGAAGCAGGCTAATCGTGTGGTCAGACTTGGTCAGCAGGATATTGAGCGTATGAAGTAGGAAGGGGATATCAATATGCGGGCCGTTGTTAGGCTTGCCCTGGCAACATTGCACTTCCAAAACCAAAACTTCAATGAAATCGAGGAGGCCTGATAAACGAAAAGATTTGTCGTGAGCCGTTATACTACGTCGTATAATGCACTTACAGAATACACTCTCCGCAACCATGAAATTGGTGCGCTTTATCACTGCTCGTAGCCAGATATTGACCATGTCGAAATACAGTCCTTGTCCGTCAGCCATGGCCACGCAGAATGCCATGCACTCGGCATATTTGTGCGTTGCAGCATCCAGCGGTCGAGGCTTGCTCAGATTTTGCGCCATGCGTTGTTGTTGTTGTTGTTGTTGTTGTTGTTGTTGTTGTTGTTGAACAAGGTTGCTGTTATTAGCAATGATAGTGGGCCCGGGCGCCGGGGTGTGCGTGGAGGGGGAGACAAGCGGCTTGTTTACCACCGTCATCATATCAGGGTCGCTTGGTACGCTTTTGTTTCCCGATGCTGTTGCTGAGCGATGGTGCCATTCGCTGTTGGTTGTGGTGCTGCCGTTGTTTCCGTTCTGCTGGGAGCAGTGAAGCACGGTTGTGACGGAATGAATCTCTCGGTGCAGTAAAGCGTCTACCTTCCCAGCAAAATACGCGGCGAGATACATGTAGCCCGGAGAAAGGGACAAGAGTGCATTGCGCTGAATAGAGGTACACCGCTCTACGTGAGGATATGCGCCGTTCACGTAGAGTTTCAAAATAGAATGGTAATGCCGGTAGAAAAAGAAGAAGAGCTCGCTGTCATCACTTTGCCATCTAAAGAATAAACCCATAGCCCGTTCAATCATCTGCATTGCCCATGGGGTGACTCGCTTTTTTCTCCTTTGCTTTTTTCTTACCTCCGGATCCAGTTTCCGGCAAAAGTAATTGGGGGACGAACTCGCGACTTGGCTTGCTGAAATGCGCTTTGATAGGATCGGGCGTCAGTAACCATGAGGGGATGAAGATGCTCACTGAATGCGGCTGATAGTAATGGCCTATATCTAGAGCATCTGCTCACAATTGTAAAGAAAAGGAAGACACGAGTGAGATACATACGACCTCTCATGTCTTGTACGACTTACTCGGCTGTAATATCACCCAGCTCCTGTCGAATACGTCTGGTCAACCGTGCCTTGACAAAAAGAATGCGTAATAAGGCCGGCGCCAGGCCAGGTACTTTGAAGAAACAGAGAGCTAGTAAACGAAAAATAAAATGTGGTGAGCAAACTTTAAAAAATCGCATAATAATAAGTTTACTAACCTAAAGCTTTCGAGCAGAACAGAATCATGTTGGAATAAATGGCTTTCTGGTTGAGTCTTCCGATGGCATAACGCAGGGTGAGGCTCAGAAGGCTTCTGTATTCGTTGAGGACGGCATCGTCGCTTTTGGCAATCCATTCGTCAAAGGTATTGCTCGGAGACCCGGAATGATCTATTATCCGCAGGACGTACAAGAATAGAAATGAAACGCTTATGAATCATCTGTGCATACATGCGTCTGTAAATGTGTGGGTGGGTGGGTTGTGCAGCACATTAAACGCGCGCACGCACTCAGGCGTGGGTGCGCGTACTTTGTGAATGTGTGCGCGCCAGTGTATATTTCACTTTTTTCATTCTTACCAAATTCAATAAATTCCGGACTTGACATGACGGTGAGAGCTTTTTGTCAGCATAAAAGGAAGAACCCAACTTATAGGGAGCAATAAAAAAAGGACTCACCGAGACATGATCTCAAGAACGCATTCCAGGTAAGCACACCGTTCCGCATATGGCACTTGCTGTACATTGCTCATAAGTACCCGCCACCTAAGAATAACACGTATATATCAGCGACTGTGGATCAGAGACTTCATCAGGAGGTGATTCAGTATATGGGTATATTGTGTATTTGTACCATCGGAGAAGGATGATTCGACCGGTTGAGAGAGCGTCTTTTTCCTTTGCATGATAGCCAATGATTTTCTGGCTCCAAAACGAAGCGCCAGTAGAAGGAGCGGTGGTGGACGTAGCATTGTGATTGGCGTGGTGATGGTTATTGCCGGTGGAGTGAGTCTTTGTGGGGCGTTTATGGTGCGAGAGGCAAAGGGGGTAGGCCAGGCAGGGCGGTTGTTTATGAAACCAAGGCAGAACCTGCTGCCGGGCAATGTCATGGCGCTGCTTAGTTTTGCTCTGGAATCTAATTCGTGGTGGCACGGTGTCACAACGACAGATCGTTATCATAAGAAAGGTGGACGTACTTTGAAAAGGCCTTCCGTAGGGCCGAATAGTCGACGTGCATTTCGATAGGGTTGTGCATGATGGCGTGTGGCTGAGTGTTGGATGTACTGTTGCTGTGGTAATGAGAAGCAGAAGAGGCGGCGGACGAGGAAGAAGAGGAGGAAGACGAAAGCGATGCGGTTGCATGATATGCGGAGTTGGTAGACGTGCCAGGCAACAACAATGCCGTGTCCGTCCGGCCTGCTGGAAGGGCTGCGGGTTCTTCTGCTTCTTTTGTGGATGCTGTCGTCTGCCAAGCATGGCTCCCAGCACCACTACTCAGAAGGGTAGGAGAACAAGGCAAACTGGGCATATCGTTCTTCTTTGGGTGAGTCGGTCTGGCCAGCAATGACGAAGGCAATGTACCAACGGGTGTTGGGTGATTGTGTTCCGAGAAAAAAGAGACGTTTGTATTCTGTTCTTGACTAATAGAATGAAAGTTTGGGTTGGTATTGCTGGCAACGGATCCGTCACGACTGCTGCTGTTGCTTTTTTGGTGGACCATCATGGGGGAGAGAGAAACATGTTAGGTTCTGGTCGAAACGTGGTCTTATTTCTTGTAGGTCGCGGAGGAAAAGGATGCAGTAGGAGGAGACATGAAGCGTGACAATTTTAGGCAGAACATGAGAGCCTTACAAACCAAAGAGAAGTCCAGGGGCACCCCAGAAAGGGGTGAAATAGAAACAAGAGGAGAATAGCAGGAGGAAAAAAAAAATAAAAACTGATATATTATATCACACACGCACAACCCACCCCTCTCCCCTTCTCAGCACCCCCGACCACGTATTATAGAGAGAAATAAAGGGTCCTTTGATATATTGATATACTGGAATGAATATCAGAAGGAGGGGAGAGTTGAGAGCACTGCGATTCATGAAGGAAGGTATATATATTTAGGCGCCGGCTTGCAATGCCCGCTGCAGCTCAGCCAGCTGGCGTTCCAATCGATAGACATGTTCCCGGTCTTCGCGCTCCTTTCTTGCAACCGCATCGCGCTGGCTTTCGAGAACAGCCACACGCAGATGTAGCGTTCTATTATTGGCTTCTAACTCGCGTGCTCGCCGCTCCAGTCCCGTCATCCTTGCTGCACGCCGTAGCCGTGATCGATGTGCGCTTTCGGCACTCCGGCGCCGATTCTCTTCTACACGTTGTCGCTGCTTTCTGGATTCTCGTAGTGCAGCAGCTGCTGACTGGAGCGTCCATGCGTCCGGCTCACAGGAGGTTGTGCAAGGTGTGGCTTGATGAGATAAGCTCATAGTTGGCGGGGGTATACTAGGGGTGGGTATCGTATGGGCTGTGCTGGGAGTTATGGTGTTTACTTCTGTTGGCGGTTGCGTGACGAGGTCAGCATCACTTGTAACAGCAGCAAGAAGACCATCAAGAGATCCATAGTCGAGCGGTAGTAATGAGGGTGATGCTGAGCTCGATAAAGAGGTCCAAAGAGGTGTTGCCGGCTGTGAGAGAGTCATGTTTACGAAAATACAACGTAGGTCTTTGGAAGTATGGATATATAAAGTGTCTTCAAATTCAGGCAGCGCTGGCTACATTGATTGGTCAAAGCTCGGATGACCCATTGTGCGTACAGTATTTCCTGCATCAGATTTTTAACCCAGACTGCACACCATCTATGACACATACTACCGTGTCAACAGATTTTATCGACATCTGTATCTATTCAGGGAAGTAGTATAGTGATATAAGGATTAGGCTCAAAAGTTATACAAAGATGCTTTATCGATGAGATAGGTACCTGTGATTGATGTTTTGATCGTATATTCATAAGTACTACGCCATATATGAGTATTTCATTCTATATGCTAAAGGGGCAGTGTCATTTATTACCACCTGCTCTATTGTTAAGTTCATAACATACATATGTATAAGTTCTCTCTAAAAAGGTATACTTATATTGCTACTAGTAGATAGCTATGACCGCTCATAAGAACAAAAATACCAATGCACTGAAATATGCGAATGACCTTTCGACAGTTAAAACTATCGTTAGATTTTCCTCATATCGTCGACATTAGTCTGACCATCGGTGAAGCTACTTATATCTAGATCGATAAAAATTTATGGTTCTGTAAGTCATGGCCTGCGCTTGCTTCGCGATAGAGCGGCGCTGGTCCAACATTTGTATACAGAGCATAAGTCAGAGAGACTGCGTGATTCTTCATGAGATCCCAGGTGTGAAGCCATATCGCGATTACAGGAGTATGCAATTTTATTAATTTTTGTATCTGACTAAATATGCGTGGGAGACCATAATATTTATTCGATATTTCGTGAGATGAACTGGTTGAAAACCACCAGCGTCAATTATATTTGCATTAAGCAAAATACTCTTCTTGACATAAGTACAATGGCCCACTCACTAAGTTGGCCTGGGCAAATTGCCCAAAATGCCGGTTTTGCCATGACGTACACTATCGATTTACCAATGTTTGACGTCTTGATACGTACTCATCCACCAAAAATAATCAAGGCAAGTATCGAGGACGTCAAGTTCTAAGCAGCGATTGTATCACGTGGAGTGTTCTAAAGTCGGGATCACTAGCTTCCAGGTGAAATTGAAGTGCAGGCAGCAGAGCGGATACGCATTCCGTCAGAGTGTTTGATGAGGTACTTATATATGTATATGACACAGTACATTATCCCAGTAAGCAGGGTGTCCTCCGCGTGTTTTTGTATCGCTGGGAGTATATACGTGTTCGTATTAGCTGTCAGCACATCCCTATTGATAGGCAGAGGTGTGTACGCACTTTGTGAATCTAGAAGTCTATCTTCAGTGCCGGCATATTGAAACTTGACAACGTACTGCAATGATGAATATCTGGGCTTCAACATGGTATTCTGAAATATCTTTGGACAGGAGGACCGAATAAACTTGTACAAGATTTACAAGCGGGCTTTTTTAGGGGACAATTCCCGCTCATACGCAGATACAATTTTTTACATTACTTTTACGTATATCTTGTTTGAGACATGGCACAAGTTGAGGATGGTGCTGGGCGACCAACGGGGCGACCGCCCATGAAACCCAACGGAGACGGAAACGTGCCTTTTTCAAAACTTGTCTTTGACGGTAAACGCATGAGAAAGGCGATCCAGCGACGAACGGTCGACTATAATCAAAGTCTGGCGCGTTGGATGCAGGTAGCGTCTTCCCCACCATTCTTATACGATTCTTGTCATGTTGAATAAGAAAACCAATAAACACCTTTTTTTTTCTGTTGACTCTTTTGTAGGAGCGTGTATGGATTCGGGATCGAAGAGATACGCGATTCCTAAGACCTGATCCCAATTTCATTGTCGAGGTATACTTCTTGTCTTCGCCTGCAACGACTGTGCTGATCCACCTGAACTTGTAGCTTCTTCCGCCGGCTGCATACCTTGACAACCCTATGAATGCAGTGACCACTAAATTTGTTCATACCTCGACGAATAAAGTGCGATTCCCTGTCAATGTTGTTCGGGTACGATTTCGGTCTAGATCTTGACTTGATTGTGGAACTCAACTTTTCTATTAAGTGGACACCTGAAGGCAGACGATTGATCACAGGCTCTTCCAGCGGCGAATTCACCTTATGGAACGGTTTAACGTTTAACTTTGAGACAATTCTACAGGTAAAACCCGACCGAGTAACTCAAATAGGATGCTAACTAACATTCTCCTCAGGCACACGACTCGGCTGTACGTGCCATGAACTGGTCCCATAATGATAACTGGATGGTCACAGGTGATCATAGCGGCGTCGTCAAATACTGGCAATCCAATATGAGCAACCTCAAAATGTTCCAGGGACACAGAGAAGCCATCCGTGACCTAACGTAAGCCATGAACCACCGGTATCTCTGCATTTCTTTTGCTCATTTAAATTCATTAGGTTTGCCCCATCCGATACACGGTTTGCCACCTGCTCAGATGATTCACTGATCAAAATATGGGACTTCAACACTGGAACAGAAGAACGTGCCCTCACCGGCCACGGTTGGGACGTCAAATGTGTCGATTGGCATCCATACAAGGCGCTGCTTGCGTCCGGAAGTAAAGATAATTTGATCAAGCTCTGGGACCCGAAATCGGCCAAGAACATTACGACACTGTGGGTGACACGCTTACATATCAACATCCAAATGGCTCATCTTCTTTATTAGGCACGGCCACAAGAACACAGTACTCGCTCTCGAGTGGAACCAGAATGGCAACTGGATCGTATCCGCTGGCAGAGACCAGCTCATCCGTATCTACGACGTTAGAACCATGAAAGAACTGCAAATCATTCGAGGACATAAACGGGAAATTTGCTGTAAGTGAACGCTGGTACCATCTATTTCGCGTGTGCTGACAAGAGTTCGCACAGCTGCCAAGTGGCATCCTCACCATGAGCGCCTTCTCGCAACCGGTGGCAGCGACGGTTCACTCATGTTCTGGCTGACAGGGTAAGTGTCTAAGTGACAGGTGCGCTATAGCAAGTGTATTCACAGTCATATGCAGACAAGAGGGTCCTGTCGGTAAGCAAGAAACCGCACACGAATCCAACATCTGGTCACTGGATTGGCACCCCGTGGGCCACATTCTTGTCTCTGGATCAAACGATCATACCACACGCTTTTGGACGCGGCCACGACCGGGTGAAGAGACCGTGGAACAGTTTGACTCGAGCAACCAAGAGGAGAGCAAAGAAGAGGAAGATCAGAGGAGCTCAGCTGAACCACCGCCGTTCCGCCCACATAATGCGCCCTCGCGCATGGAACCTCCACCTTTCCGACCTGCTAATGCTCCTCCACGACCGTCTTCCATGAATGAACCTCCGCCCTTCCGGCCTCCGCCGCATGCCATGCCTCCCCTCCCACAGCAATCCCCACCGCCGTTCCGGAACCCTATGAATAGTAATGAGCCGCCGCCCTTCCGTCCGCCACGCGATATGCATGGTCCGCGCGATGGTCCCAATAGCGGGTTCCGGCCGCCCATGCCGCCACCGCCGTTCCAACGAGGACCTGGCCCCAAGAATAACAATGCCGGACCGCCGCCACCGTTCCGTGGCCCTATGCCCATGCAGCAGATGCCTCCGCAGCAGATGCAGCAGCAGCAACAACAAATGCCGCCGTTCCGTCGCCACCCCATGGATCGAGGCGGTGGTGGACCCATGCCTCCTCCAGGTAGTCAGCAGCATCAGCAGCACCAGCAGCACCAGCAGCAGGGAGGCTACCAGCCTTACAATAATCGTGGTCGGCGGGGAGGTGGGCACTTCCAAGGTAGTGGCGGTCATCGTGACTACAACAACCCAAGAAGAGGCCGGCGGCATTAATCGATAGACGAGCTAATTACTCGGCCTGTATACTCGCTTTCCATTATTTTTCCCAAAGGGATATACATAGCATGCTTTGTCTGTCTATACTGCATTAAATGAAACCCACTTTTGCACAAACCCACGAGAAAGAGAGAACGAGAAAAGGAACGAGTTTTCAATCATAAAAGAAACATGCGCTGCGTGTGTGTATATATGTTGTTTTGTATTATGTACTCTTTTTTTGGGCGGTGTGTGCATTTATCGGTCGACTTCACCAAACACAATATCCATGGTACCAATGATGGTGACCATGTCAGGAAGCATATGGCCGCGAGACATAAAGTCGGAGCCCTGAAGATGGTTGAAACCGGGAGCCTTGATCTTGCAGCGGTAGGGTCTGTTGGAGCCGTCAGAGACGAGGAAGACACCGTACTCACCCTTGGGGGCCTCGATGACGGTGTAGGTCTCGCCAGCAGGGACAGAGTAACCCTCAGAGAAGAGCTTGAAGTGGTGAATGAGGGCCTCCATGTTCTCCTTCATGGCGTCACGGGGCGGGGGAGCGATCTTCCAGTCATCGACCTTGACGACACCTGGGGGCATCTTGCTGGCGGTCTGGTTGATGATGCGCAGAGACTGGCGCATCTCCTCCATACGGCACAAGAAACGGTCGTAACAGTCACCGCTGCGGCCGATAGGGACGTCGAATTCAACTTCGTCGTAAGCGTCGTAGGGGGCGTTCTTGCGGATATCCCACTGGAAGCCAGAGCCACGGACCATGACACCGGAGAAGCCCCAGTCAAGAGCCTCCTTCTGGGTCACGACACCGACGTTCTCGGTACGGATCTTCCAGATACGGTTACCGCTCAACATCTCCTCGACCTCGTCGATACGATCGCCAAACTGCTCAGCCCAGTCCTGGATGTCATCCAAGATACCGATGGGCAGGTCCGAGGCGACACCACCGGGGCGGACGTAGGCGGAATGGAGACGGGCACCGGAGACACGCTCGTAGAACTCCATGAGCTTCTCACGCTCCTCGAACATCCACAAGAAGGGGGTCAGAGCACCGACGTCCATGGCGTGGGACATGACAGCCATGATATGGTTCAAGATACGGGTAATTTCGCCAAACATGGTACGGATGTATTTGGCACGGCGGGGCACCTCAATGTTGAGGAGCTTTTCGACGGCGAGGGTGTAGCCCAGCTCGTTGGTCATCATCGAGACGTAATCGAGACGGTCAAAGTAGGGAAGAGCCTGGAGGTACGTCTTGTATTCAATCAACTTCTCCGTACCACGGTGAAGCAGACCAACGTGGGGATCCGCGCGCGTGATTTCTTCACCATTCAACTCCAGAATGAGACGCAACACACCGTGAGCAGCGGGATGCTGAGGACCAAAGTTAACGGTGAAGTTGCGCATCTTGCTTTCGTCCTCGTCCTTCACGGCTGTATCATTCAATGTATGTGAGCTGTTTGTTGTCCATTCAAAATCGCACTAATATAAAGGTTCAATGTTGCTTACAGCCAAAATCTTCGTCTTCGGTGATGGTGGTAACGGGAATGTCAGCAATCTGCTGGTGACCAGCGGCGACGCTCATGTTGCGCCAGGACTGGAATCGGTTGGGTGTGGGCATGGCACGCGGTTTCAACAAGCCAGGACGTGCAGTGGCGGATGCGACTCGACGCGCCCACATTCTCGCGGCAAACGACATATTGGTTTTGCTAAAGAGTGGGGAGACTGTTCTGAAGGGTTGGTATAAAGGCCCAATAGGCTGCTCGGCTTACCGTACCGTTGAGGATAAATATGTGAAGAGGGCTACTATAGGCGAAATTTTTACTCTTGTTTTCTTCTCTGACAAGGCCCTCTTCCAAACATAAAAGTCCGACTAAGACGTCACTTCTCTGTCCGAATATTGAATTTACCCTATTACTGAAGTATTTCGATGCCGTCTTTCCTGTCCCTCCTACTACACTGAATTATAGGCAGCACTTTTTTCCCGAGCGTTAGTCTCTTCATTTCTCTAATGTCGCTTATCGTCCAATGATGGCTTATTGTATATAGTGGTTCGTGGATGAGTGATCTTTCTGAACAAATGAATTTCATTGGATTAAACCAGCGAATGGGAAGCCAATGCCTGTCTGTCCCTGAATGGGCAAGTGAGGCAAGGCGGCTTTGGGGGCGAGAAATGCCGACACACGACGTGTTCAAATCGGAGGCGTTGTCTCTTTTATACCTCTTTACTTACCACCACGACCCGCAATGTTTGCTGAATTACGGCGGATGGATGCGCGACAGGTTGGGTTCATTCTGCTTTATATGCTTAATAAAGTGTTACTGAACAGCGTTACTAGGTCGCACTCCAAGTTCTCAATATCCTAACCATCGTGTCCTCGGCCCTCATGATTTGGAAGGGTCTTGCCATCACCTTAAATACAGAAAGTCCCATCGTCGTTGTATTAAGGTACATGCCCTCGACTTTATAAGCTGCAGCCATTTAATACGCATTCAGTGGGAGCATGGAACCTGCTTTCCATCGTGGTGATCTGCTCTTTTTATCCATGCCGCGTTCGGATCCTGTCGACGTCAATGACATTTGTGTCTTTAAACTTCCTGGACGCGACGTACCCATTGTCCATCGTGTCATCAAACTTCATGATGTGTAAGCCAATGGAAACGCATGTATCTAGTATGCGATTGACTGATTTTCTCTGCCAGTGCTGAGACTGGAAAGCAGTATCTGCTCACCAAGGGCGACAACAATTCACGCGACGACCGCGGCCTGTATGACCACCGCCAGATGTGGATCCACAAGGAGCATGTTCTCGGTAAAGTACGCGGCTTTGTGCCCTACGTCGGCATGTTGACCATTTTGATGAACGACTATCCGTGGCTCAAATTTGCCTTGCTTGGCGTCATCGGTCTCTTTGTCCTTGTGCATCGCGAATAAAGATCATCCATCGCATCCTCTTTTTCATTTATTTTTATCGCTTCTGTTTACTACTGCTCGTACCGTCCTCATCGCTGCTCTCTCGCGATCGTTTGCTACCTGCCTTGGATGACTCGGCGACCACGCCTGCCGGCCCGGGTGCGACCACACCACGGTTACCGACACTCAGCACGACGTGTGCATTACCCGTCTTTTGCTGTCGTTCGAGCATACGCGTCGCAAGGTTGAGGGGCGTGTCGCTGCTGCTCATCATGTTCAGCTTGAGTTCTTCTTCCATTTTTTGCATACGCTTCTCCGTCTTGGCCTTGCCCGAAGTCTTGCCGTGGAACTTGTGCGACATGTATCGGAAAGCTTCCTTGGTGTCCAGCTGTCGACCTTCCTCGTCTACGTACTCGAGTTTGACATCCGGTTTGTAGTTCTTCATGCGCTCCTCAAAGGCACGCATTGCCTCGCGTTCCTCCAGCTCCTTTTCACGCTCGCGTTCTCGCTCACGCTCACGCTGTAGTTCTCGGTCACGGCCACGGTTGCCTGTGTCTCTTTCAACATGGCGACCGCGGCGTCGGCTCTGTTCGCGCTCACGCTCGCGTGCTGCACGCTCGAGATCGCGCTTCTTTTGCTCGGCCGCCCATTTGAGTCGCTGCGCTGCTTGCCGGTCGCGCTTCAGCTGCTCCTCGGTTGGTTTGGCCACGACACCCTTTTGACTTAGCAAGGAAAGCGTGGCGGCGAGACCACCACTGACAAGCGGTTCTTCAATGATTGCCGCCTCCGCAGGCTTTTGGTTCTCCTCCTCGGGCGCGGGCGTCGTCGATCCTTCCTCGGTCTCCATGGCTTCGACCGGAGCCTCGTCGGCTGGTGTTTCTTCGGTCTCATCCACTGCGGCTTCGGGCGGAGAGGGCGATGCAGATGGCTTCTCGGCCGATGCAGCGCGTCGTGACGTACCAGGCTCGCGCGACGTATAGGTGGGTTGTGACCCAAGGTTGCTGACAAACTCGCTCATCTCGGACAAAACCAGTCCTTCGCCTTCTTGGGGAACTTCCTGGTTTCCGTCTTGCTCCCGCTCTTCAGCAATCCGCTGGGCGATCTGCTCGGGCGTCAGCTTCTTAATGTCACGAGCACGTTGCTTGTTAGCCGCGCGTCGTGCTTTGGAAAGAGCGAGCTGCAAGTCGTCGTCGTCGACAAAGTTGGCATCCGTGTCCAAGTTTTTCCGCGCGGGCGGCTCCTTGGACTGGTCTTTGTCATTTGCGTCCTCTTGTGCAGGTGATGATGTGGTGGTTGTAGGTATATCGTCGTCATCTGCAACCCGCTTCCGGATCTTGTCCTTCTTCTTCTTCTTCTTTGGCTTTTTGAACGACAGCGCGGCTTCATCCTGGGTATAGTAATCTTTGATCTCCTTCATCTTTTCATAGGAGAGTGTATGCGCTTTGAGCTTGTCTGACACGCTCTGCTCTTCTTCTTGGTTGACGACTTTTCCGGATTTGCCGATGGTGAAGCCTTCTTTTTTGGCTTTTTCTTCATAATCGGGCAAGACGCTTTTCTTGCCACCGCCAAGCATGAATTCTTCGTCGTCGTACGGGTTGTATGCCGGCTTCTTCTTTTTGTTTTCAAGGTTTTCGCGCAGACGTTCCCTTTCCTCGATTTGAACATTAGTCAACTCATCGGCAGCGTTTTCGTCGTCCTCGTCGAGAATGCCACGATCTTTGAGGGTTAAAATGACTTCAGATCCCTCGTTAAATTCAGTGAGGTCATGGCCGACCTTGAGACCCGCAAGATCTTTGGCTTCGTAATTCTCGACAAATCCAGCGTCCATTTCTGCTTGTTCGCGTGCACGTTGCTCTGCTAGTTGCTTTTCACGTTTCCGCAGCTTCTGGATCCACTTTAATGCGCTGTCGTCATCCTGATCGGCTTCGCCCAGACCTCGGCCTGGCAGCTTTTCGAGCTGTTTCCGGCGATTCTTGGATCTATACAGTCAAGGGTAAGCAAATCACAAAAGGGATCATCTTGAGAGCACTCACTTTTCAATATTACGACGAATTTCCTCTGCCTTTTTCTGTTTCTCTTCTTCGTCCTTTCGCTTTTGGTAATTTTCATACGCTTCTTGATCTGGGTCGATTTGTTCCTCAGCATCACCCGCCAGAGGAGGAAGACCCAATTTTGCTCTCAGAGCACTAGTAAAAGGAGAACGTCAGTATTCTCTATAATCATAACAGAGAAATAAACATACTTTGTTTCTTCGAGCGAAATGGAGTCAGCCATTGGGAAAGAAGACAAGAAGGCCTTTGGCAGACATGAAAAAGCGCGCTCTAAAATTGGACCAACAGCTGCGGACCATTATTTTTCCGCAGAACACCACATTGCAGGTTTGATAAAATAAATACAGCCCGGCCGAGACGCTCAACTGCCACCAGCATGCTCCTCTCGTAAGCGTCGGCAGCCGCCTTAGCCATCGAAATCGATGGTTCTTTTTTCTGTATATAGAAATAGGGAACTGGTATATGATATCTGGATCCTTTCCCTCACAACATAAATATATACTAGCAGTATCGATATAGGAAAATGATCTTTTATCACCATGTTTGCTTTTTCTTTATATTCATTTTTTAAAGACATTCACCTTCTAGTTTTTTCTGTAAGTATATGCTCTACATATGCTCTTTATGCATCATCTCAGCTATATAGTCAGCAAAGTAATGCGAGGCAGGGACAGTATGCCTTATACAAACTATGCTTGTTGCCTGCATACCCTGACACTTAGGCAGAGCCTCAAACAGTAAGAGGCTGAATACCATTCTTTCTTCACTCCCATAGAAATATGCCCTATTCCGGCAAGTATTATACATGGTTGCAGTATTGTATACATATGGACATAAGCAGCATCTGAGATCAGTATACAGAGCACAGTCAACTTTTTCCTGCAGCAGAATGATTTATGTATTACAAAATGCAGGCGTGTACAATACAATTCAGCCACTCAGACTTTGATTGGAAAAAGCCTACGATCAGAAAAAGGTTTATTCATTCTTGCTTTTGTTTGTGGTATTAATGTCTATGACTTCGACGTCTAATATTGAGGACGATGGATGGCTTGCGTTTAAAGACTCACGACGGCGGCAGTACGTCTATGTAGGAAGCTCTCAAAATCTATCGGTAAAAATCCATTTATTGTATATAGTAATCCTTTTAACAAAACAGTCAAGTTTTAATATTAATGTGAAAGACACAGCGCTGCTAGCGAATGAACAGTGAATGGATCCGCTCAAACTCGGCGGCGCTCTGCAGCTGGATACGGTAACACCGCTTAGGAGATGACAACGCGGCGGGTATTTGGATCTTCGCCAATGAACGGGAAAGAATGTTACTCGCCAGAGAGGGTGGTTGCTGGTTTTGTGTTTGTTCTGAAGAAGGCGAGTGCTGGGGTGTATATGACTTTGCTGCAGGCCGCAGGTGCTCTACCTTGTCGCGCAACGCGACGCTGCGTTTCTGCAAAGTGTGGAGCACGGTCTGCTGTGTTTGATATGTGTAATCAGGTGTCTTTTTGCGGCTCTCCCACTTGCCGCCACGACGCGTACTATCGAGTACAACCACTTTGGGTGATGCGCTCGCGGCACGCATCTCCTTAACCAGCGCACGGCTCTCAACTGCCATGGAACGCATGGCCTCACGCTTGGGATCGGCGGGCTTCTCAGGAGCCAACAAGGTATCACCGAGACCGAGCGAGTTGCATAGATCCTTGTTTTTCATGTGTGCGTTTTCTGCACGCAAGAAGCGGATGACGGCCTTGAGAGAGTCGAGCTTTGCAACCATTAGTAAAAGAAAAAGAAAAAAGACCACAGCTGGTATTTTGCCGACTCACCTGCTGCATAATGGCAGCGATATTGCTGTCCGTCTCCTTGGGCACCTCGGTCACTACCTCTGTCTTCTTGGGTGCATTTTGACGCTGCTCTTCTTGGCTCACGGCCGCCCTCTTCTTGAGTTCCACCATCTCTTGCTGAAGCGCATCGTATTCTGCCTGCAGATTATCCAATGCTTCGGCGTACATCTGTTCTTGCGCTTGCGTCTTTTGTAGAGTGTCTTCCAAAGAAGCAATCTGATCGGCTTGCTTCTTGGCTGCAATCATGCGCTTTTCAAGTAGTTCGACCTTAACGCTCGATTCTTGGAGCGCCTGATCTTTGATCTTGATATCCTTGATGAGCTTAAGAATCTCGTCGCTATGCTGCTGCAGCTTGCGTTCCATGTCGTGGCTCACGACGACCTCGGCCTTCATATCTGAAGCACGTTGGATCCATGGTGCCGTGCTTGCAGCAACTATATACAAGTCTTAATAGATGTACTTTGTCGGTCAGGCTTTTACTTACTCTTGTCCATCTTGTTATCATTGTCGACACGGGTGATGGTTGCGTTGAGCTCATTGCTCAGCGATCGGAGCGTCTTGATACAACCTTCCCACAAAGTGCTTTCAGCAATCTCCAAGATCTCGTCTGCCTTGTTGTAGACAATTTTTTGGATCACACTCAAACTGATTTCTTCCTTGCTACCGCGCTTCGCATCGACGTAGGCTGAAATTTCCCTGTACGAGTCATAGCAGAACTGACTCAGCTTGGAGCTGATGGCGTAAAGCGTCTTGAAGCGGTGCAAGTGCTCCGACTTGAGCATCAACGCTTGTTCAGAAAGATCTTCGAGCTGGCGTAGGATCTTCTTGGCCATGACCTTACTGTTTTTGGCGTCACTGACCAAGCGCTTGAGCGGTTCGTAGTAGTCCAGATCCAGGCGTTCTTGCCCCTCGGTAATAATGATATTCTCCTTGACCGCGTTCTGCACAGCCTGCTTCACGTAGGTCAATTCTACCGTCATACGATCTGCGTTAAAGTCAAGCGCACGCGTCAGGCCAAAGAACTGGTCCACCAGAATCGTTTCGCCATTTTGCACCAGGTACACTTCGGTGAGGTGCTCAAGCTGGGCCATCATACGCTGCAGATCCATGATGCACTCGGTTTCGTTTAACTCGTCGGTGCGCAGTAGCTCCACGATGCCGTTGAGACGTCGCTCTGTGCCCACCAGATCGTGGAAGACTTGACCCATGCGAATAAACACCTCGGGGCGGCAGTGTTTGATGAAAGTGACGAAACGCTTGGCGAGATCACCAAGCCATCCAGCGCGTTGGCGAAGCTCACAGACAGCCACCAGATTCTCATCGACGGTGTCCATGATCTTTTCGCTGACAGGGTGTTTTTGATCAAGATGCTTAATGATAAGCTCGGATTTGAAGACGAGACGTTTAAATAAGAGAAGGCAGGATATAGGATCATTCTCGGTTTTGAAGAAGGAGTCGGGAAGGTACGGCTGAAGATGCTGTTAGTAAAGCAAAGTGCTTTCAAGTTTTGTAAAACTCACCTGAACATAGCTGAGGCGATCGTTCGCTTGAGCGGCTTCAAGTTTGCGTAGCTCCAGATCAATCGCCTTGGCTTGGGCTTTCATAACTGTCGACTGGAGCTGCATATTGAGAGACATCATTGCCTGCGACTGGCTGCTGAGCGACTGTCGTTCCGTCTTTTGGCTTTCTTCCTTATGTCGCAGCTGTTCAAGGTCGTTCTGCAGATTGATCACAAGCTCGCGGAACTGCTGAATCGTAGCTTCATAGTCGGCGTTAGTCTCCTCGGATGAGCGGAGACGTTCGAGCTGTTCTCGCAATAGCATATCACGGTGGTCTATCTCGGCTTGCAGCTGCTTCTCGGTTTCCATGTGATTATCTTCCAACTCATCTGCCAGCTCCTTGAGTGCCTCGAGATCTTCCACAGCCGCACGCAATTCTTCAATCTTCTCCGTCAAGCTCAGATTCTTCTCTGTCAGCTGGTCTACCAGGTCCTCTGCGCCCATGGCGTCATCCAGACGCTGCTTCAGGTCTTCGATCTGAAGATCAGCACTGTCAAGTTCTTCTTTCACTTTCTCATACTGTATCTTGAAGTCCTCCAACTCGTAGTTGTCTTTCTCGAGAGACTTAATCCTGCGGTTCAACTCGGCCTCGTGCTCGGTAGTTGCATCGCGCAAACTGGGGAAAGATATGAATCGGTCCATTCGCTCAAAAGGTGATAGTTTTTTTTCCTACCGCATCAAGGCATCCTTTAGACGCTCGTTGTGACGCTCCAGTTGGATGACCTCAAGTGGCGTCCGTTCTTCGCCCTCACGTTCAGGTGCTCGGTTGATGATATCTTTAAAAGTATGTCAGATCCACGCTTCACATATCACTCTGCCACTTATTACCTGCTTCTTTCTTGAGTACATCGAGATCCACGCTGATCTCCTCAATCTTATCCTTGAGCACGTTGACTTCCTGCTGCAAGTTTTCTGATCGCTCTTCGGCCACTTCTTTGTCCAAAGTCATCATTTCTAATGACTCCAAGACTTCGTTGTATTTGGCTTCGTAGCTATCCTTGTCCGAGGTGTTCTCCTTGAGCTGGCGTTTGGTCTCTCGCAGTTCGCGCTGAAGCTCGCCAATCTTGTCTTGCAGCTTATTGCGCAATGTCAGGAACTGCTCTGCTTCTTCCTTTACTTTTTCGTGTTCGCGTTGCCGCTCGCGGTCCTCCTGGCGCTTTGTTTCTAAAATCTTGAGCTTGAGCCGGAGTTCCTCGTAGTCTTTCATCGGAACCGTCTGACTCGATAGGTTAGCATACAGGTTCCAGTATTCGCTCGTAACGAACCTGTTCTGATTTACTGATGGGCATGGAGGGGGCCAGCGTTCCATATACAGATGACTTCTTCTGCTGCAGAGGTGTTGGTTCAGCACCCTCTTCCTCGAGAGGCTTCTGCGAATAGTCTTCGTGATGGTTTTCCGTAGGCTCATCTTCATCTTCGTCCTCGTCTTCACTGCTGCTTTCAGGCTCGTCTTGTGGAGGAGGAGGAGGAGGAACCTCATCGATCTGCTTATCCTGCTGCTGCTGTCGTACTTGTTGTCTCAAGAGCTGGAGCTGGCGTTCACGAGCCTCTTTATTAGTTGTGGAACCCTGAGTGCCTGAGCGTTTTCGTGTTGACTGGGGTGACTGTTTCCCAGAAATACTCTTGCCCCGTGAGCGAGGAGTAATAGTAACACTGCTGGTAGGTACGGCGCTGTTGCGACCGACAAGCGAGCCTGGTCGACGCAGCCCAGTGGAAGGTGGTTGCTGTTGCTGAGATTGTTGCTGCAGGCGACTGACACGCGAGCCAGCGGGTGATGTAATACGAGAAGGAAGGAGGGTATTGGAAGGCGAAAGTGTCTTTTGTTGAGCGGATCGAGCGGCAGCCAGACCAGGATCCTGAGGCGGGGCGAAACGCTCAGTGCTGCTTGACGAACGAGGTGAAGCAGTACCGTCCTAAGGAAAAAGCAAAGGCGTGAATATAAACTATATAGATATAAATAGCAATATAAAGTGTACCTCACTCGTGCTTACAGTAACCAGGGGCTTGACTTGACTTGGACGAACAAAGACGCCATGGTCCATTCGACAGTCAAAGTAGCGTTTGCCTTGGACAACACCGCTGTTCTTTCCAAGAGGCTCATCGAGTTCAATGCCAATCCATTTTCCTGTCTGGAAACTGGTTGTGCCTGCATAGCGGATCGTGCCAATCTTGCCTTGGACTTGAACTCGCGTGCCAACCCTGAGTTCGCTTTCGTTGGTGGGAGTCAGACCACGTCCGGTAGTGCTGGCAGTGCTGCTGCTAGCTGTGCTCGTGCTCCCTTGCGGACTGTTATTGCGTGAGAGAGCAGAAGAACGCCTGTAACGCTCGAGAGACCCCATAGATTGTTGTCCTCTTTTACGCAATCGTACTCAAGAGATGAGTTGAAGTCCTGCAAAAAATCAAAAAGGTAGCCCACAAATTGCTAAAGTCCTCGTGACACCTTCCATACTTTGACAATCATCTCGCTCGAGCCATTATGTATAACGAAATCATAGTCGTATCACTTGTTAGTGGGTCCTAACGTATGTACACCTGGATTTTATATTATATATAGGTTGGTATAGCTTTTATCAGCGAAATATGTATATTACTGTGAATATATGGTATGTACAAAGTGTCTTTACTGCACCAAACCACAAGTTATTTGATTTGCTCAACTTTGGTTCTTTTCGTTATCTCGGTTATCCTCCTCCTCACTCGCATCTGTTTCAGATAGAACGAGCTCATCCAGACTGTTCTGCTGCCGCGTCATGGTTGATTCAGTGTACTTGACGCACTCATTCCATACTTCATCCAGGCTCGATCGTATCTGCGTGTTGATCTGACGCTTTTGCAGTATAATTATAATGCTTGCTTTCGTTATTTCATTTGTACAATAGATACCTCTTCTTCCTCTGACATGAATTCTCCGTCGGCGGTCCAAGGAGATATCTCAAGAGGGCCTCTTACAATCGTACAAAGCATGTCAGGTCTATAGCCGTTTTCGTACTGGTGTCGGACAGCTAGAATGCGTCCGTACATGGCTCGAATCGCAACAATCCTGTCTTGGTCTTTCATTGTACAAGTTGGAAAAATAGAAAAGAATAATTTCAAGCTCACAGTTTAAATTCTGAAAGAGCAGGCCCTTTATATGCTTTACTACATCTCTTAGACAAGTAGAGTGCATGTCAGTACACTGATATTGAAATGAATAAGTAGTAGGCTTTATTGACCTTGACCTAAACGCGTCTTTGCCTTGGCGTAAAATGCGTTTGATGGATGCCATCGATACGCGCCGAGTATATCGACCAAAGGCACGGGTAAAGAAGCGTTTTTGAAGCTGTGCAAGGTTTGCACTACCGAAAAAGAAAGACGATCACTCCTTTGCCTTCTTTTCTTCTGTAGTGCGCTACACCCAACTCGTCCAACCCTCATACATCACGCTTAAATGGTCAGAACTAGTCGCTTGCTCAATCGTTTTCGCCACCTTTGAATCAAGAGTCAGAAACACTGCATAATGAACCGTATCCTCTGTGTCCGTACCTGTTCAGAGACGCTCAGTTTATGTGACACCCCAAAATCTTTGCCTTCCAGTTTGGAACGGATACGCTGCATGATCGCAAGCACTTGAGTATCTCTTTGTTGCACATTGCGATGGTGTCCACGTGATTGCTGTTGTTGCCGTAGCTGAGGTGCTTGAGCTTGCTCAGAGTCAGCGCGAGCGGTAATTGCTCGTGCATCATGGTCGGCACCGTACTCGTAGTCTTCCTCTTCTTCAGCTGTAATCACCTCTTTTGCTGCGACAACCGGCTCCTGTTCAGACCGTGCCGTGGAAGCCGGCGTTTCATTCTGTTTTTCGGGTGCAAACTCCTCGAGGGTGCGGATAGCATCAAACAAAGCGTGCACCCCTTGACCCAATTTTAGGAGGGCTTGTAACTGAATACGCTTATATGAGTATGTTTGTCCACACCTTGACTGATAAAGCTTACCAGGGGCGTGTACGTCCAATTCGGTTTGTTGCTGCTTGCCGTTGCGCCAGTGTCTTCCTTGCCGAGAATGTCAGCCAGGTTACGTTGCACGGCAACCAAGGCAGCCAAAGCAGCCTTGGCGCTTTGCTGAGCCGGTTTGAGTTCATTATCAGAGTCGATTTCGTTCACAGATATCGACTCTAGCAATGCGCCAACACCGTCCACAGGTGATTGAAGGTCTATAATAAGCTCGTCGAGCGGCTTGAGCTGCTTTCTGATATCAAAGAGCTCGTGTTGCGGTACACGCTAGATATAACATTAGAAACCATACTTATGTAAATTAAAAGATTATCTTACCATATCGACATCCTCTGTTTCTTGAACAGCATCGTTGTTCGCGCCCATAAATGGCCGTAAGTTCTCGTCAATATCTTTAAAAAGTAGCATGGCCTGAGGGAAACCAGTGCGATGACTCTCGAGATGTATGATATTATTATACAGCCCAAGAAGGGTCGTGCACTGAACAGAAGAAAGGAAATTAGTTGCAGGGTATTATATTTGTATAGTACTGAATTACCTTCTGGAGCTCCTTTTCATATGCGTTCTTCCACATAGCTTGAACATTTTTCCATCCCGCATGTCGCTTGACTTCGTGAGACTTTTCATGCAAAGCCTGAAGACCCTTTGCTACAAAACTAATTTGATCTTGGCCTTCTAGAATACTTGACGTCAACTGAAAAATTGGAATTAGTGTACAAAAAAATACTTCAAGACTTAGCCAGCTTACTTGGCTCGCCAAAAGCGGCCTCTGATTTTGCAAAAAGGGGGCATTGATCCACTGGAATTGGCTAATCTCCATCTCGCATTTTTCTGTTATGGCCTTGTAGCGTCTTTCTCGGAGTGATATCTAAACATTGGGACAAGTCAAGTAAATACTTCGTGGCAAAAGCCAATGAGAAAAAGCTTACCATATCCAGCATTACTCTTTCCGCATATAATCCACAAATATGTTGCAACATGTCTGTGGCCTCGCTTTCACGGTCAGCAGCTGGATCATTGACATCCAAATGGCTTCTCATCAGCTGCATAAACGCCACTGTTGCAGGTAGCATCAGGCTGTTCATGGTCGTGCGTACAAATAGAGCAAGACTTTCCGCGATGGGCTGGCTGTAGGATAAAGACCACGTCGATAGCGAAGGTGAGACATACACCTGGCCAGGTATATTATGACGGTGTTGAATGCATTCGGTCAAGATCGCAAATATCAGCTATAAAACAATGAGTAACTACGGTTCATTGCTAATCATTTGGGCATACCTGTCTCTTGGTGGAAGCATACAGCTCCATTGCAGCCGATGCTTGCTCTTGAGGAAGAACGCTCTATGGTAACAATGAGAATACGCTAGAATAGGATGAGGTGACCTACCTTTGCGAGTAAGCACAGAGGATCCAACTTTGCAAAAGGTATTTGTATTCTTGACCATATCTCTGGGTCCACACCACCAGGCGGCTTCTGGCTCTATCAACCAAGAGGTTAAAATCGAGTCTATACCTTTCAGGTTCAATATTACCAAGATATACGTCGGGGCCGTCTCCATGACTTGAAGGATGTCTGTCAACCGAGCCTCAGCGTCTAGTGCCGAAACGGCAAGACGCTCAAGCATATCTGTACAGAGCAGCTGGCTTTCATCTTCAAGAACGTTGAGGATATGCGCACAATTCACCAAAGCGTCTGTATGTTTGATGAACTTCGGTCCATCTTTGTAAGTGGCGTTAGGTATGTTTTTTTTTCAAATTTTGAGAGCAGCATACCTG
Source organism: Syncephalastrum contaminatum (assembly GCA_013461545.1). Classification (NCBI taxonomy): domain Eukaryota; kingdom Fungi; phylum Mucoromycota; class Mucoromycetes; order Mucorales; family Syncephalastraceae; genus Syncephalastrum; species Syncephalastrum contaminatum. Next base: position 575,299 of record VAFG01000372.1, on the reverse strand, counting down.
GCAAGTATCTATTCATTTCTTGCAAATAAGCTTCGATTCCCAGAAGGACAGGAAGGTAACTTGTCTGCTGCAGAAAGTGATGGAAATGGCCATTCAGCTCGATATTGTACAGTTCCGTTGGTACGAGAGATGACATATTCTCGAATTCGTTCTCCTCGAGCTCGAGTTCACGGACTGCCATCAAAAGAAGGTCGAGCAGCTTGGCGATCTTTGCGGGTGCCATGGCCGACTTTGGAAGGTGTGCTTTATGATATTCGTACTCATTTGCGCGCTGCGTGACTCGATTGTCGGGTACTACAGCATGGATACGCGAAAGGACTTGAGTGATTCGACTGGCGTAACTAAACACGCGACTTTCCATGCTCTGCAGGGCGGGGACGGCCTCCTGGTCAAACTTCTGAATCATCGTGGCTACTTCCTCTGCTTTCGATTTGGTGTACCCGGCCTGGATTAAGTCATCCAAAGATGTCCAAATACGGCAGCTGTCCTGGCCCAAAAGGCGCCCTCGTATGGAAAATGCAAAGCGTGTATAGATACGTAGCTTTTCTGTACAATCACGGTAGATTGCGTCTTTTTGTTGCAGCCATGTTGCCATATCTTTTAAAAATGGACTGTCCTTCTTCAGTTCGAGTGCCTTCGCTATGTTTGAAAGGGTGTTCTCGGTCAGATAATGGCCAGCCAAGAGACTACTGAGTTCTGGATTCTAATAGCAACAATGTCAGCTATCATATTATATATCAGTCACTAAAGCTTACCGCTATTTGGTCGAGTGCATTCGCATGTTCCGAACTCCAGTCCTGGGTGTCTTTGGCTAGTAAGGCCAGACGCTGTTTGGAGTATTCTACCAAGGAGACGTCATCTTCATCATCACTTCCATCCTCATGGGTTTCAAAGGTCGAAGACGTAGCGTGCGCCTGCGACTGGCGCAGTGTTTTGGAAACAATCAAAAGCGTTTCTTGAATATTCGTCTGCTTGCTTTCATACTGTGACTTCTTCTCGCCTAAATAAGCAGCATTGTGTCAGTTTGCATGATATTTTTTCACGCTATCTACACTTACTAAGTCTCGCAGCAGTGAGACTGAGATTTGCCTGCAACTCCAACATTTGCTTCTGCGCTAATTCGCCCGCTTCGCTTTCCCAGTGTACCAACGGATCGTATACGAAAGCATCCAAAAGAGTCATTAGGACCTCCTTATGTTTGCGCAGGACCCGGAGCGTTTCCTCGGCGGCGATACGGAAATTTCCGTCGACACCTGTAATGCCCAGCGCATTCACGAGGTTTTGGGTAAGTCGATACGGCACAAGTTCAGGTACACGCAGCTGACGGCCTTTTTCGAAACAGACGTTATAGTCGATGTGGATAAGTTCACCTGTCTGAAAATCGACTAGCATGTTGTCCAAGTGGCGATCGCCCAAACCGATAACATAGCCCACCACCGACATCACGGCCAAAGAACGGGCAAACGTAGCGCTGCGCTTCATCCACTCAGCTGGATCAGGGCTGGCACACCATATTTCCTTCGCCAAGAGGTCACCGGGGGTCTCCTTGACGAGCTCGATGAAAACCTTCTTAAGAATGTGCTCGGGCCAATGTCGGCGATTGGCAGACACACGAAGACCTTCCGCTTTCAGAGCAGCTTCGACCTTGGCAAGGAAAATATCACTCGGTCGAGGAGGTGGCGGAAGCTGAACCTGTTTTTGCTGCTGAGGCTGTCCATCGGGCTTGTCCAAGAGCATGGCCGCGGTCTGCTCGCGACGTTGCCAGCGTTTGTAGAGCGCAAAAAGAGGCGTCGCATCGTTGACCCATTGGATCATGCCAGAGTGGTCACTCAAAGGAATTACAGCATACGTTCTCGCTTTCAGGGCACGTGCAGCGGCTGCCTTGTCTTCGCGCAAGAGGCCATTGGTCGTATTCAAGAGTTGCATTATACGTTCGTCGAGATGCAGATCTTCCAAACCTTTAAAGAGGTACGAGTATTTTTTGCCATCTGAGCCACGCAAATCAAGCTTCTTCGGTTTTGTCTTGGTTGGTACGACAACTGCAGTTGACTCAAATGCTTCGATGTAGAGGGCTTCATGAGGATCGACAATTCCAGGGACGCCGATAGATGTGGAGCGAAGCGAGCTCAGGTAAGGAGAGAGGTGAGCAAGCTCCAGCATTCGGACGCGCTGTGTCTCGGCAGCTAATTCTCGATTGATCTGCAGGAGAATAGTAAATATATACCAGTCTTCTTCCTCTATTTTCTAGAAGCATACCTTAATAAACATATCCCAGCCTTCGCGATACGTATGCATCGACTTGGGTTTCTGTAGTTTTTCAAAAGCATCCAAGAGCCGCTGACCAAACTTTCCCATGAACCATGTTTCGTGCTCTGTCAAAACCTCGTTGGACTGCACAGTAGTTTGGAGTAATTTCTCGATCGAGGTCGTAACAAATTTCATGACGCTGTCGTAGCTTTCCAGGAATGACTTGTTCGCCTGCTCAGGTGGATTACTGGCCTCAAGGCGTGTCTTTTCCTGATTCAGCTTGCCAAAAAGTTCCACTACGTTGAACGTCATGGAGCCAATTTTGTTTTGCCACTTCTCTTCCCACAGGACCGTAATCTTCTCGAGTTCTTCTGCTGTGCGCCGCGTGGATACCCAGAGCTGTTTGTCTTGCTGTATCATACGATCTGCAATATCATCAAGAATGCTCTTGGTAGCATGGTTTGTCTTTGAGGAGGTGGAGCTGACAATGATGTCGTAGATAATTTCCCGGGGATATTCCTCGCAGATACGTCCAATTAGCTTGCTGATGACAAGCTGGACAACAGCAGCCGGGTGATTCAGGCGAGCAAAAAGCTGTGGGATGATTCCTTTCCACGGTTCTATGCGGACACTTTCAATGTGCTCCAGAAACTCGATTTTAAGTGCCTCGCCATATTTGACAAGAATACGCAGGAGACGTAAGGTAGCTGCCATGGTTCTTGACGTCGACTGGGTAGGTCCGGAATCGATAAGCTGAGGGCGAAATATCAGCATGAGCCGCTCGCATAAAACCAAGAAATACCTGTGTATCACCGTGTTCCAAAGAAAGGTAGCGGAAGTAGGCATTCGCAGCCTCTCGAAAACGTCCGACAATAAGTGTTTGAAGGATCTCCAAAGTCTCCAGAATGGGTGCAGCTTTTTCGGTACTTTCCAGACCAGTTGTTTCCAAGAGCGCATTGATCAAATCCTGGTCCCCACTGACACCTGAAATATCCAAGGTACTCGAATACCTGCGTAGAAGGGCCAAGACACGCTTTGCTGTATCGTTGTTGCTTGATACTTCCCCTACAGATGCGCATATTTGTTCATATGCCCACTGGATAACCGGCATGGTGGAATTGTCGTGCAAGAGTTCGTCAACAATGCGCCAGCCTTGCTTGTAGTGATACGTAGCGTATTCGAACCATGGTTTGCATTCAACGACACCCGTTCCGATAGATCGCTGCAGAAGTGTGTCGATAGCTTTTTCGACTGGTGATTGCAGATGCGTTTGCGTCTTTGCATCGCTTATATTGCCAAGAGGCGATGGACTGAGCTTTTCTAGCAGAGCGTTGACATTGCCATCGTGTTCTCCTGTCGATGCGGCTTTGAGGAGTTTGGCAGCACTGAAACATGCCTTGCTCTGCAGACGGCGCCCCTGGTTATCCAACTCGACAATGATCGAATTCAAAATTTCCATGGCTTGTATCGCGTGGTGCTCGCCAGGCTTTCCCAATAACAGCTTGCTTTGTTCGTACATGCATTCGTATCGCAAATTGGGATCATGAGCTGCACGCTGAATCCAAGTGGAAGCAATGGATGTGTTCTTTTGCTTGCGCGCCACTCTGGAGGCATGAATATGAGCTTTTGCTGTTTTCTGGAGAGAGAGATGATGGATTTGGCTCAAAAGTTGGCCCCACAGTTTTGTTTCTGGACTGCCGTCAGGTTTGGCATTTTCAGCCTCGCTTGTCCACGCCACCAGGTAATCCTCCATATCGTGGTGCGAAGAGAGTTGCAATTGGGTCATGGTGTCTCGATCGCTACTGGGATAGATCTCCAGAGCCATTCTCGCTTTGCTCTCAAAGATGTCATCAAACGTCGTGGCCTCGTTCGACTGTAACCATTGCCACAAATGAGATAGTCTCGCCAGTCGCAGGGCGTCCTGCGCCGAGACATCCGTCAGCTTGGGCATTAGATGTGTGGAAACCTCGTTCGGTGGTTGGAAATTGTCCCACCGGTCACAAGATGGTCTTGCCGATAAGATTTCATCTGCGAAATCATGCAAAAGACGCTTGTTTGTTTTGCGTAGTTGGTCGATGGATTGGTAGTCTTGAACGCTACAAAAATAATCCAGAGCCTTTTACGGTTTAGCAAAATACGATGTGGCTATAGAAAATAGACATACCTGTCTGTCAAGCATCTCGAGAGCTGGTCCGTCATAGCCTCCCACTAGCCCATGTAGTACTTCAAGTGCTGCAGTGGCTTTCTCGTAGCAACCCTTTCAATAGGTTATTTGCTAGCGCTCATAAATGCGCCATATTTCACTTACTGTTGTAAACATGGCAGCAATCTGAAACCACGTTGCGGTAGTTGCATCATGAGTGGGTATATTATCTATTCGCAAATGCCGTATTAGGTCGATATACATCTACGGTAGTTAAAGAGACTTACCTTTTGGTACTGGGCCCATAAGCCCAATAAAGTCGAACTGCTTATGAAAAGACGGTATGTGCTGTGTCATGCGCCTGATGACCCTCTTGTACCAAGCTTGCATGCCGATAATCAAATCGCTTGCATCCTGTCTGATACAGGCCTCGACTATCATCTATTCAGTATATCTGATGTCTCCATAATTTACTAAACTTACTCAGATGGCATAAAACGACGTTAGTGCCCCTGAACCATTCCAGCACATCAATGCTGTCAGTGATGAGAGATTCACGTCTTTGCAGTAGCTATATCATTTGATTTAAACAGAAGCACACAATTCGAGAGGATGACTTTTTACCTTGATAGAATGGCGAGCCACCATGGCATCATTACGAACAAGACGGGCACCATCGATCAGTTTTGACCGTATACGATTGAAATACTCTTTGCAGACGGCTTTGTTCGTACGAAAGAAAGCCAAGCTGGAGCGTGGGACAGGAGGAAGTACATTTGTTGCACATCCATGACAAGCGTTGTACATTTGCACTTCTAGGCGATCAAGTAATAGGAGCAAGTTGGAGCAAGCATCGATATCCCTAAAGAAAGTGTGAGTTTTTGCACTCTATGGTCTGCTTCCTTTCACTTACTCGCCATCAGTCTTGGTTACAAGAGAGCTGAGCATTTGCTCAAAAGCTGCTAGGGTCTGCTGTGGATGACCAAAGGGAGTGCGAAGTCGAGAGAGGATGCAATAACGCACGGACTCCCAGATCGCCCAATAGCGGATGAGGGACGTCGAGTTTCTCAAGTAAAGTGCGATTTGATAATCTCCATAAGCTGAAATATAATTAGAGCTGAGAAGACCTTACTCGTATTTCCATACCTTTTTCTGCGTCGTTAATAAAAGGCGTTGCTTTCATGGCACCTAGGCCATCGCAGTGATAAAACAGCCTTTCAGCCCAACCAAGGGTGTTGTCAGGGTGAATTGTCGTCAAATCCGATTTTTTGTGTTGAGAATGGATAAGATAGGTGGACATGCCTAAACCTGACATAGCAATCTCGTAGTGAGTTGGCCGGAAGGCGCCTGTGTGTGGAGACGCCATAATAGAAGCCTGGTACAAGTGGACTCAGTACGACATTCTTTTCGACTGATTTTGACATGCAGATGCCTTACCCGGAGCGGTCGTGACCTGGGTTCATAAGAAAGACTTGTTTCAGCAGTAAAGAATGGGTTGAGACGTGATAGAAGGTCTATGCTTGCTGAACGGACAGCAGAGGACCGGTCATCAAGTCTGAAAGACGTATGAGTCAAAGATTCTTCGTACAGAGGTACTCCTTTACCCTTGTTGTACATGCACAATAGCCGACTGAACAAGTTCAAAAGTTGTGCCAAAATGCTCAGAAAAGGTAATCGCGCAAACGAGAAGACGCTCTCTAACTTGAGCATTGCCTTCGAGAGCTATAGTTTTTCATGTTAGGTCGTCGACAATAACGTTCTTGGTATTAGACTTACGAAATGCTTCCAGACATGATAATGTCAAAGAGTGAAACAGACTTATTATCGTATTGGCTCGATATGACTCGGTGGCTATGGCCAGGCGAAACATATCCTCAAGGAAATCAAGGATATTGCGCTTTGAACACGAATTCAAGTAGGCCCAGTTGTCCTCCAGCAAGTCGTGAAATGTGCAGGCAAGCAGCTGGAGTTCCTCCGGAGTATCGAGAAGATATTGAAGACTGATTGTGTCTTTAGTATTGACACGTATATGCGATGGTATAATTTACCCTGGTCCGGCATTCGTAAGCATCTGGATACTGGTATCAAATGTGCTCGTTGACTTGTTGGTCCAAGTCATGCTGAAGATACGTAAAAGGCAGGATACTCCACTTTGTCGGTGGGAGGACCAGGCCGTCATTGCATCCAGAATAATGTAGCAGACGAATAACGTATCTAGTTCAGCCTGTTCCAAGGGTTTGATAGGTTCATCATCGTACGTTCCGTCGGATGGCGTTTTTAATTTTAATGCACGGACTGTACGGGGCAAGCTGGAGACGCATGCAGGGGGTATATCAGAATGACGCTGTATGCTCAATAGGCTTTGAGAGACAAATGCGTCCAGCGTCACGGAGGATTTTGTAAAAGCTGCTTCGTCAAGGCGTATCACATTGCGTAAAAATACTTGGACGCCTTCCACGATTATTTTGTCATTTCGAAACTGTGACCGCAAGTGGAAGACAGGAGATTGCTCCGCATCAAGTAGGTGCTGAATCACACGTTGGTCGATGTCGGCGCCCCACGCGTCGACGATCTGATGAGTTGTATGTGAGAAATATGCGATGTACAAAACTCTGTTTACCTTAAGCAATATTTTCAAATAATCGCGGGCTTCTTGAAGAGACATGACGCGCTGATAATGGGGTATAATGTAGGTATACATCTGCCATTGATATTGGCGGATTCCCTGGGGCATAATCGTAAAAAGCAAAGCCAAGACGTCGGTCGCTAATTTCAATTTTGAGTCCCTGTGAGCCAATACAACTTATAGCACTTACTTTTACGTAGCCACTGTTCATCAGGCGACAGCATATTCTTCACTTGGCTAAAGAATTCCAATAACTCGGGCCGTAACTGATTTAACATGGGCAGAAATACAGACACGTCTTTCCGTGCCTCAGAGGTCGAAAGCAGTGGGACGATGGTAAGTAGAATGGAGTGTAGACAGCTAATCACAGATATTAAGTCTCGTAAATAGTATCGCAGAAACAGTAGCATTAAGAAACTCACCCAAAAAGAGTATCAAACATAGTGCACTTCTTGTCCTTCTCTTCACCATCATGGGCTTCAGAGAGCATACTGCTCAAAACGCCACGCATATCGTTGAGAAAGTGATGCAAAAGCTCGAGAGCGAATGGCAATCTTGTTTGCCAGAAGGGTTTAAATTTCATATAGGCACCTTGAACCTTTGTCAGATTTCAGCGCCACAAGACCCTTAATAAGCAGTACCTTGGATAAGAGACCTGCGATCGTCTGTCAGAACTGTATCAATATGCCAACCAACAAGGAGATCAATGATATCCTATAATGAAATTAGGAAAAAGAATGCGAACGCGGCAGAACAAAGCTGTACCTGAAACTTTGTGGCAAACTGCTGTGGACAATTTGTGGCGAGAGCATCCAATACGATCAATATATCGGGGAGATAGTCCGGAGAATCCATAGCGTCGAGAATAAGTGACAAGCTGTTGACGATGTTAGGAGCGTAGTCGGTAAGGGTCCGCTTATTGTGCGGGTGTGCCGGTGCGTCAAGGATGATCTAGTAGACAGATGGTCAGATAGGCAGATAGTCAGATAAACGGATGAATGAAATGACATATGATAGATAGCCTATAATACCTGACGTAGGATACGCAAAAGCCATAGTTTAAATTCCTTAATCTGAGGATCACCTTGATCATCCCAGCGCTCGAGATGCATAAAAAGCCATCCAATAGCGATATCGACCCGACCGCTGCCCGCTGCAACGACTGACACTAATTTGCATAGCGACTGCTTTAACACTCGCCACTGTGGACGCGTATTTTCAAATATAGAGTGGAGATCATAAGCACTCTGTTGAAAAAGACACGCATCCATGAGGTGCATGCATTCTTGGGTGAGTTCCTTGTGCTTTTTTTGAGAATCGACAATAAGCTTGATTAGCTGCTGCGCCGCTGCATTCCGTCGGTTCACATCGTCACCGTCGCCGAGTACGCGCCAGAGAAGCTGAAAACTTCGGGATTCATCAAATTCATCGGAAGTGGAAGGTACAGGTACTTGTTGTTGCTGTTGGTACTGGGGCTGTCTTTGGCTACTATCGGTCCGCGTGCTGCTGCTGTGTCTGTATGATCCGCGTGAGCTGAACGACGTCGATGGAGCAGTGAGTGATTGCTGTCCGGTTCCTGCATTCGTGTTTCTGTCACGATTGCCGCTACGTTGTGCATGACGTTGATTGGCGCGTCCTTCGCTCATGAAGCCTGCCAAAGAACTGCTCAGTCCTACAACCAACGGCAACTCAAGGAACTCATCCCGCCCACGGACAATTTATTTCCCTTAGCCAATCAAATTCTCTCAGAGAAAAAGTGATGCGTGCTAGTATGATTTATGCTTGTCTAAAACTCAACATGTTTCGATCGCTATCCTACTTTACAGAACTATTCATTCTTCGGTTTTCGCTGATTTGTTAGGTACATCTTCCTCGCTCAGTTTACGCTTTTCACTAATGTATAATAACAACACTGAGCCAAGTTATTAAAGATAACATATTTTTGCCTTTACCTGGGTGCTGCGAATGCAATTTCGGGTGTGAGAGGGAAAGAGATGCAGTACATATTCTTTTTGGGTGCGACATTCCGTACAAGATGGACCTCGGCTCTGGATTCATCAATGGAGATCCCTATCGCTTGTTTTACGCGCTACAGATTGTTTGAGCTTTCTTCTGATAGTATCACATTGAAATGAATACCTCGAATATATCTCGCGTGGGATCAGGGCTCTTGCTGAAGCAGTGACAATGTATCGTCGGTAGTTTTGCATCTGTCGCTGCTTCATACAGGCTTTTGCGCTCACGATAGATCCCACGGAATGCACCGAGGAATTCGATAGCAGTGGCTGGTAAGTTCATGACAACATGATCAAATGCCTTCCACTCCTTTGACGTTGCTTGGAGGTCACGAGCTGCCTGCTGAATGAATGCACTTCCGTCTAAATTGTAGGATTTAATCCCAGATACGACCTGTCGTGATAGAATAAGCCCACAGCTACGCTTTAAATAACACCACGGGTACCTTGTTGATCTTGATATTCTCCTGTAGCCACCGGAATGACTCTGGATTAAGGTCATTGGCATAAACCTGGCATCCCTTTTTAGCGGCTGGCAAGGCAAAAGGGCCAACACCACCAAAGACGTCACCTGCAGGTACAAAGATGTTAGATTTGGCCGTTAAACCCTCCAAAGATTTCATACAGATATATTCGTTCTTTTTGAATTTTTTGATCAATCGGTCGTGCTCAGTCTGTAGTCGAGAGTTCCAATAGACGCGAGAAAAGTCGAACTTAAAGATGCAACCGCTCTCTTTCTATCAAGAGAATCAGAAACGAATAACAAGGCTATACTTTGTTACACGTACCACTTGGGCAATCATATTGTTTTCGCCTGCCAGCAACTCCATCTTGAAAAAGCGGAAGGTGGTATCAATGGAATCCGTCTTGTTGACCACAGCTGTGATGTTTTTGTTTTTCTAGGCCCATGGTGAGTGTCTTGTTTTCGGTTTACATGGCAACGTACATCAAGAATAACTTCACCGATCAAGTGCTTCCATGGCAAGTACTCTTCTCGCAAGTTCATGTGTGCTTCATGTCACATCGTAAATAAATCATGCTTCGATCTATAATATGGCAACGAACATACCAATATGGCCGATTTGAGTGAAAGAGGACGGGATATCAGTGGCATTTTCAGGCATAACCGCATGTAAAATTTGCTCTATGGTCCAGGGTCAATAGGTATGATAAGTGTATGAGCCGTTGTTCCTAACCTGCGGTCCAGTAACCATAGTCTAATTCGACGGTATGCGTTACGAAGTCGGGATTGTCCAACAAAGATTTTATATTGGAAGGAACATCTGCGACGGGTATTAGAAACCGATTCTATAAGGCGCATGGGCTTTATGTACCCTCTTTCTCGAGATCGTTCTTAAGCAGAAGTAGCTTGTTATCTGTGGAAGTAGGATCCGCAGCGACATTGGGATAGCGAGGTTGATTAAGGAGCTGACTACAAAGATCGTGAGTAGATCGGAATGAGGGTTACTGCAGCAGATCTTACTCGGAGGCAGTCTTCATGAAGTCCTTGACTTTTTTTACAGGCACGCGAATAGCCTTTACTTGGTATGTAGTTTTAAAAGCCTCGCGATTGAGAGCTGTCATGCCCCGATGCACAGGTGGCCTGAACAAAGCTGTCATTATGCGAACGAAAGAAAACCTCGTAAAACGGAGTTGAAATGCTTTTGTTTTTTTTATTCCTTTCTTCTGTCTCTTCATTCCACCACGACACGAAACTGAGGGTAAGTTGATGTTTTCAGTGCTTGTTGTTATTTTCTTCTTTACCTTTTTCCATGATGAAAAACAAATATGTATCGTACTTTTACCTCGTGAAATCGTCTTTAGGATGGTTCTTGATGATACAATCTTCTCTCTGATCTTTCCACCTTTTTTTCATTACCATTATCCTTGCTCCTGGAACGTGTTTAGCTCATGACCATCTATTATAGGGTATATTTTGAATACAAGAAGGACGAAAGACGAAGGACTGTAGTGATAGACTATAGCGTACGGGGAAGACTTGCTATGTTCTATTCAATAAACGCGCTCCTGCTTTTTTCTTTTACCTAATTTGAATATCCCAGGGCATCTTTGCAGTGATTCAGAGGATAACAGTCTACTAGCAGCGAACGAGTAGGTCACGAAAAGGGACAAAGCGACATTCTTACTCTTTATCACAGCATTATCAATTCAAGATGATACAGATGTTATGTATTTCGCAAATTTTACTTAGAACATCGCAATATTTTTTTTTGTTCTTAAAAAGTACGCTGCTGACGATTGCTTTTACTTATTCAGGCTCGAATTAATGTTCCATCCAAACATGATCACAAATTATCCTACTTTGAATTTGTAAGCCTCTTATTTGCTAAGAGCGTAGTCTATTTATTAAGTGTCCATCGTTATTACAAATACGAGATGCAGCATTAATTCAAGCAGAATTACTAATAGCTGTAACTTTACATAATGTGCTAATGTATTAAAATGAATAGCATGTAGTGCGGAACATACATTGTCTACGTATCCATCTGAGAAGCATTACTAATAGACGCAAGTTTTACATAATGTTTATATATACATTACAGGGCTGCTCGGTTAAGCGATGAACAACATCGCATCTGAATAATAATGATGTGGTAAGTAAGTTTTACTAAAACCCTCACAAATGAACTATCCGCGAATATATGTCTTCTCAGCAAGACAGGATAGACTATGTATTGTAGTGTTTGACCTTCAGATAAGGTACACAGAAGACAAAAATCAGGTGTATGGAATAGTATGTAATGATGACAATATATGGTCGTAAATTCTCTTTATGCCAAACGGTTTATATACATCTTATGCAAGTTGAAAGTCTATTATTCTAGATTGTATTTAGTTTTCAAGCACAATGCGGTATCTGGGGGAGCCATTGCGCATGGCCCTGATAGCCTCCGGGCATTCCTTCATAGAGAACTTCTGAATCCAAGGCTTGACATCGGTCTTAGTCGCAAAATCAAGCATCTCTTCAATATCGCGAGGCGAACCAATGAAGCTGCCGACCAGCGAGATTTGGCGAAGAGCGAGAAGACCAGCGGGGATACCCGCGAGAGGCTCCTCGGGCAGAGCTACCATGATGAAATAGCCATTGGCCTTGATCATGCTGAGGTAGAGAGCCCAGTTGAACTCACCACCAAAGGCAGTGCAGACGATGTGGGTAAAGGTACCAGCATGCTTCTGCATAGCCTCGGTGTCCTTTGTAATCACGTAGTCGTCGCAGCCGAGCGCCTTGGCATCGTCGCGCTTGCGGTCAGAACTCGAGAGAGCAACCACCTCGGCGCCCATGGCCTTGGCCCACTGGACAGCGAAATGGCCCAGACCACCAATGCCAATGACACCAACCTTGTCACCAGGCTTGACACCATAGCGCTTCAGGGGAGCAAAGGTGGTGACACCAGCGCAGAAGAAGGTCGCAGCAAGTTCGTTCGACATGTTATCGGGCACCTTGAAGACAAAGCGCTGATGACCACGCCACTTGTCAGCGTAACCACCATATGTCTTGTCGCCGTTCTGCCAATGGTCATTGTAAGTCAAGACGGCCTTGCGCTCGCAAATGTTCTCAAAGCCGTTCTTGCAGTTGTCGCACTCCAGGCAAGAACCGCACTGAGCACCCACACCGGCGCGATCTAAAAATTTAATTAGGCACAAGAGAAAAAAAGCGAATGCTTGACGTTTTACTTACCACCGACACGCACGTGCGTAACCTTGGAACCGACTTTGGTCACAACACCAACGATCTGTTGATTAAATAGCGATCAGTTATAATTGGATCGAGACATGAGCGCTTTTAGAAACACATACTTCGTGGCCGACAACGCAGGGATAATTGGTGGGGCCCCAACCGCTGTCAAGGGTGTGAATATCAGAACCACCTATTGTTGCGTTAAGTCATCGTTCGAAACAAAAGTAATATTTCTCACTTACAGACACCGCAGTGAGTGATATCAAGCTCAATATCATCCTCCTCGAAAGATTTGAGCTCGAGCTGTTGCCACTCGAGAGGTTGATCTGTAAATTAGGAGAAAATACGGGTCAGTAAAGTTTATATTGACGTGTCGCCTCCAAACATTAAAGGTCTAGGCCAATTTACCTTTGCCTGCGCAGGCCCAGCCGTGGAAAGTGTTCTCTGAAGACATGCTGTAAGAAGAAGGAAATAACTACCAACTTCCGGGAATAAAGGATCTGCCTTTTTATATTACTGAAGTGTCTGGATTTGTCATCGGCGGTGAAAAAAATAAAACACTTTTTTTCAGGAACAGCTTAGAAATCGAGAGAGACAGACCGCTTAAAAATCGCATCCATGAGGCAGACTGCTTAGAAATCTCTGCTTCTAAATCGGAAATTCTTTCTGCCTTCGCTCAGATCCCCTCTCCGTTTGGTCCGAAGCTCCGAACCGATCGTAAGGCAGTGTACACTCTTTTTTGGCAAGCACCAACTGTGTAACCGGCTTTATCTTTTTCTTCTTTTTGGCGTAAAGACTCGGCGAGTTCCGTTGCACGTGCCGCATCGATTGCCACGCTTTATTAGGTAACCTATCTCCATATCTAAGACTATGTATCATTTAGTATCTGACAATGTAAGATAACATGCCCTATGGTGAGGCAGGAAAAATTCGTATATTCACCCGTCGTTTCAAATTTATATCGTTCAATCCCCTAAAACACATGGCCGCTATCAGACCATCATCACCTGCTCAGCTTAATAGCGGTGAGAGAATCTAAACTTTTTACCGGATCCTACGCTTTTCACGTAGTTTACTTCAAGTGGTGAGGCTTTCTATTCACCATTATTCGCCCTTCAGCTAAGTATGTTCCTCACTAATTATCGTGCTCCTGCTTCTATCCCAAAGATTATTAGGGAAACATTGGATTATATAAAAAGGAAGCCGGCCTTTTCTTCTGAGAATAATTTTTTAATTTGGGACATACTCGAAATGCTGCTTGCCGAAAAAATGTCATAACGTGATATTTGCGTGCGTATCTGATGCCCTGTAACCGGCGGGATATCGTTCGCCTGACTGGGGGTGAGGTCAAGAATAAAAAATAATACATAGGCTTTTCCTTCCGTTTTCTATCGTAAAACCACGCTACATGTCCTTTCGAAAGACGTGACAATTTTTTATTTTGGTTACTTCGTAATATATAGGGATATCATTTCGAGGGTCTAATAATGCGGTCATCACGAGAGTTGGACCCTGTTGCTGTATGCCCGCCAACAGTACCAATATGTTGTTATGTACTTGGAGCGCTATCACACAAATAGGAGCCCGTTATCATGGCATTAATGGACGTGTTTTCACTACTCGCTGTTCAACTCTCGTCGGTTAAGGAGACGCACCATTCTCAAATATGAAAGGGAGAATTTGTGCATCTGCAACTTCGACTATAACATGACGATAACAGGACAATTTACAATGACCATCGTCCATATTTACGCACTGACAGGTAATATCATTGGTCTAGAAAACGAGAGAGAGCGATAAAAGAGTTCAGCGGAAAAGTGAGTTTTTCGGGAAAAGCATTCTTCGCTTTCATGGCATAGCGTCTGTGCAAAGTATCTGATAAGCAAATGGAGTATACGAACCTGTGGATGATACACATGGGATAAGATAAATGAATACCATATATTCCGGAAAGGCGTGCCGATTTGGCCAGAAAGCCGTGAGCGGCTAACGAGCGAGGGCACTGCTGTCTGTTCCCTATTTCAATGTCTGCTAGGGTCCTTCTGCACCTGATCGCAACAGAAAAGGAGATTATCGAGGTCAGGTAAGGGAAGGGGCATACTACTACCAGGCTACCGGGACGCGTGTCGAAGGAGATACACAAAAGGAAGAAGGGCCGCATTCAAAAAAAAATTCACAAGTGAGCCCTAAAGCAACAGCTTTCGATCCATCTTCTCTTATATTCAACCCATATACTAGTGCTCCTAATATGTAGAAGGAAATCATAACACCAGATGCTGGTAACCCCATTTGACAAGGATAGAAACTGGCATGCTATATGTAATCCGAAGCGAAAGTCACTCCTTTTCTTTTTCGAGCATGGCAATAACAACAATAGTCAATACATACTGCTACACCGGGCATCGCACGGATCATTATTGTTCATTGCGCTTCGGCTTTTACTCCGTGACGGTGCGGCTGGCTCTTCTCCTCACGCTCGTGTTCCGAGTACCACCCTGCTTTCGCTCATTTCCTGCATGAGCATATATATTACTACGACCCTCTAGAAATCGTCCAGGTGCCACCGATAAGGATCAAGGGATTCCCTTGACTGTTTCTTATGACATATTATATGAAAGTAACCTTGCTTATAATGTGTTTCGAGCTGGAGGCAGTCTACGCAGCACCAGCCTGCAAAATAAGCGTGGATTACTACTATTATTATTTTAAAAAGAAACCCAGTACCGTGGATAGCATCGTCAAATCGATGAACGGTTGCGACAGGCAAAGGCAGTGAAATTTGGGCTTGTGCAGTAAAAGACATCAGAAAACACAAGGAGGAGTAAAGCTTGTAGTTGTGGTAGGGTCCGTTATACTATGAAAGAGGAGAGGTACATAAACTCAAATCGCACGAGATTATGCGCACGCGTGCACGCACGCGCTTTTTTCTTCTTCTGTTTTGTGGCCATGATCCTGGTGAAGGTGTTGGCTATAGCGTTGTAACTATATCCTTTAACTTCCCCTATTTCCAAACAAGGGAGCCCCAAAATGCAGCAGCAAAAGAACTTGATGGGTGAAAATAACAAGAATGATACCTATCTTATTTACAGTGCAAAGTACTTCTGATTTCGTCTGTCAATCAAAAGAGAAATGAATGATGTACGACGTGGCCAAATTAAGAACGTGTCACTGCGCGAATCATTTTCATTCATTCACTTCACCGACAGTGCCATCAATATAAGACACATTTTCGCGCCCCTGAATTTCCAATGTTAGCTCATCGTGCACAAAAAAAATCAAGACCTGGGATACACCTCCTTGGCCTAAGGCGTGCCATTAGCATCATGTCTATGGGCGAGTGCTTTGACCACGGTCTTTGCTGGTGGCATCAGAAGAGGAAAGCACCAGGATTATCCCGAGTGGGGCACAATCCTTGCTCTTTTCTTTTTTTTCTTTATTTCGGTCCACCCGTGTCACTTTGGCAAAGAAGGAGAGGCACTGTGAACCTTAAGCAGATATGGTTATCATGATCTTCCTTTACGGCTTGCTTTTGACAGCTGCTTACAGGTATACACTCTCTGTAAGCAATTATATTTTGAGGAGACAAAAGGATCCATCCACGACCCTGGTAGAGAATAGAGTTAGACATCCTTGGAAGCTGCTTGGTTAGTTGATCACAGTCTTTTGATCACACGAGAACAGTATAGTAGATACATGCATACAAAAGTAAAGGCGATCAATTAATCTTTTACTTTTTGCGTATGTCCATCTCTCTCTCTCTCTCTCGATCCGCTGTCTGGGTAGTGTATCCGGAAGATAATAGGAGACGTGCGACTTTTTTTTATACTCCCCTTCTTCTTGCCCAGCTTTCTCTTTTCATTTTCTTCTTTCATTCACTCACGACTATGCTCCCACTTGAAGACCGCTCTCTCGACCCCTTTTTTTGTAATGTCTTGTGCAAAGGGGAACAGTAAGCAACCTTAAAGAGAATAGCGCGCGTGTCCTATATACAGCAGATTCATCCACGTAGAAGTCCGTCCCTGAAATAGCTGATATAGCTATAGATCTCTGGCGTGTTGTCGATCTTTCTCTTCTTTAATTGCACATGCTGACCCTTTGCACAAGGCCAGTTCAGCTCTTTGTTGCCCCTGTATACTGGATATAAATATAAAGACGTTCGTTTTTTGCTTTTCATTGTATCATCTTCTCTGACTCACTTTTACACTCACGCTTTCTCCCCTATATTTTCTCTTTATTTATTACTCTTCTTTCTTTCTTTTTTCAATCTCATATACTATCACTTCTTTTCGAAAAGGTTTGCATTCAACGGCTGCATATATTCATCCGATTGATAAAATTTAAAATCATAATTTAGTTAATACATTGCGAGCATGATTCCACCCAATTCAGTTAACGATATCACCGATTCGCCTCAATCCTGCATGGAGTACCAAATGTCGCCTTTCAACCACGGCATCAACCAAGTTGCATCTGAGCAACAATCCATCGGCTCACCTTTTTTGACTCTTGACCACACCAGCATGAACACGACCAACTCGGCTCCGTTTGCTGATAACACTTACATGATGCAACCTACGAACAGCTACGCTAGCAGCAACGTATCCTCTTCGCCCTTGACTCCCGCTGTCTCTCCTTCAGCTGCCATGTTTGATCGCAAGTATTCAGTGGACGTCGGCCCTTTTGGCTTTGGAAGCGGCTCCTTTTCGGAGGCGCTGCGTCCCGATGAGGATCCTTACCGTCGCAGCTCGGCTTGCACTGGAATGATGCCTGCCATGACCGACTGCCTGCAGCAGCAACCATTCTCTACCTCGAGTATGATGACTGGCTCAACTGTTGCTCTCGATACGAGTATCACCAGGAGCACTCTGGCATTCCCCAGTGACGATATGCAGCAGCATCAGTCCCAATCTGCTTTCAAACAGGAGGCTCGCAGCGGATCGCGCTCCAATGGCCCCAACGTGCAGCACAAGCACATCTGCAAGTACGCTTTCTGTGGCTGGAGCTTCAAGCGGTACGAGCACCTCAAGCGACATATGCTGGTGCATACCGGTGAGCGTCCCCATGTGTGCCACTTCCCCGGTTGCGGCAAGAGTTTCAGCCGCTCCGACAACTTTCATGCGCATTGCCGTACCCACACTAAGAAAGCACTGATGCAGCAGCCTTCTTCTTCTTCTCCCGTGACTACTCCTCAGCGCCGCACCAGCCAAGGCTCCTCATCTTGCTCGGGTCACAACCGCAAGCAACCGCAACAACAGCAGCAAATCCATCAGTCTCAGCAACAGCCTCCGAATGCCTCGCTGGATTCGTATTTTGAGCAACAACAGCAGCAGCCCCTGGGTATTTACCCGGGACAGGTAAATAGGAGACATGCAACTTTTTTTTTCTCTATCGCTAACGCATAACACATTGTATAGTACGCTTATAGTAGCGCAAGCAGCAGCACGAGCACCAGCACCGCTTCGTCGTATGGTCCGCCGCCGCCCGCCCTCGAAATCAACACGACGTTGGCCAACCAGTATCAGCCAGCTGCGTCGAACACCTGCGCCACGAGCCCTCCCGGCAGCGCTAACCCCTTCGGCTACCAACAAGGCCACATGTCGCCCTGTTCGCCTTCGTCGTTCTACCCTGGTACTTCATCGGATTTGTCCTCTGTCGCCAACGCTGGAATGATGATGAGTCCGATAAGCCCCTACGGCTACAACACGGCCTATGCTGGCGACCAGCAGCAGTGGCCCATGCATATGCCCAGCAACAGTGGTCGCCGTGTCTCGACTGCACCATGTCATGCAAAGTCGCATGTGTGTCCTGTTCCCCAATGCCAGCGTCGCTTCAAGCGTCTTGAGCACTTGAAGCGCCACATGCGCATCCATACCCTCGAGCGGCCATTTGCTTGCTCGTTCCCCAACTGCCACAAGACTTTCTCGCGCTCTGATAACCTGTCGCAACATATGAAAACGCACCAACGCCATGAGCGTCGTCGTCAGCAGCAGCAAGCACAGCAGCAGCAGCAAGCTCAACAGCAAGATCTGACACACTCCTCCATGTCTGCGTCTATGGCGTGGCACGCTGCAGCCGGTACCGTGGGCTGCTAAGTCATATGCGCAAAACAACTTTTTTCCTTCATCTTCTACTTTTCTGCTCTTTCTCTTCCGATATAATTATTATTGCTCTCATCATCATCTTCATCAGCAGCACCGCCTTTTCCTCCTCCAAAATTATCCATCTTCTCCTCTTGTACAGATTTTTATTCACTCTCCTCTCTACATATGCTTCCCGGCCCCCCCATTTTCTTTATTCTTTTCATTGTTCGAAAGGGACGTTTATACCAGCTATGTTAGTAACTAAGTCACCCTTTCCTCTCTTCTCTTATGGATCCTTTTGTCTATACACCTTCGTAATACAATTTTATACTATGGCGCGCCTTTCTAAATTTGCACTGCTCCTTTCTTTGTGAAATACCTACTAGTAGGCTATTGCTGTATCATACATGCATGCATGGGACACGTATGTGTAAATTGCGTCATATTCAGAGTACGGTGGATTTTTTTGTTCTACTCGCTACATGCGAATAGCAGTAAGAAGAAAGTAGGGGGCGAGCGATTATCTTGCAAAACGCATACGCCATTCAACTTAAAATCTATTGATGGGGTTCAAGAAGTTGGCAATAGATATGATATTAGAGAGAGCAGAAGCAGGGTCGGTGCGAGCGCGATGACAGATGAGCAGGTGGCACTGACATGAGGTTTCATCATCTGGAATAAGACGGGAGCGACAGAAAAAATGTACCGCGGCACGGACACACACGCGTGCAAGGGTCAACTCAGCTTAGTTCCAAGTTGAACTGTAAACCGTACGTACTGTACATACTGTACATCCCCATACATATTATCCACGTATTTAGCACACGATAATGGATTTCTTGGGCATTTCTGATGCAGTAAGCGGCAATTGAAGTGTAGCATGGGGGTACACAATAAGAACAGGCGATCCCCAACTGGGGAGAACGCCTTTTGGGGGCGGCCGTGGGTTGGAACGGCAGATAACCAAATCCATCGTAGATGCCTCGGGCGACTACCAAATTAAGAAAAGTAGATCACAGTCACATTGATGGCCATCATGTCAAAGTTTCATCCTGCGCTCTGCCAACCCATCCGAACCCAACAAAAAAAGAAACCGCTTATATACCGTAAAACCCCCCTCTCGCGTCGACTTTTTCCATCCTTCCTCCTCTTCCCTTTTCTCTCTTTCTCTTCCTTATCTACACAGCATGTCTGCCAAGGCTGTCAGAGAATACGACGGAAAGCTCCTCCTGGCATACCACTTGCTCCGTGCGCCTCTGGTTTCACAGCAAGACTCGCCTTCCCTCTTCACGCCCGCTGCCACCAAGCTGGCTCACGTGAGCGTTGACACCTCTCTCCTTGGCGACACCACCGCGTTCGAGGCCGCTCTCAAGCAGCAGCTCGACCAGCTCGAGCAGACTCACCCTTGGTTGCTCACCGACAAACTGGTCGCCAAGCCTGACCAGCTCATCAAGCGTCGTGGCAAGCACGGCCTCCTCACTCTTAACAAGGACTGGCCTGAGGCCCGCAAATGGATTGAAGAGCGCGCTGGCAAAGAGATTAAGGTAAGAATCACCGTTCGGTGTTGGCGCACTATTTTTTTTTATCGGCGCACGCGTGTTTGTGTACCGTGTCATCATCTAAACATACGTTTCTTTCAAGATTGACCGTACGACCGGTATTCTGAAGACTTTCCTCATCGAACCTTTCACGCCCCACCCGGCCAACACTGAATACTATGTCTGCATCAACTCTGTCCGCGAGGGTGACTATATTCTCTTCACACACGAGGGTGGTATCGATATCGGTGATGTCGACGCCAAGGCCCTCAAGCTCCTCGTCAAGGTCGATGAGCCCTTCCCTTCCGCGGATGCTATCAAGCAGAACCTGCTCAAGGATGTCCCTGAGTTCAAGCGCGATGTTCTCGTCGATTTCATCACGCGTCTCTACAGCGTTTACGTCGACCTTCACTTTACCTACCTGGAAATCAACCCCCTCGTTGTCACCGATCCCGAGGAGGGCAAGACCCCCCAGGTCATGTATCTTGATTTGGCCGCAAAACTCGACCAGACCGCTGAGTTTGAGGCTGGCCCCAAGTGGGCTGTCGCCCGCGCGCCCGCCAACATTGGTTTGCCCGCCCAGGGTCAGCAGCACGCCGATCTGGGCCCTCCCATGGAGTTCCCCGCTCCTTTCGGCCGTGAGCTGTCCAAGGAAGAAGCCTATATCCAAGAGCTGGATGGCAAGACCGGTGCCTCCCTCAAGCTGACTATTTTGAACCGCGCCGGCCGTGTTTGGACCATGGTTGCCGGTGGTGGTGCCTCCGTCGTCTACTCGGATGCCATCGCTGCCCTCGGTTACGCCGATGAGCTCGCCAACTATGGTGAGTACTCGGGTGCCCCCACTGAGACCCAGACCTACGAATATGCCAAGACCATCCTCGACTTGATGACTCGTGGTGAGCCCAACAAGGATGGCAAGGTTCTGTTCATCGGTGGTGGTATTGCCAACTTCACCAACGTCGCTACCACCTTTAAGGGAATCATCCGCGCTTTGACCGACTTCAAGCAAGCCCTCATCACCCACAAGGTCCGCATCTTCATCCGTCGTGGTGGTCCCAACTATCAGGAAGGTCTGCGTGCTATGCGCCAGCTCGGTGAGACTCTGGGCGTCGAAATCCAGGTGTTCGGCCCCGAAACCCATATCACTGAGATCGTCCCTCTCGCTCTCCTGGGCAAGCCCTCTGACGACTCTGCTGCTGCCCAGCAGGCTACTTCTTCTGGTAACCTCTTCCAGGACCAGATCTTTGGCGACAACAGCGGTACCACCACCCCCGCCAACGGCCAGCGCAGCCCCAAGCTCAAGCTCGCCGAGGACAACCAGACCCCCCACGATCCCCGCGAGCGTATGGAGTACTTCTCCCAGCAGGCTCAAGAGACCTCTGAGTGGTACCGTCCCTTCACCGGCAAGACCCGTGCCATCGTGTACGGTATGCAGCCTCGCGCCGTCCAAGGTATGCTCGACTTTGACTTTATGTGCAAGCGTGACACCCCCTCGGTCGCTGCCATGGTCTATCCCTTTGGCGGCTCCCACGTTCAAAAGTTCTACTGGGGTACCAAGGAAACGCTTGTTCCCGTCTTCACTTCGCTCAAGGAAGCTTCTGAGAAGTTCCCCGAGGCCGATGTGGTCGTCAACTTTGCCTCATGCCGTTCCGTCTTTGATTCGACCCGCGAGATCCTGACCTTCCCTCAGTACAAGACCATTGCTATCATCGCCGAGGGTGTGCCCGAGCGTCGCGCTCGTCAGCTCCTCCACGAGGCTGAGCGCCGCAAGGTTCTCGTCATTGGCCCTGCCACCGTTGGTGGTATCAAGCCCGGCTGCTTCAAAATTGGTAACACCGGTGGTATGATGGATAACATTGTGGCCTCCAAGCTGTACCGTGCCGGTTCCGTTGGCTACGTCTCCAAGTCGGGTGGTATGTCCAACGAGTTGAACAACATCATCTCGCGTACGACCGACGGTGTCTACGAGGGTGTTGCCATCGGTGGTGATCGTTACCCCGGATCGACCTTCATTGATCACTTGCTCCGTTACGAGAACGACCCCCAGTGCAAGATGCTCGTCCTGCTTGGTGAGGTGGGTGGCGTTGAGGAGTACCGCGTCATTGAGGCTGTCAAGAATGGCACTATCAAGAAGCCCGTCGTCGCCTGGTGTATCGGTACTTGCGCCAAGATGTTCACCACCGATGTCCAGTTCGGTCACGCCGGTGCTCTTGCCAACTCGGATCTCGAAACCGCTGACGCCAAGAACAAGGCCATGCGCGCCGCTGGTATCATCGTCCCCGAGACCTTCGAGAAGATGCCCTCCGCTCTCGCCGAAGCCTACAACAAGCTTGTCAAGGACGGCGTCGTCGTCCCTGTGGGTGAGCCCGAGATCCCCAAGATCCCTATCGACTACTCGTGGGCCCAGGAGCTTGGTCTCGTCCGTAAACCTGCCAGCTTCGTCTCCACCATTGTCGATGACCGTGGCCAGGAGCTCCTCTACGCCGGCATGCGCATTACTGACGTCTTTAAAGATGACATTGGTCTCGGTGGTGTCCTGTCCCTTCTTTGGTTCAAGCGCCGCCTGCCCAACTACGCTTGCAAGTTCATCGAGATGGTTCTCATGCTTACTGCCGATCACGGTCCCGCTGTCTCTGGTGTAAGTTTTTAAATTGAAGGGAAGGAGAAAAGGAACCGGTTCTTATCTTGCTTTTTTTTGTTTAGGCCATGAACACAATCATTACCACTCGTGCTGGTAAGGACCTCATCTCCTCCTTGGTCTCTGGTCTGCTGACCATTGGTGAGCGCTTCGGTGGTGCCCTGGACGGTGCTGCTACCAACTTCACGCGCGCCTACGACAGCGGCATGACTCCTCGCGAGTTTGTCAACTCGATGCGCAAGGCCAACAAGCTCATCCCTGGTATCGGCCACAAGATCAAGTCGCGCTCCAACCCTGATATGCGTGTCGAGCTTGTCAAGGACTACGTCAAGAAGAACTTCCCCAACACCCCCATCCTTGACTATGCCCTGAAGGTGGAGGAGATCACCACCAGTAAGAAGGACAACCTGATCCTCAACGTCGATGGCTGTATCGCCGTCTCGTTCGTCGATCTGCTCCGTTACTCCGATGCTTTCACCCGTGAGGAGGCTGAGGAGTACATGCGCATTGGTACCCTCAACGGTCTCTTCGTCCTGGGTCGTTCGCTTGGTTTCATTGGTCACCATCTGGATCAGAAGCGTCTCAAGCAGGGTCTTTACCGTCATCCTTGGGACGATATCTCGTACCTCCTGCCCTCGCTGGATCCTGAGACTCTTGACCCCCGCCGTGTCAACGCTCGTGTCAACGTCCAGGCCAAATAAGCACCTTTCCTCCGTCCTTTTTGCATGTCCTTCCTCTATACATTCATCTCGTATTATCTCCCCTTTTTCTACATCTCTTTCTTCATGTACACAACAACGTTCTCACTATTTGAAACACTTTAATATAAAAAGAACGATTTCTCGTAAAGAAAAAAAGTAGTCTACACCTTGTGAGGGGGGTATGGTATTAGTTTGAAGAGATATGTGAGACTGTGGGATTAAGAACGGAATGTGTTGTATCCTTCTTCCTGTGCTTGTAAAAGCGAGTCGCCCTCTTGAGAGGTGACACGCTGGTCCCCGTGAGGAATACGGAGGCACTTGATACCCAGGAACCGACAGAACGCGTTGATTACACCAGCAGCCCAAAAGATGTACACAACGACAGCAAAGGCGAAGTAGACCCACAGGACAACGAGTTCCGCTTTCGACGAAACAAGCGGGCGCCCCAGAACACGCGGGACGATGCCAACGAGCACTGCCATGAGCCACAGTCGTCCGAGAATACCAAAGAAGGTCGGGAAGGGTGATTTGGTCAAGTGGTGCAAGATGATGGACGATGCAATTGAGCCAAACATGATACCAGCAGTCAAAGAGAACAAGATGAAGTGCTCTTGACTTAGGATGATGGAATATGGCGACGTGACCCACAGAACAACGCCCACGCTATAGAGGGTGATGGGATACAGCACCGAGCCAAAGACAGCAAAACGATGCTTAATGGGACCATCACGGCAGGTCTTGTAGATGGAGTAGAAACTAGTAAATAAACAAAAGATGTCAGACCATTGTGCCCTGCAATATCGAAGCACCACAGATGTGCCAAATACCAAATCAAATAGAACCTTACCAGAAAGGACAATGTGTAACCAAGAAGAAAAACACCTGGCCCCAAACAAAAACCTTTGCAAAGTCGGTACCTTCTGGCAGGAGTGAGGCAAGCCAGTCGAGGCCATGGATTTTGTCAAGAGGGACATGCCAGGATCCGGCACCTGATAATACATCAATGGATCAGTCCCTTTTTGCCGTGGCCCCTGAATTGTTTTCTCTTACCAAAGAATCCGGACCAGACAAAAGCAAGGCAGGTCAGGATAATACCCTCCGTCGGACCATTGACAATGCCCAGGTACAACACACCGGTGTGATATTCCTCTGCTGTGGATAGATAAAAGCCGATGATGGTCACCAAAAACAAAATAAGGGCATCAACACTGTGTCCGAGACCCAAGGCTGCAGCCTGCAAGAGCACAACACAAGTGCAGTTGACCGCGTCGCACCCATGATCAAAAAGCTCGCCGAGCGGGGATGATGAGTTGGTACGCCGCGCCTGTTTCCCATCGACGTTATCCAGGGTCGAATACAGCCAGAGACCTGCAGCGAACGAGAAGT
Organism: Syncephalastrum contaminatum; assembly: GCA_013461545.1. Classification (NCBI taxonomy): domain Eukaryota; kingdom Fungi; phylum Mucoromycota; class Mucoromycetes; order Mucorales; family Syncephalastraceae; genus Syncephalastrum; species Syncephalastrum contaminatum. The sequence continues at coordinate 550,225 of VAFG01000372.1, read as the reverse complement.
AAATCCATTGCGGCGTGCCTTCGGTCCAACGCAGGTCAGGCACTACAGCTGTGGCAAGGCCTACGTTGAGCAGCATCAACACCAAGCCTGACAGGGTGATCAAATTGGGCCTAACAGTGTGATTGCCATGTCAACAACCATGATACAAACACAGCACAAAGCATATTCTGCCTCTTCTCTGTTTTCTTTTTACTTACGCCACCCACGTCGGAAAGAGCGTGACAGCCCAGTTCCAGTAGTGCCGCAAGATGTATTTTGAGACTAACGACTTGTCCGTCGCAGCGTACTTGTAGTAACGCAGATTCTCTAAGCGTTCCTCGCTCGGAATGTCAGGGTCGAGCCAAGATTTCCAAATGGTCATGTCAGTCGAAGCTTCGCGGTGGGGTAAAGAAAAAAGGAAAAGAAAAGAAAAAAAGAAAGAATAAGCGAGACACGGAAAGAAAACTTTAACTTTTATGTGTATATTATGAGATGCGAACGACGTGTATCAGAGTACAGAGACTCTTTTTTTCTTTTTTGCTATTCTGCAGTGACACCAGAACAGCAGTAAGTGATTTTATCAACGAAAAACCCCGAAGGTGCTGCCCTGAGATTTCCCGTCGTACAGACCTATCCAAAAGTTATCTTCACCCAGATTTCATCCATTGTACTTTTTGTACTTTTGTAGCGTAGATCAACCTCTGTGATCAGTATCCCGTGCGTACCAGAAATGCTTACATACTATAAATTAGTACGTTATACGATATTCTTACTTTTTGTAATACCTTCTTGCTCTTAATGCAACCTTTAACTTCTAATATGTACGTAAGCATGCCATCGCGTGTTGTTGCACAGTAAAATCCTAAACGATTCCGGTAGTCAAGGGGTCTGTGCAACCCGGAAAGGCAAAGGATCATTTCAGAACGGTCACACCCGTGCGTTCGTGATGAGGCAATCGTCTACCTGGATAAATAGGCTTATTTATATTTCTTCCAGTGCACTTATATATCTTGTCGTTGTGGTATTGCGTATCTCTATATATGCACATGTTAAAATTTCTTCAGCATTCAAGTTCAAACAGGCTCGTTCGGGACAACGATACTACTGTATATAGGCATCAACATACACTTTGCGTCGGTTCGTCTGCTTCATCTTCGTGGGTTTCAGCGTAGTATATATTCCCATAATAGTGTTCGCCGTCCATCTATGCGACATTCATCATTAACCGGGTTGCTATAAATAATACGATAGAGGAAGCCGCATGAAATAAAAAGGTCATAGCTATGTGCAGTCAGCTAAAACATGCACTTTTGTAATCCGCCTTTCAAGAGCAGGAAGTTGCATAAAACATCTTCATTCTTCATTTCAACTTATTTGTACGTATATCATGAAAGTAAGACAGTGACTGCCTAAGAACTGAGGCCGAATTCGTGCTTCTTAACTGAAGCAAGCCCAAAAGGACATCCATATGCACACTATTGGACGAATTTTGAGCAGTATATCTCTTGTTGGAGACCTTTAGTCGTATACAGACTACCCGTCGCTCTTTAATTGGGCTAAGCAGCATGACATGGGAAGATATATATATATATTTACAAAAGTCACTGCTGTGCCTCCTTTGTTTATTCACACGTTTGGAAAGTATATCGTACACCGTAGAGATGGGTATGGGGATGTCAAAGCAGATATAATAACAAGGTAGTCAAAGACATGAGCTTGAATGAGCAGGGTATTACTTTCAGTACTTCTGCGGGCAATTGCACCCAACAGCAACTTGTAAAGCGTGTTGGACAGTGTTTCGTACACGAAGGGAGTATTGACGTGCGTCGAAGAAGACTTGACGCCAGAAAGCTTTGTGCCAAAAATGAGGCTCGATTTCGTTGATAGCGTCGTTGAAAATGGCGTCGATGTGTGCGCGTGCCTTTCCATAGATGGTAGCAACCGCTGTGCGTTGCTCGTTGAATGAAACGCGTTCTTCGAGGCGCACGACATTGGCGGTTAGTTCAGCTTCAGCATGGACTTGACGAACACCGCGTATGATATCCTTTGCAGTGCTTTCGAGGACGATACGCATGGGGCCTGCCAATGCAATGATATTGCCTAGTTGACGAGTCCATTGCTTTTGGAGGTCATCGTGTAACTGGGTTGACTCATAAACAAAGCAGGTCTCGTGCAATCCGATAAACTTCTCCTCGGTTAGATGCAGGGCATCGTTGACTTGGTCTCGAGCTGAGATGGCCCAGTCGCGGAACTGGTGACGTTTCGCGTTGTAGATGGCTCGTTTGTTGGGTGATGCATCAACAAGGATTTGGTGAGTAACTTCACTGCGTAGTTCTGGATCGAGGCTCTTTGGAGAGAAGCCAACAAAGGGCAAGGCAGTGTAGGGGCCAAGAATAGCCTCGGAAATCAAGTGCGCTTCAGCATAGAAGTCGTCCGCGGTCAGTTCTTGCGTGCGGTGGCCGTTGTTCTCTTTCAGTTCTTGACGCGCTTGTTTCGTGAGTTCACGCAGACGTTCATAAGAGTTGTGTATCGATAGAAAAACACTTTGAAGCGGGTGGCGAGTGGTGTATAAAACGGAGGTGTCAATCACAGGTAATTTGGGCCAATGGGACAGGTAAAGATGTTTTGATGGGTCCAGTTGTGACATGTAAGACGAAACGCTCGAAAACGCTTCTGGCGCGCCAGTAGGAATAAACGAGCTTGAGCTTACAGCAGCTGCTCCATAGGCAGAACTATCCACTGCAAATGTACACACAATGGGTAACAAAAATAACAGCAATCGTTGGAGGAAAGCCATAGTGTGATAAAGAAATAAACAAAAGAAAAAAGACAGGACAGGGAAGGGAAGGGAAAAAAGAGCTCCTTGTTTTTTTTATAAATAAAAGTTTGCGGTAATCCAGCCGTTCTTCTTCCACATACAAAATACATACATTAGCTAACTTTGTTAATCACTAGATATCACTTAAATATGCGTAAAGAATGTTTCTCTTGAGGCTTCATTATGCCTACAATTTAAAAGGGGCATGGTGGACAAGCAGCAATAGCCATAAGAGACGTCGTCATGGTGGAAGTGCGACCCGTTAATATTATATATAGATAGTATGCTGATGCAAATGCTTCAGGATAATGTAATATAAGATAGGATGAGTGAAGAGCCGCCATTGCATAGTGCTTACGCTCATTACTTTTAAGCAACTTTTTAACAGATGCATAGATAGAAAGAATGAACGGTAGAGTCTGATTGGCTGAGGAGAGTAAGCCTGTGTAGAGTGCTCAATTCGGCGTGACGTCCAATCGCGTTTAGCTCATACAATAGTCAACTTCCCTTTCAACTCCACCTTTCTGTTGATATTCTGTTGTTGTCATGAAGGTGCTTCTCAAGGGTGGTATTTGGAAGAATACCGAGGACGAGATCCTTAAAGCAGCCGTCAGCAAGTATGGAAAGAATCAATGGGCTCGTATCTCTTCTTTGCTCGTCAGAAAGACTCCCAAGCAATGTAAAGCCAGATGGTACGAATGGCTTGATCCCAGCATTAAAAAGGTAAATTATCAACTGATCTTTATATATTAATATAACCCAACTAATCATGTATGCTATAGACGGAATGGTCGAAAGAGGAAGACGAAAAGTTGCTGCATCTTGCTAAACTAATGCCCACGCAATGGCGTACGATTGCACCCATCGTCGGACGTACACCAGCACAATGTCTTGAACGATACCAGCGACTCTTGGACGAAGCCGAGGCACGTGAAGTTGGCGATGAATTTGGGCTGAGTGGCTCTATCGGTCCAGAAAGTGGTCCAAGTGCAGACGACGTACGACGCCTTCGTCCAGGTGAAGTCGACCCAGAGCCAGAAACAAAACCTGCTCGTCCTGATCCTGTGGACATGGACGAGGACGAGAAAGAAATGCTTTCAGAAGCCCGTGCTCGTCTCGCAAATACACAGGGTAAAAAAGCGAAGCGAAAGGCCCGTGAGCGACAGCTCGAAGAAGCCAGACGTCTCGCCTCTCTCCAGAAACGCCGTGAACTCAAAGCTGCTGGTATCCAGTAAGTAGTCTTCTTGGATCGATATAGCAGCATGCCCTTTAATCTCACTTTATTTTCTCCTAGTATGCGCATGAAGAAGAAGAAGGGTGAGCTCGATTACAATGCAGACATCCCATTCGAGAAACACGTCCCCCGCGGCTTTTACGACACAAGCGAGGAAAAAAACCGAACAGTCGATCCCGGCAAACTCACGAACGTTCATTTGTCCAAACTGAACCGCAGACGTGCCGATATCGAGGAGGAAAAGCAGCTCGAAAAGAAACGCAAAGCCAGAAAGGAAGGTGGCAACAAGCAGCAACCCGAGGGTAACCAGGGGCGCTTCGTGCTCGCAAAAGATTCCAAGGCCATCCAACAGCAGGAACAAGAACAAATCGCTAAGCGTCGTAAGCTCGTCTTGCCTGCACCTCAAATCGGTCAGAATGAACTGGAAGAAGTCGTCAAGCAAGGTTTTGCTATCGAAAACACAAAGAACCTAGTACAGGCTGATGAAGACGGCACGACCAGCGGCCTTGTTGGCGACTACAGCGCCACTCCCAGAAACCTCGCCAGCATACGCACGCCGCGCACCGCCCCCGAGGCTGATAACTTGATGAATGAGGCGCGCAACTTGCGCATGCTCACCGCGACGCAGACCCCATTGCTCGGTGAAGAAAACACACCGATGCGGATGGCGAACGAGGGCACTGGATTTGAGGGCTCGACGCCACGCACAGCCGATATCACCACGCCGAATCCGTTGCTCACACCCCGGACAGACGTCTCCGACACGAGCTCGATTGTATCCACACCGCGCAAAGAAATGTCCAAGGGACAGGCAAGGCGCTCGTTGCTCCAAGGTTTGGCCGGCCTTCCCATGCCCCGCAACGAGTATGAGATTCGTTTGCCTGACCTGGATGAGCAAAAGGAGGAAACTAAGTCGGCCGAGGCCAAGGTAGAAGACATGAGTGACGTCGAGAAGCGTACGAAAGAAATTGAGGAATTGGAAGGTATGTCACGCGAAATGAGCATGACCCTGAATCTCACTTCTCTCTCAATTGAATAGCACAAGAGAGTGACGCACGACGCTCGCAGGCAGTGCAACGTGGTCTGCCACGGCCTACGGCTGTGCCTTCCAACGTGCGGTCCGACACTGACTCTGAGGCAGCCGCTTTGATCCAAGATGAATTCCTCAAGTTACTAAAGCACGACGCGATCCGATATCCTGTTGCGGGCGGCAAGGTTGCGCCGGGTGCTGTATCTCTCGGCGACCTCGCTGGTCTCGAAGATGAGTTTGACTCGGAAGAGCTGGCCAAAGCACGACACGCGATGGATGAAGAGCTCGCTCTATTGCTAGGTGTCGAGGAGGACGGTGATATCAAGGATGCTGTTTGGAAGCATGTCAAGGAGCAGGACGATTTCGAGGATCTGTGGAACAAGGAGCATCTGGATGTGACGTTCTCGGAGCACTTCAATCGCTTCATGACCCTGGATGAAATGTCGGACGACAAGGACAAGGTGCAAGGCCTTGGCAAGTTGCTTGAGGTAAGTTTAACATTGGAATTACTGCTGGTTTCTCAATCCATCTCTCTAGGCGAACCGCCGCATGAAGAAGCGGGATGAGGCACAGGCAGACAAGCTGGAAAAGAAACTGAGCGTTCGTCTTGGTGGCTACATGGCGCGTTCTGAGGCACTGGTGAAACAAATCGCGGAGGCGTATGAAGAGTATGAGGCCTCTCAGATCGAGTACGAGAGCTTTGTCAATCTGCAAATTGCCGAAAAGGCAGCTATTCCCGGGCGCGTGGATGCCCTGCAGCTCGAGGTGGACCGACTGGCCCGTCGGGAGAACGAGCTCCAACGCAAATACAAAGAACTCACTGATGTCAAAGAGACGCTGCTTGCTTCCTTCTAAAAGGTGCCAAAAAGATAAAGTCCCCCCATATCACAATAAAATTACTGCAAATTCGTTCCCAAAGATTCGGCGCAGGTAATACGGTACATCTGCCCAATGGAAACAAACGAGTCAAATTGAGACGACAAGGGGCCCTAGACGCGAAACGTGGGATGTGTGGGTTTTAGCGAAAGTGAGACAAATGCATAATTCCCCGGTGGTCCTTTGCGCCACTCAACAGCCGGGGCCCCGACCTTCTTCTAACCCACAGACTTGCATTAATTACGCATCTCTCTCTAATTTTTTTGTTTTGATTGAATACAAACAAATATATACGCTATGGGCAAAGGAAAACGAGCCCACACGATCAGCACGCCTACTCTCGAGCTACCCTCATTTAGCCATTTTCTGCAGAAGCCGGCGGTGGCGACGCCTCAACTCCTATCACCGCCCGCAACACAACAAAGAGCGCCACGATGGATTGCACCACGCCATCCAAAACGACAGTACGTCGATCTGCAGCATCCAATGGAGACCGTACCCTTTTCCATTCTGATCTCGACCTATCTCAACTACTTCTGCTTAATTTTGCTTGGTCACATGCATGATCTCCTAGGAAAGCTGCTGCAGCCTTCGGCGTACACACATCTGCAAACACAGGGTGGATACGCGCCCTTGGTGTCAGACTTTGACTCGTTCTACACGCGACGGCTTTATATGCGCATCCGGGACTGCTGGAACCGTCCCGTCACAGGCGTTCCATCACGCACAGTGCACCTCCTCGATCGCAAGTCGACCGACATGAACCATACTTTTCAACTGACAGGTGAGGTGCGTGAATGTCTGAATCTGGCGTCGTACAACTACCTCGGCTTCGCCCAAGCGACTGGACCCTGCGCCGACGCGGTCGAAAAGGCATGCGCCGTCAAAGGCTTGACGACGGCAGCCTTATCCGGCGACCACTCGACTGATCTCCACCGTGAACTCGAGCGGCGGGTTGCCCAGTTTGTCGGTAAACCAGATGCGCTGGTGATATCGATGGGATTCGCAACCAATGCCACGACGCTCCCGGCCCTCACTCACCGGGGATGCTTGCTAATTTCGGACGAGCTGAACCATGCGTCCATCATATTCGGGGCGCGACTATCAGGTGCGCATGTGCGCGTCTTTAAACATAACAATATGCGTGATCTGGAAGCTGTGCTGCGCGAAGCCATCTCGCAAGGCATGCCGCGCACGCATCGTCCGTGGAAGAAGATTATGGTGGTCGTCGAAGGCCTATATTCCATGGAAGGCACGATTGTGAACCTGCCAGAACTGGTGCAGCTGAAGAAACGCTACAAATTTCACCTGTACGTGGATGAGGCCCACTCAATCGGCGCACTCGGCGAGCATGGTGGCGGCGTTTGCGACTTCTATGGTATCGATCCCACGCATATTGATATTTTGATGGGCACCTTTACCAAATCCTTTGGCGCTGCCGGCGGTTATATCGCGGCCGACACGCATACCATTCAATACCTTCGGACACATAATCATGCATATATCTACGCCGAGACGATGCCGATCCCTGTAGCGCGGCAGATCATGACCAGTATGACAATTATCTGGTAAGCGAAGGTGTTAAAAAAAAAAGAAAAAGAAAAAAAAAATGGGAAGACTAATGGAGTCAATACATTTCAAAGTGGACAGGATGGGACGGAGAACGGAAAGCGTCGGATACGGCAGCTGGCTGACAATGCGTATTATTTTGCAAAACGGTTACGCGAGATGGGCTTCATTGTTTATGGTGATCATGGCAGCCCCGTAGTGCCCTTGTTGCTTTTTAACCCAGCTAAAATATCGTAAGTGTCAAACACAAAGCAAACGAGGCGACAGGCTCAAGTATTTTTCTTGTAGCGCCTTCTCGCGCGAACTTCTAAAACGAGATATTGCCGTGTGCGTTGTTGGTTACCCGGCAACACCCATCATATCGTCGCGTGCCCGGTTCTGCCTATCAGCAGCCCACACGCGTGAGGATATAGGTAAAAAAGACATGAAAATTTTTTATGTTTATTTCTTGCATGGTAGACATTTGTTTTACGTTACTCTGCACATTATTTTGCACATGTTACTCACACGTGCCATACTCTATGTGTAGACCGCGCGGTAGAAACGATTAGTGAAGTAGGCGATTTATTGATGCTTAAACTTAGCAAGAAGAAAGAAACGAAAACAACGCTGATGAGTTAAAGAATACGAGAGACGAAGCACTTCTCACACGACCCAAATGAGTGAAGCTTTTGAGTCTGTGTAACTTTCCCCCACAGCATGCATTTGGATCCAATGGGGCGGTTAAGTTTTCCATCTGTTCTGTGTGAGAGAATGTGCATCCTGGTTTTGGGTGCTTTGCGTGGCACACACGCACGCACACATGGAATGTCCACTTATTCCAGATCAGTTGACACTTACCCACACACAAATGACACAATGAGACGCCTGCGTTTTGAGTACGTATAAAATAGCGAGACGGATGCAATCGGAAAGTTAAAGTGTGTAATGTGCGTACATAAGCAAAATAGAAAGGCAGGTCAGGATAAAAGGGGGGGGGGATATTCAAAGGGGACTGTTGAGCAGGGTCACACACACATGACCGCGGCCTTGGATGATTCGCACACACGCCTCACCTTTTTGGATCTCATACATATTTAAGCTACACAGCCCCCATCTCACTCGCACTGACCGCCTCTCTTCTCTTTTCTTCTTTCTTTCCCCATCTAACTCACATGACCGCTTCTACCGAGAAGGCTGCCGACCCCATCTACCCAGTCGGTCAGCGTCTGTTGAGCGCTAACGCGCCTAAGCCCTATGTCTCCAGCATGGATGAGTACAAACAGCTTTGGGAGCAGAGTGTCAACCAGCCCCAGGAGTTCTTTGGCAAGGTAAAAAAAGGAAAAAATTCACTTCTATGAATCCATTGAGCTTGCTTGCAATCTTATCTGACCGCGTATATACATACACATGTGCACGTATAGATGGCCAAAGACTTACTGAGCTGGAGCAAACCTTTCACAACGGTGCAACACGGAAGCTTCGCGGACGGTGATGTAGCCTGGTTCTTGGAGGGCGAGCTCAACGCGTGTTACAACTGCGTTGACCGTCATGCGCTGACCCAGCCCGACAAGGTAACACAGGCACCCCATTCCTTTTATCATGGCTTACGCGTATGTTGATAGGTCGCTATTATTTATGAAGGTGACGAGCCTGGCAACGTTCAAAAGATAACGTATCGCGAGCTGCTCCAAGAGGTCTCGCGTCTCGCCAACGTGCTCCAGTCCCTGGACGTGCGCAAGGGTGACAACGTCTGCATCTACATGCCCATGATCCCAGAGGCCGCGTACGCCATGCTTGCATGTGCCCGTATCGGTGCACTGCACTCGGTCGTTTTTGCCGGTTTCTCCTCCGATTCGCTCCGCGACCGTATCCTCGACTGCGGTGCCCGTGTCGTCCTCACCGCTGACGAGGGCCGTCGTGGTGGCAAAAACATTGCGACGAAGCGTATCGTCGATGCCGCGGTGAAGGACTCGCCCTGCGTGGAGCACGTGCTGGTCTGCCGTCGCACAGGTTCCGAAATCCCTTGGACAGCCGGACGCGACAAGTGGTGGCATGAGGAGCGCGCCAAGGCCAGACCATACTGTGCACCCGTCAACGTCTCCTCCGAGGACCCGCTGTTCCTGCTCTACACCTCTGGCTCGACTGGCACGCCCAAAGGCGTCCTTCACACCACAGCAGGTTACCTACTCGGAGCATGCATGACTGTCAAATACGTGTTTGACTATCACCCGAACGACATCCACGCCTGCATGGCCGATATTGGCTGGATCACCGGTCACACCTACATTGTCTATGGTCCCCTCATGAATGGTGCCACGACGCTTCTCTTTGAATCGACCCCGACGTATCCCGATCCGTCGCGCTTCTGGCAAGTGATCCAGGAACACAAGATTACACAATTCTACACAGCGCCAACTGCAATCCGTGCCCTGCGCCGCCTCGGCAACAAGTGGCTCGAGAATTACGACCTGAGCAGCCTGCGCGTCATTGGTTCAGTCGGCGAGCCGATCAATCCCGAGGCTTGGGACTGGTATAATGAGCAGGTGGGTAAAGGCGAGTGTGCCGTTGTGGATACCTACTGGCAGACCGAGACGGGCTCCATTGTCATTACGCCCCTCCCCGGTGCAACATCCACCAAGCCTGGCTCCGCCACGTTCCCCTTCTTTGGCATCAAACCTGTGATTCTGGATCCTACCTCAGGAGATGTCCTCGAGGGCAATGATGTCACTGGTGTATTGGCAATCGGCCAGCCTTGGCCCTCAATGGCGCGTACTGTGTACAATAACCACCACCGCTACCTCGAGACATACCTGCACCCCTACCGCGGCTATTACTTCACGGGCGATGGTGCCACGCGTGACAAGGATGGATACATCTGGATCCGTGGTCGTGTTGATGGTAAGTAGAAACAAGATGTTTGTACGCGTTTGGTTAAATCCAGTGTATTTTAGATGTCATCAACGTGTCGGGCCATCGTTTATCGACGGCTGAGATCGAGTCTGCCCTGATTCTGCATGACTCGGTAGCCGAGGCTGCTGTAGTGGGCGGTCAAGATGACCTGACCGGCCAGTGTATTCACGCGTTCTGCACACTGAAGCCGAACGTAGATGGGTCAGAAGGGCTCGAGAAAGAACTGGTGCTGCAAGTGCGTAAGGTGATTGGACCGTTCGCGACGCCTAAGCGTATCTATGTGATTGGCGATCTGCCAAAGACACGATCGGGCAAAATCATGCGTCGTATTCTGCGCAAGATTGTGAACAAGGAGGAAGACCAGCTGGGCGATACGTCGACGCTGGCAGACCCGAGTGTGGTGCAGGCACTGATCGATAAAGTCAAATCCGGCTAGACAACAAGCAGATGGATTGTTGTTGCTGATGGTATATACATAAAATACATATATTCGTATATATAAAAATATGATTATCTTGAAACAAAGTGCGGATGCACTTTAAAAAGAGAAAGAAGACAACATTATTAGGATAGGATATTGGATGGTGTCAGCAAGAGGAGAGACAGGCGTGAGCGTGGGAGAAATCAAACAGGGCATGTGAAGATTGGGTATTGGAAAGTGATGATGTATGTAGTCACGGCCGGCAATCTCCGCGAAAAGACGAGCCTGCCCAGTTCAGACCCGTCCATTAGTAACTCTCTTTATTATTACTATAACTAACTAAAACAGCCCCATGTCCAACCCCCTGCGAATCTTTGTGCCTGTCAAGCGTGTCATTGACTTTGGTAATATACATACCCATATATATACATGAAATAGTACAATACGAGACACGTCCTAAATAACCCCTGTCTCTTAATGTAGCTGTCAAGGTCCGCGTCAATGCGGCCAAGACCGATGTCGATCGTTCGGTCAAGCACAGCATGAACCCTTTTGACGAAATTGCCGTTGAGGAGGCTGTGAGAATTAAGGAGAAGGCACCGAAAACCGAAGTTATTGCCATCTCTTGCGGCACTGCCAAGGCACAGGAGACCCTGCGCACTGCGCTCGCCATGGGTGCTGACAAGGCTGTCCACGTCGAGGTCAAGGACGATAGCACGCTGCAGCCTCTCGCAGTTGCTAAGCTTCTTCAGGCCTTCACCAACAAGGAGGAGAAGAAGCCTGACCTTATCATTCTCGGCAAGCAGGCCATCGATGATGATGCCAACCAGACGGGTCAGATGCTGGCTGGTCTCCTCCAGTGGCCTCAGGTAAGGAACAAAAGGAAGGAAAAGGAACAAGTGCTGATAATAGTTTTACTTTTATTAGACCACGTTTGCCTCCAAGGTTGAGATTGACGGTCAGTCCTTGAAGGTCATCCGTGAAATCGATGGTGGTCTTGAGACGGTGACGACCAAGATGCCTGCTATCATTACCACTGATCTGCGTCTCAACGAGCCTCGCTATGCTTCGCTGCCCAACATTATGAAGGCCAAGAAGAAGCCGCTGGTCAAGATCACCCCCGAGGATCTCGGCATCGATATCTCGCCCCGCATCCAGACCTTGAAGGTCGAGGAGCCTCCCAAGCGTGCCGGTGGCCGCAAGGTCGAGAGCGTCGATGACCTTCTTGACAAGCTCAAGAACGAGGCCAAGGTTCTGTAAATGCAACACCATATCCCCCCCCCCTCCGCACACGACTCCTGTAACGTCATTCTTCCATATTTTGGTATTGTAAAGAGAAAAAAGAGAGAAAACAATGTCTTTTTGTTTTATTTAGAGCTACATACAATCTTTGACTTCGCCTCAACGTCTATATAACATAGACGTCAGTGTCACTGTATCCTTACAACGGTGAAAGGTCATTATTCTGTTGTACTGCTCTTGTTGTACTATATTATCTATCTAGATATTTCATATGAACATCGGCAACGTACGTAGCAGGAAGCGGAGATCCCAATGGACTCGATCCTGGGAAAGTTCAGATGGAGGAAATTCTACTCGGATACGACATTTCTCTTTTATTCAAGCCAATCTACCCACTTATAGATATTTTTGTTTGGCATCTTGTCGTGATATATATGCTGGAAGCAGGCCAGCATAACATCTCGTGCGTCGTTGTTTTCTCGAGTTTGCATTTACCATCCAATCCATATCAAAGAACATAAGCAATATAGAATATAATTGAATACTAGCATCGCATACATGGGCATTAGACCACACGCATATGCGGAGCGCTCAGGCAACAGTGAACTGTCCTGCACCCTTTTGCACCCTGGGCTTTTCCTGCGTATCAGGTCCCAAACTGAACAGAAAATATATTTTGACTGGCCAAGCCGCACCGCATACAAAAATTGACAGCATGACAGCTTGTATTGTTTCTGCTCTTGTCAGCATTCATGGCCTCAGTTGCACCATCGCTTACCTCACTCGACACAGAATACAGCGCGGACTGCGTCGAATTCTGTCCATTGCAGGATAAACAGGACCTTTTAGCATTAGGCACGTACCAGCTCACTGACGAGAATGACGAGGCCAGCACGCGGCGCCGCAAGGGCAGACTCTACACTTATCGCGTCGATAGTGAAACCGGCGATCTAACACAGCAAGCAACGGTCGACACTGCCGCCATTCTCGACATTAAGTGGAGTCATGATTCGGGCATACTCGGTGTGGTGGACTCGGTTGCAGGACTGAGCTTGTACACGCCCGGATTGGAACGCGTGCAACATATCCAGGTGACAGAAGATGATGCGACGCTATGTCTGTCGCTTGATTGGGCGAGCCGCTCTGGCAAAGGCAATCACCTAGCGACGTCTCATTCGGATGGCCAACTCTCTGTTTTACGACCTGACGCGAACGGCGAGTTGAGCGTGACCGATCAGTGGCTGGCCCACGATTTGGAGGCGTGGATTGTTGCTTGCGACTACACTGACCCAAATATGCTTTACTCGGGCGCAGATGACTGCACCCTCAAGGCATGGGATCTGCGAATGCAAGGAAGCCCAGCCTGGGTAAACAAGCGGCAGTACATGATGGGCGTCACTGCTATACAGTCCTCACCTCTGCGCGAGCACGTCCTTGCCACGGGCAGCTACGACGAACATATCCACTTGTGGGACACACGCATGCCGAGACAGCCAACGGCCGAATATCACACTCCAGGCGGCGGTATATGGCGACTCAAATGGCACCCCTCTCAACCTAACCGCCTCCTCTCGGCTTCGATGCATGCGGGCGCATTCATTTTTGACACCGAGCAAAACACGCTGCTGCGCTCCTTCCTCGACCATCAATCGATGACGTATGGCGCCGATTGGTCTTTTTGCAGTGACTTGGTGGCATCCTGTTCATTCTACGATCATATCTTGCATATCTGGAGGGATTAAGAAAGGAACGTATTTTAAAAAAGCGCATCAATTATGCATGACTACTGTCATCATTTATTATTTCAGCAATGATCTTTTGGAGGATATCGGCAGGTGCGGTTGTAAAGAAGGTAGCAGGATAGACGTGGCTTTTCCAGTCTCGATGGAGTAGAATATGACAGCAGCCGACGTTCTGGACATCGATCATGGATGGCATCAAGCTGTGGGTCGCTTGTACGTCAGGATAGGTCGAGGGACCTGGCTCACCTCGTACTGGATACCCTGAGGCTGGATCTGTCATATCGCCCCACATCCCCACCTTGGCTAACCGATCTGCTGCCTTGTTACCCCATTCAATAAACTAGTTGGCCGTTCTTCTTCAGTACACAAATCTACTATCATTGTTTATCATCTTACCAATTCAAGCTTGACATCACGCTCACGGTTGATCTCGGGCGTAATTCCCACCATGTCGTTTTCACATTGTTGAAAGACAGGCACAATGAGGACTCTGTCCAGCTGACGGCGAGAAAGTCGAGGAAAAACGGCCTGGACCTCCTTCAGGAAACGAGTGGAGGGTGAAAAGGCAGCGTACTCGAAAGTGGAACCGCCATATTGACATCGTGTAGGAGGGATGGCACAGACAGTGACCTTCTTCCTCTTATTCCCTGCGATGTTGTCCTCGGTACTTTCTGGTCGAGCTGGTAATGTCGTCGGCTCCGGTATCGGCATGGCAAGCGAGTCTCTGCAGCTGTCAAACGTGGAAGAAAAGGTGATTGGTCTCTTTTTTTTGAGGCGCTCTTGTGACCAGAAAAAAGAAAATGCAACGACACTTCTCAGATAGCGCAAATCCAAGCGTCCTTTTGATTCTTGCCTTGAATTGTTCCTTACCACGGAACGAATATCACAAAATAGACCCGAACCATCCGCATTATCAGGCGTGTATAACGACCTATTCCCGGAATACATCACACAGAGAGAAGTCATTGGCCATCACCATCTTGTAAATTCGTGACACATCAACACATATGTATGTAAGGCCAAGCACGATAAACAAATAGCTACAGTATTACACAGCCGCATCGCCTTTCCAGACTCTCATTATCCACTGCAGACAAATTGCAAAAGGGCAGAAGTTGTCATATCGTGACGCGTACACAAACAAAGAAGCAACCACAAGAGGAGATGGCAAAAGTGAAGGAAGGACGATATAATGATAACGCGTCTTTTTGTAATTTCCAAAAGTTTATTTACAACTCGAGTCGATGCTCCCTTATTTTTTCTCATTTGTTCCTGTTGTGTGTTTGTGTTTGTGAGGGTGAGTGAATGCGTGAGTGTAGATGGGTGTATGTTGATTTGCAATGAAAGAAAGCTTTAGATATTGGGGTTTTCCACTATCTGCACGCGTAAAAAAAGTAGTTTGCGAATTCTTTTTGGGTGTCCTTTTTCCTGGTCGGTACACGTATACAGTCTTTTTTGGGGGGTCATCCAAAATGCAGGCCCAGGACAAGGGGAAGATGAAGAGGAAGAGGAAAGAAACAGAGGAAAACAGATTAGGGTTATGCGATGGCAGCTGTGTTCGTGGAAGGTGCGCTCGACGTGATGCTGTCTGTAGGCACACCCGGGGTCGTAACAGAAGCAGCACCAGCAGGCGTTGTTGCTGTCGTCGATGGTGACGCCATGCTGCTGTGGTGGTGATGGGGGTGGTTTTGTTGCTGCACGTTGCCGTTCGCCTGGTTGGACGTCGGTAACATGCTCTCCCCTTCTCTGGGAGTCACAACGTCTGGCGTTTCTGCAGTGACAGAAGGCGATGTGTCCACAAGGTCGCGTTGCGACGTGTGTTGTGCATTCGTTGCCTTAGGCCCGTTCTGAATCACGTCATGGCTACATCCGACGCTATTGGCAGGTGGAGCAGTCTCCCCAGGCTTTGTGTCCGTATCTGTTGCTGCAATACCGGACGCTATCTCGCCATTCACCACAGGTTTATTGTCCTCTTCGATTATTGCTGCGTCGGGCTTCTTTGTCAGGTGGGCCGAGAGGTCTCTGTTCATGCCAAAGCTGTTGATCCTCGGCTTATCAAAGATGGTTTTGAGTTGGTCGTCGCAGAGGATGTAGCGGCGATCGGCCGGGTCTTGCAGGTTGTTGTCCTTGATATATTTCCAAAGAATTTTAACGATTTCCGGTCGCGACATCTAATTTGCAAGTGAAACCCGAGTATCAATATCGAGGCCAACGTGAGCGTCCTTTTTTCTTTACCTCGAGGTCGCCGCCCACGAAGACGGACAACGCAGGGCTCAGAATCAGAGGCTTATTCAGACCCGTCTTGCGTTTGGGTTTGGGCGGAGCATTCGGATCAACCGGCTCGCGGACCCGCTTCTTTCGCGATCGGGCTTTCTTCTTGAGTGGAAGAGGCGGTTGCTGTGGTTGCTGTTGCTGTTGCTGCTGTTGCTGTTGCTGTTGGTGGTGGTGATGATGCTGAGCCATCAGAGCTTCATCCATAGGTGGCATCATGCCCATTGCCTCAGAACCTCTGCGTCTTCTCTGATCCTGCTGAAAGTATGGAGGCTGATGATGCTGCTGCGGAGGCGGATACATCGGATGATGCTGTTGCTGATGCGTAGGCAGGGCCAAATTGGACGGAGTCGAAAATGGAGGCGGGTGAGGGTGGGGGTGAGGCGTCATGGGACCCCCGACAGCAGCGGCAGCAGCGGCCATAACATTGTTGTAAAGCGGCGGGCGACCGTATTCAAACATTTGCTGCTGTTGCGGCGAATGATGGGGCGGCGGCTGCTGTCGCGCCATGGCATAGTACGGATCATGGGGCGACGGCGGAGAGGGCCGAAAGTTGAGCGGTACGGAAGGGCGACGATGATTCTGTTGTTGCTGTTGCATGTGCTGCCACTGCGGTGATGGGATAGGGGGGGAGTTGTGCATCACTTGCGGCGACAGAGCGTGGGGTGGAAGCGATTCAGCACCACTACCACCTTGGGCATGATGGTGATGACCGACGGGTGGAAACTGGTTAAACTGTTGGTATGGGTTGAAGTCAGCTGTCAATGTGCCATCCAGGAACCCGTCGACACCAGTCGACGCCGGCTGTGCTGTTGCAGATGAAGGGGCAGGTACGCCCGCGTTTACGGGTCCTCTGTGCTGCTGCTGGTGCTGCTGGTGCTGCTGGTGTTGTTGTTGTTGTGGATGATGTGGATGCATTCCACGTTGCTCAGGCCGATACATGTCCATGGTGGCTGGATGCTGCTGCTGTTGCTGCTGTTGTTGCTGTTGCTGCTGTTGTTGCTGTTGTTGCTGTTGCTGCTGCTGGTGCTCTTGTTGCTGTTGCTGCTGTTTGCTTTGGTATACAGGACCAGGGAATGACTTTATGCCGAAGGAGTTGTAAGCGCTTAATTCTGCATAACCGTGAAAAATGAAAAAGGATCAATCAGAGGGGTTTTGCTCTTATACCTTAACCCCCTCCACCACGCACAAACAGACACCACGCAATACAGATTTTTTTTTTCTTTTTTGGATTAACTGATCTTTCACCACACAGATACAGACTCGCTCCGCTCTTCTGTAAAGAGCGCGCGTATACTTTTCTCAACGACCGCACACGCGTGCCACAAAAAAAAAGGGTGTTCACTTACCTTGGAAATGTGGATTCATGTTGAGATCCATATCCTGGGGTGAGGAGGAGGTATTGGGCGGAAGTGGCAGCAATAATCGAGAAGAAAGGAAGATAGGTGGTAGAGGTGAGATAGGTTGGTGAGCAATAGTTCGCTTCGTTCGTTTGTCGATCCAAGTGAGCTTCAGAAAGAGTCGGAGAACGTGTACATGGAATTGGGTATACGTAAATACACACGCAGTCAACACACAACTCTCACAATGGGAGGACTAAAAGAGAAGCAATAGTTGGAGACGGGAAAAGTGGAAAAAAAATAAAGGTGCCGGATTGGGGACACAGTATATTTGTATTGTAAACCTTTGAGGCACACGCTCTCCTCCGTCCTTACTTTTTTTTTTCCTTGGCTGCAATGCTCATTCTACCTCGTCGCCTCACCCTTTCCCTTTCACCCCCGCTCCCCGCACTTCCTCATATCGCCTATCATCCATGAAAAGTATGTTCAAGATGCCAATGAC
>VAFG01000372.1:521235-531369 GCA_013461545.1 Syncephalastrum contaminatum | reverse complement strand
AAAAAAAAAAAAAAAAAAAAAAAAAAAGAGCCGTGATTAAAGCCATGCGTATTAAACTTTGATGGGGAGCCGCTTATCGCGACAAAAAAAAATAAGAAAAAGGATGCAGCGAGAGAAAATACAATGTGTCTGGCCCTTTTCCCTTTCCTTTCGTCTTCCCCTTGGACGTATCCATTGGGGATTACCGACGAGTGTGGAGGGTAAAGTCGTACGATCTTGTAGAACTACAACCCGAAGGTAAAAATCCCGGTCTGAGTAAAACGCTTTCTTTTGGGTGGGACCTTTGCTGCGATTTTTACACATTGCTACAGTCCAGATGAAAAGACCGATTTGGGCTATGGTGCCGGTAGCGAGCACGCCCAAATCGAATCAGCCAAGTCGGTCGTAATAGTAGGGTCTGTATCGTTAATTCTCGCGTCCCCCGCCCCCCGATCGAGAGATCCCGATCAAAGTGAACGGAGTAATAGGTATGACCTTTATACTCCAGGTATGTTCTTCCTTGCTTCATCGTTTACTTTTAAACACAGCATAAAAAGTACAAGAAGAGATCGAAGTCCATCATCCATCTGCCATACCACCAAAAAAAAAAATGGAGGCGCATACGTATGCATGATGGCAAGTAATTGGAGTTGATCTTTTGAAACTTTGAAGTGCCGCCAACTGATCCACTCTTTTGTCACTTCACGGTTGATAAGAAAAAAGCGATGTATACATTTCGGATATCAACCGGCCGTGCGCCATATACCTCCTGCGGAGGTCCACAATACGCAGATAAAGCGTGTGCAGAAAACAATCGTGGCTTGACCCTGTGATAAGTTTTCTGTTAGGTGTCCACGCCGACGTGGTGAAAGCTGGGAACACATTCTTACTTTCGCAAAAAGTGGCATGAATGACGATGTGTTCAAAATTATACTATCGCGTGAACTCTTGTAACTACCTTTTTTTGCCACACTTGCTCACGTGGCGTAGTCAAGGCATACAATGTGCTCAGGGCTATTCATATGTATAAGCAACCGCTTTTCTGATATTGTGGAGTGCCGCTACGCCAGTAACTTGGATAGTTGAGAGTTATCCTAGCACCCGAGATGCCAATCAAGGGAAGCAATTAAAGATATAAGCTTGATCCTATCATACACGAGAAGAGAAACAGGGCCAATGAAATTACTCGTTGAGATTGTATGTACGATTTAATGAAATTGAGACCACCGCCCAGGTAAAGTTATGCTTTGTGATCACAATTAGCGAAAGGTACGGCAGACCCGTACCTATTATTGTAATCAAGGTCAAGAAGTAATTATTCGATATCGTTTGAGCTGTGTGGCTTTGACGGTGGTACTACTAGCAAAATACGAAATACAATCATTATTACTCGCTGACGAAATTCGAGGCGAAGCCTCACTCGATAGATTGACTATTTAGTACCAAAAGACAGTCAATACTGATAGGTTAATTGACATATCCATTGCCAACTATATACTGGAACTGGTATATATTTATTTACTTATCGATTATAGCAAAGATATGATATTGAAGGCATCGATTAGGAGCAGTCGACGAGTACAAACGGTAGCGTTTCTTTGCCTGAGACGGATAGTGCTGGTAAAACATAACATTTATAGTGCATGCTAGTACGCACAATGTGAAGACAGAGATGAGATACATATAACTTCAAGAGCCCGGCGGATACGTACATATCATCTCACCGGACGAAGAAAAATAATGCAACTAATGCCTTCCTACTATATGCGAACCAGCTATATAGTGATAGAAACTTCTTTTCATGACGACGATATAATGCATGACATGTGGTAGTCGGAGGGACGATCTAGCTGTATGGGTGGCAGACAGAAGAACCCTATAGCTTAAAAGCATATAATGTTGCTTGTAGGCGGGTGACTACCTGGCCTCTGGTGGTTCGATACTGCGGTTGTACGCAGATTGACTTTATATTACTTAAGTACTTCCTTCATACTACATACATCATATGCCGTTTTTTCTACTTACCGACTCGTCGTAAATGCATGAACTCTTTAGGATAGACTCAGATTCTTCAATTGTGGTAAGCTTTGAGTACGCAAATCTGTGCCCAGTAACTTTTTGTGATCATATCTGCCCCACCATCACTGTGAGTAACGCTGTCTTTACGGTATACTGATTATATTCTACTGAAGCATGTTAGCTTAAATTCATTCGCATGGTTCATTAAGAGGAATAAGATGCGACGCGCAGCGCAAATAGAAGCAGCTATGTGAAATACGAAGGGAGCCTCGTGTAATGGCATGGCTTGGAGTTAACTGTATCACTGAGTGGACTCGGCGGGTCATAGTCTGCGTGTAACAAGGCGATGATATTGCTGCCTGTCTGTCCGTGCGCGTTCTAGGTGCTCTAAAATTAAAATAAAAGGACGTATGTTCCTTTTATGAGTATCTGAGCCCAGCTCTGTGACTTGAACGGCATAAAAGGTAAAAGAATAAGAAGACAGCGTGGGTAGGTGGAGAAGGACGGAAGAGAAGGCCGATCTGCGTGAAACTCCGTTGAGAGCAAGAGTTGTCCATTTATATTCATTACTTGATGTTTTTTTCCTGGCGTGTTCTTTTTATAAAAAGTCAGCTCATCTCGACTATTTTTTTCTTTCCCCGCGTCGAAACGGACACTCTCTTTTCGTTCGACATTGCTGCAGTATGGCTTTGGTCTCCCTGCTCGTATCGTCTTTACCGACGATACTAACGTATGCTGCTCTCGGTCTGGCAGTTGCTTTTGCCATTCACATCTTGTCGCAAGTGGTAGGTGTCCATTGCAATTCCGTGCCTGATCATCTAATAAATAATATCCTTCTATCTGCTCCTCCATCACAGATTCTGCCCAGAAATCCCCAGCAACCACCGAATGTTTTTTCATGGCTCCCTTTCATGGGCAACGCGGTGGAGTTTGGCATGTAAGCAACCTTTCATCTGGAGCTCAATTCAGCCAACAGTGGTTACTCACCGTGTCCCGCGCTTTTTTGTTGAAATCAGTAACCCCATTGCCTTCTTGAAGAAATGTCAGGCCAAGTATGGTGATGTTTTCACTTTCTACATGGTTGGCAAGCGTGTCACGGTGTGTCTTGGAGCGGACGGCAACCAATTCGTTTTCAACAGCAAGCAGAATATGTCGTCTGCCGCTGAGGCTTACAACAGCATGACCAAATATGTCTTTGGTCGTGAGGTCGTCTATGATGCCCCTCATAGCATCTTCATGGAACAGAAGAGGTATAAAATATATAGTACAGGAGTTATCGAGAGAGACAGATTGTATTCTAACATGGAGTTCAAAGATTCGTCAAGACCGGTTTGAACACGGATAGCTTCCGTAAGCATGTTCCCATGATTGTGGAAGAGACGACCGAATTCTTCAAGCAGTTCAAGAAGCCTGCTGGTCTGATGGAGGCTTATGAGACCTTTGGCAAGCTGATCATCTGCACCGCTTCCCGCTGTCTGATGGGCAAGGAAATTCGTGAAAATCTGGATGGCAACGTTGCCAAGCTGTACTACGACCTTGACCAAGGTTTCCAGCCTATCAACTTCATGTTCCCCAACTTGCCGCTTCCGTCGTACAAGCGTCGTGACGCTGCATGTGAAAAAATGGCCGAGCTGTATTCTTCCATCATCCGGAAGCGCAAGGAGAACAACGACCACGTGAGTCACAATTAACGAGAGATTAGCCGAGAAAAGTTGCTCATTCTATCGTGTGTTTACCAGAGCAACTCGGATATTCTCCAATCCCTGATGGAATCCACCTACAAGGATGGCACACCGCTGCCCGACAAGCACATTGCTGGTATGATGATTGCCATCTTGTTTGGTGGCCAGCACACGTCTGCCACAACCTCCGCATGGACCATTCTTGAACTGGCAGACCGCCCCGACCTGATTAAGGCCTTGCGCCAGGAACAAATTGACAAGCTCGGTTCCCTCAAGGCTGAGCTTACTTTCGATAACATCAAGGAGCTGACCCTTCTTGAGGCCGTTGTGCGCGAGACCCTCCGTCTGCACCCGCCGATCTTCCAGATGATGCGCAAGGTCGTGGCTGACAAGGTCACTTATGAGAAGGCTGGCTTCGAAATCCCCAAGGGCAACTACTTGTGCGCCGTCCCCGGTGTCACCCAGGTCGACGAGAACTACTTTAACGAGCCAGAGAAATGGAACCCCTATCGCTGGATTGAAAAGACCGACCCTGTCCACCAGCTTGAGGTCGGCGAAGATGCCAATATTGATTATGGTTTTGGTACCGTCGGTATCTCTTCTCGCAGCCCCTTCCTTCCCTTCGGTGCTGGCCGTCATCGTTGCATTGGCGAGCAATTTGGCTATCTTCAAATCAAGACCATCATGGCCACCTTTATCCGTACTTTCGACTTTGAGCCTGAGCACGGCAGCGGTGTCCCCAAGCCTGACTACACTTCCATGGTGGTTGTGCCTGAGCACCCTAGCCATGTAAAGTACACCTGGAGAGAGTAGATATTTGCTTCTGTTTCTTCTATCTTTTGTTTTTCTTTCTTTTTATTCCATGAAAATTCGTAGATCAGTACTTTTAATATTACACCCTTTATCAAATCATATACATGCTTCAGTGGCCAATTTACTTTCTCCCCTCCTTGCTGAGAGTATCATGGCTTGGACAATACGTGGAGCGCAGCTCAGCAGAGATACCATTATGTCACGCAATGGCAATAATGGTCTATATACGCAATATGTGTGTATGTAAATAACAAGTAATAAGCACCTTCTGCACGGCGAGGAATTTCCCCTCCAATGTGTGGCATACATGCTTGTCCACCTCATGTCTTGCACCATTTAACATTTGCATGAATCCCGCCTGCATGTACAGTATTAATTGCATATGAGATGAATACTTAGTTCATGCAATAGATAGGCTGCGCATATTTTAATGACACGATTCTTGCCTCACGCTTGACTTGGAATAGAAAGCATGGAAAGAATAACCATTATCACTGGATCGGACTTTTCGGTAGTAAGCAAACATCATTATTGACGTGTGCATGACAAACATAGGTGGTATGATAAAAAAAATCAACGAGCGTTAACGATCTCTGTCTTCTTTTTTCTTCTCGTATGGTGTTCTACCATCGCTATGCTAATTTTGCAACGCTCTCTCGCCTGATTGCATCACTGACTACCGAGAAACTTGTCACTTCATATTATGTGCCTGCCCGCCAACGCGATCTTTTGGCCACCTGTATCACTCTCAAGCAGCACCATGGCACTCCCTCTTTCAAAGACATACTGACGGCCACACCGCTGCGAGGGCCACCGATATTGACACGCTCAGATATACCACTCTATCCTGTCATCAGCTTTCTCGACCCATCAGATATGCTCGCACCGTACATATTTTGTCCCAAGAAAGACCATCAACAACAGCATGAAAGTTGCAAAAACGTATCCCAAGAACAACGTTGGGTGACAGACGCCGTGGCTCAGTTTTTTGGACGGAATATAGTCTTGGCCGAAGCCGACTGTGTGGAAATATGGCATCGATTTGCCCAATCTCGCGGGACTGACCCATCTTTAAGCGAACAAATCGCCGAAGAGCTGCTCAGCTCTACGGAACACCAAGGTAGATGGTAGTAGTTCGACCTTGTACCCTTTGCTAAATAACAGGCCCGAATTCAAAACAGCGTACACTTACGCCCATCCCGGACGAGTACCTACACTGAAATCAGGCAGTATTGATTGGGAGCAGGCTATTTTGGAAGGACACGCAACCCATCCGGTAAGTCATAATTGGCGGCTTTTGATATGGTCTGATCCCATTCTATTCCAACATTTTAAGATGAACAAGGCGCGAAAGAGCTTCGAACCCATGCCTCAGATCCATGTGCAAGACAGCAACTATTTAATGCATCCACGTATACGGCTGGTACCTTTTCCGCGTAATAAGATGCAAATTCGAGGTGACTTTGAAGCATTAATTCAGCCCTTGGTACGCGCTCTCGGCCATGAAAAGACCGTTGATACGAAAAAATATCTGCTGGTGCCTGCTCACGAGATGCAAATACCCAACATGGAGCAAAGATTTCATGTGCAGCCCTTGGAAGGTCATCTCACCATGGAAGCTCTGACATCCATTCGGTCTGTCGCGAGACCCGACGTACTACCAGGTCTTTCGCTCAAACTCTGTCTCGGCATCAAAGTCTCATCCGCGCTACGTACTATCACGCCGTACACGACCTACTTTGGACCCGACTTCTCGAACCGTATCGTGCCACACCTGACGTACGACCGCAATATTCTGAAAATCGAGCGAGAGCTTGCCAGCGCGGTGGTGCGGTCGGATGATCCGGACGTGGCAAAACACGGCAGCTGCGTTGTACGTGAATCGGTCGAGTTCTGCCATCAAGAACCGGATGAGCACTACGTGGTGTGCGCTGCATTGGTGGAGAAGATCACGGCGGACTCAGACGAACGGTTGGTCACAAAAGTATGGCAGCTTGATACGGATGAGAAGCGAGTCAAATTCCTGGACAAGTACATGGACGTCTTGCTTCGGGCTGTACTCCCACCTTGCATCGAAAATGGAGTCGCGTTTGAGGCACACGGACAGAATATGCTGGCTCGTTTCAATGCCGACGGTGATTTGACAGGCTTTGCAGTGCGTGATTTTGGCGGCATCAAAATCTATCCACCCAGTCTCAAGGAATCGTGTGGTCTAGAGCTGGATGTCCTTCCAGACTCATGTGTCGTTGCACACCGTCTCAACGAGGTAGGCACACCGAATTGTACAAGTAGTGTTGACTCATGCTTTGGTGGCAGGTGTACCAATTGCTGTATCATACCTTGATCCATTCACATTTGCAACGGATTATTCGGGTCTTGGGACTTCATTACGACGGACGTGGCTGGCGTATGCTAAGGAAACACTTGAACAAACTCATTCCGAGGGATCACCCCATGTGGCCAGTGTTTATGGAGAATGAGCGCATTCTGGAGAAATGTCTTGTGCGAATGAAGCTGGAAGAGTTATATCGCGATGTAAGTCAACAAACCAAGAGTCCATTTTATTTGTTGACGTTGCACTTGAATATATTTTGCAGTACATTTATCACGATGTACCGAACCTTGTTCTGTACAGACCCCAGGAGCAGGACAACAAGTGCCTGCAACAACTTTCCCACGGTTTGGACCGGTGATCGCCGGAACAAAGGGAAAGCTTTTCCCCAAACCACATGTAACAACAATCCGCCTACTGCCCACGCACATACATATAAACTGTACCATAGCACAGAATTATTAATGCATTACTGACTTTTGCTATATCTTCGCGCGAATCGTCTTCGTAAACACTTTTCGCAACGTTGGTAGACTCCCATGTAAATGAAGTGCCGAGACGAACGCGTCTTTTTCGTGATAAAAAGAGGAGATTACAGGTTTCGGATTACGGCATGTGAGAGCAGGCAATAGGTTTAAGCCGGAGCTACAAACTTGTAACGCATTTAGAGTCTCGCTTTTTGTCA
The DNA here is from genome assembly GCA_013461545.1 of Syncephalastrum contaminatum. Lineage (NCBI taxonomy): Eukaryota > Fungi > Mucoromycota > Mucoromycetes > Mucorales > Syncephalastraceae > Syncephalastrum > Syncephalastrum contaminatum. The sequence continues at coordinate 523,859 of VAFG01000372.1, read as the reverse complement.
TCATATTCTTCCCACCATCTTTCTTCTTCCCTTTTCTTCTTTTTTTCTTTATAATCCTATCAAGAAGTATGGCTGCCGCTGCCTCTCGTTCTAAAGTCGTCGGTCTCCTGAAGCTCCTTCAGTCGAGCAGCAGCTCGTGCCCCTGCCACTCGCATGCACACTCCCACATGCCTACCGCCTCGAGCTTCTCGAGCCTCCTCAACTATGGCCGTCAGTACGCTAGCGGTAACGAGTCCACCGACTATGCCTTTGAGATGGCCGCCTCCAACATTCGTTTCGGTCCTGGTGTCACTAGGTAAGCCAGATCTTTTTGTGTGGGGTAGATGAGGTCATTGACATTCAGACGCACTTTCAAAATTATGTCAGCGAAATTGGCATGGATCTGAACAACATCAAGGCCAACAAGGTTGCCGTCTATACCGACAGCACCGTAAGTATAGCCACAACGGATAACTAGAGAGAGATACATCGAAAGGAAAAACAACTGACGGCACACCAAATTCAGATTTCCAAGCTGCACCCTCTCCAGGCTGTGATTGAATCGCTCGACAAGAACAACGTCAACTACGTCGTTTACGACAAGGTCCGCGTCGAGCCCACGGATGGCAGTTTCAAGCAGGCCATTGACTTTGCTCGTGAGCACATGCCCGATGCCTTTGTTGCTGTCGGTGGTGGCTCCGTCATGGATACCACCAAGGCCGCTAGCTTGTATAGCTCGCATCCTGAGGCTGATTTCCTCGACTTTGTTAACGCTCCCATCGGCAAAGGTCTCCCCATCAGAAAGGCCTTGAAGCCCCTTATTGCCGGTATGTGCCTGGTGACGTGAGATTAATAGCAAGAGGCGAGCATTTACTGACATGGGTTGTTGTTCAGTTCCTACCACGGCCGGTACCGGTTCCGAGACGACGGGTACCGCCATTTTCGACTACGAGCCCCTCCACACCAAGACCGGTATTGCCCACCGTGCTCTGAAACCCTACCTCGGCATCGTTGACCCTCTCAACACCCGCAGCATGCCTGCCAACGTGCACGCTTCCAGCGGTCTTGATGTCCTGTGCCACGCCCTCGAGTCGTACACTGCCCTCCCCTACAACGAGCGTTCGCCTCGCCCGTCTAATCCCATTCTGCGCCCCGCGTATCAGGGCTCAAACCCTATCAGTGATGTGTGGTCCATGTACGCCTTGAAGCTTGTGGTCAAGTACCTGCCCCGCGCCTATCGGGATCCCGAGGACTTTGAGGCGCAGAAGCAAATGTTGCTGGCTTCAACATTTGCCGGTATCGGTTTCGGTAACGCCGGTGTGCATTTGTGCCACGGCCTGAGTTACCCCATCAGTGGTCTGAACAAGAACTACAAGCACCCCGGCTACCAGGTTGACCACCCGCTTGTTCCCCACGGTGTGTCGGTTGCCCTGACGTCGCCCTCTGTCTTCCGTTTCACCGCGAGCGCCTGCCCTGACCGTCACATTGACGCTGCCGCCGCCTTTGGCGCGGACCCTGCTACCCTCAAGCCCTCGACTGCTGGTGATTACCTTGCAGAGAAGCTGACTCGTTTCCTCCAGGATTTGGATGTCCCCAACGGTCTGTCCGCTCTAGGCATGGACTCCTCCATGATTCCCGCTTTGGTTGAGGGTGCCCTTCCTCAGCACCGTGTCACCAAGCTGGCACCTACCCGCGAGCCTGCCGCCGAGCAGCTGGCTTCCATTTTCGAGAAATCCATGACAAACTATTAGATTAGATGGGAAGCTGCAATAGCAGTTGTAGTAGCAGTAGTAGCAGTAATTTAGGTGTTGTTTTCATTATGTTTGTGTTCACTAAAAAAAAATGAAAAATCAGCCTTGGTTTCAACCAATTCTCTCCTTGGCACATCTTTCGTGGGCTCAGGCAGCGTTCCAGAATATTAAGCACATGCATGTATGGCTGCAAATACACACACTTCAGGTTCAACGTATCTTGGCGTATCACGGACATATGGGTCAATATGATATTCTCTGTATGCGCGGTATTCAACGATCCATTAAAGCTAATTGTCATTTGCCACCCCGTTTGGTAGGTCCTGCACGCCAATGGGGAGGAAGCTAAACAGTTACCAAATGAAATTATTCCAAAAGCATGGGTCAGACCATACACTCATCGCACGAATGTTATTCTGTCCCTGGAAACCATTTTTTATGAAAAAGAAATAAAACCCCGGACCATTCATACCTAACTCGCGTTGCACCGATTGCATGTCTTCCCATAAAACACTCGAACAGGCAATCACGGCGACGCAAATGAGAGCCACCATAAATCATGGAACGCCTTTAGAGGACAGCGATACGTGTGGTCGTCGTGCATAATGATAGGGTCTTATGATTCTGGGGTTCTTAGTTATTTGGTTGCGGCTCGTACGATTTTCGAAAGAGCGTTCAAATCATTACCGAACAAATTAATTGCCTTAAAACGCATCTGCATGTGTCGGAATCGCCGAGACCGATACATATACTCTTATGCAAAAGCGCACGCACAGATCATTGACTGGCAGATAAAAATTAACAAGCATTATTGACGGGATGGCCTGATCATCGCCACGGAATACTACTCTACTATGCCATTGCAGCGTTTTTGACAACGCAGCCATGAAGGAG
>VAFG01000372.1:463861-512481 GCA_013461545.1 Syncephalastrum contaminatum | reverse complement strand
CTTTTTTTTTTTTTTTTTTTTTTTTTTGGATCGCCACGTTCACTAGCAGGGAGATTTATCCCTGGATTTGAGAAAGAGAGAGGGGTACAGGGGTAAGGCGGGATGCTGCTCTACGCTGAGGAGTATGAGGCACTCAGTGCGTTCACATAATTTGCAAATTGAAGTTGAGCCATGATGGATGTGTACATTATGAACTCAGAATGTCAAGCGATCGAAATTCAGCAAAGCACAGAAGTGTCCCATATGGCCCACATGGCCTTCTGTGTAGAAAAAAGAAAGAAAGAAGTGGGTCACGGACACACAACAGGACCACATGTACGTGAAGGCGAGAGGCTGTGCTGCAGCGCCAGTCGGAAGGCGTTTCGTTGCATATCATAATGCATATAAGCATACTTTCGGAAAAATACGCTTTCCATCTCTTTTCCGGATGTGCGAATTACGAGGCATTGACGGCCGTCTAAACAAGGGCCGATCCCTTTGGCTGGGCGCAACTGTGCGTGCATCAAGGCCGCTTCGTTCAGTCAGTCCATACAAACCACTCAAATAGAGTTCGGCAAAACGCAAAGAAATAGATTGTTTAGACTTGTTATTACTGCTGCATATATTCACGGCCGAGAATAAAGAATAAATAAAACAGGTTGCTCGCTGTTGTGATGCAGCCAGATATAATGCAGTATATGGCTGAAGAAAATATAGAAGGCTGAGCAAAAAGCAAGGAAGGGGAACATACATACGGCGTAAATGACTGTTTTATTCACCATGCTTCAGGACCCGAACAAAATCCTTGTAGTTAAAAGTACCGTCCTCATCCACTGCTGAGCACTTGAACATAATATCAACCTGCAGTTGAAAATAGGATGGGTGAGAAGAGTGACAGAGAAGATAAATAAATGTATATATCTACCTCCTCGTCTGTAAACCGGTCGCCCATGGTGGTCATGCATTCACGAAGGTAGTCTGCGTTGATAGAACCTTTCCGATCGTCATCGAACGCAGCAAATGCATTTGTGATCACTTGTTCCGGGTCGGTACCGGTCAGCTTTTCCGCCATGAGGGTCAGGAATACCGTAAAGTTTATTGAACCGGGCGCCTCCCCCATCATCTTTTCAATTTGCTCTGAGCTTGCGGGCTGACCTACAGATTTTGGAAAAGAATTAAGGGTTACACTATGGAGAAGTATGCAATCGACAGAAAACAGATTTGCGATTGTTTACCTAGTCGCTGAAACGTCAACTCAAGGTCTTTGGCACAAACGACACCGTCTTCGTTCGTATCCATTATGTTGAAAGCCTCCTTAAACTCCATGATTTGCTGTTTATCAAACATGTTGAAAACATTTGAGTTTTGGCGTGCGGTTCGCTGCTTGCTTTTCCGGGCGACCTGCAAGATGTAAGAAAGGATAAAGACACGGGATCAACGAAGGTGCTTCGCTTGTATAACATGTTGAATTCAAGGAGGTTCCTTACTGGAGTCATCATGGTAGTGTTATACTGAATAAATGGGCGAAAAAGGACGAAAACAATTAAATAAACTGGCGGGAATGTCTTATGTTTTTCATCTTTCAAAGGGAATGCTTTGACACTACCATTTTTGTCGATATCAAGGCCAAATGCGTCAGCTCTTGTGAATGGCTGGTGTGTGCGTTTTGTGTAACCCTTAATACCGATCACAACGGCAGACGCCACCCGAACGCGGTTCAACAGCAAAAGGTTGTATACATTCACTCATGGATAGACTTTGGTTTTCTCCTCCTCTTGGCGAAGATCCTTGGAAGATCAAAAACGTACAGGCAATAGCAAAAGTAATAATAAAGGAGGGAATGACGATATAGCAATACGTATATATACGTCCAGCGGGTGCCACCTGCATTCAATTGACGAGTAAAATTTCCAGTGTGCATGCATCCAAGGTTTTCTTTATTTGACACAAGATCGACGAGCCACATTGATGGTGTAAACATATTCGTGAGCAAGTCAGTGTGACGTGTGGAACCGAGGGATGGTAAAAGTGCTCCGCGCGCAGAGCTGCAAAACAATGCGCGCGCAGTGTGTGTGTATTTATCACACTTCTATCTATCACTGTGCCTCCTTGTTTAAGTAAAAATAAAAAAAGTTAACGCTACGTAGGATTCCGTCGGCTTTCTCGCTCTATCTGTAAACTTTTGCCGTTCAAATAGAATAGGTCTTGGATTAAGGAGAGTTCCCAGAAAAAAAAAAAGATAGCGCACGCCGTACACTCCGTTTTTTCTTGCGTTTGCGGCAGCGGTGATGGAATGATGAGCAAAAAAGAAGGAAAAGTATAATGCTGCATAACGTATGCACCATGCAACGTTTTTGTTTCGAATTCTTTACGCCCGTCTCTTTTCCTCCTTCAAGCGAACCCAATGCTTCTCCCCCCAAACTGTTCACCCCTTCCCCGTGTGTAAAAAAAAAGAGGCTGACGTGCGGATGGTAGGGTGACGAGTGGCCGCCAAAAGGTGGTGTGGGCCACTGTCATTTTACCAATTAAAGACAAGCTTTCTAGAAATTCGAGCTGTGATCCATAGCATCACTTGTGCGACCGAGATCGCCACAGTCCACTAAAAGCTATAGCTGCTAAAGAAGAGAGTGTCAATTAGATGTACTGCTTATTTTCTTTATCCATCTGTACGTTTAATGAGATGAGAAGGTGTAAGCGGCGTGTCGTTTTCGATGGTGCGAGTGGCTGCGCGTATACTGAATGCAAGGAAGATTCCATTAGTGCAGCCGACCCCTCCTCCTGGATGATTTTTTTTCTTTTCTTTTACTCCCTGTTTGTCTATCTGCAGCCAGTAGCCGAGCCAATTCAGTAATGCTTCTGCTTTGGAGGCTTAACAAAAAAGAAATCATCACCCCTCGCCCCCCTTTTCCCTTTCCTTTTCTCCGTCATCGAGGAGAAGGGGAGATTTGGGGGGAGTACACCCCATGTCCCCCAAACAATAGACACATCACTCATCCATATTGCAGAACAGAGAAGCATCTACGCACACAACCGTACGGACGGCTAAAGTTGCACGAGCCTACGATGAACCCCTTTTAAAGAATAAAAGAAAGGGTTTTCTTTTCGGATTTCTTCCTCTTCCTCTTCTTCTCGTCTTATGCACCTTTGTCTCTTCTAAGTCCAACTTCCCTCACGATGGCGTCCAACGACAATGCACATGAGGCAGATCAGCGCCATCTCTCTGTTATTTCACAGGGAGGTCTTCAGAGTGAGGACCCTACGCTGGTGCCAACGCCATCCGCCACTACACCCATCCCGTCTACTGTACCACACGATATACCCAGCAACGAGGAAGTAAAGATCGACTTGCGCGACCACCTCACCCCGCACAATGACCCCGCGAACCCATTTGCATTTATCCCGGACCAACTGTCGGCCCTCATGGACCCGAAAAATTTGCCGCTCCTCTACAGCTACGGCGGCCTAAAGGGCCTAGCACAAGGTCTTCAGGTTGATCTCGAATCTGGCTTGGTGCCCTTCCAAAAGGTTACTACACACGTCTCACTTGACGATGTGCGGCACAATAAGGCCACCGTTGAATCCACCCCTGAACCTCGCCCCCGTCGATCCATGACGATGCTCAGTAACGCCACTGGTGCCACTAAGCCGGAGCAGCCAAATGCTTTTCCCCAGCGTACTTCCGTCTATGGCTCAAATATCCTCCCTGACGTCAAATGCAAAAATATTTTTCAGCTCATGTGGATTGCTTTCCAAGATAAAACACTGGTATGTATAAATCACTCACCCTTGCTTACAAAGTCTAAACCTTATGCTCACCATCGTTTGTCTTGTTTGTTTTGTACGTGTGCATTCTAGATCCTGCTGGCCATCGCCGCTATTGTGTCACTAGGCGTCGGTCTCTATGAAGATATCGCTGTGCCTGAATATGATTCCATGGGCAACCGGATACCCGGTGTCAAATGGGTCGAAGGTGTCGCTATTATCGTTGCCGTCCTGATCGTTGTTCTTGTCGGCAGTATCAATGACTTCCAAAAAGAACGTCAGTTCCGCAAGCTCAACGCCAAAAAAGAAGACCGCTACCTCAAGGCCACCCGCGAGGGTGTGATTCAGCTCATTTCCATTCGTGATATTCAAGTTGGCGACATCTTGCATCTTGAGCCTGGTGATATCATTGCCGCAGATGGTGTTTTCATTGAAGGCCATAATCTCAAGTGCGACGAATCTGCAGCCACCGGCGAGTCCGACGCGGTGCGCAAGCAGACCTGGGAAGCATGCTATCGAACCCAGATGGAGAACGAGAAGACGGGCGAGTCCAAGTCTGCTCCTGATCCGTTCATTATTTCTGGCGGCAAGGTCCTCGAAGGCGTTTGCACCTATCTCGTAACCTGCATTGGCCGTAACTCGTACTATGGACGCACCATGATGGCCCTACGTAGCGAACCTGAGAGCACACCCCTGCAAGAGAAGCTCAACCATCTCGCTGAAATGATTGCCAAGCTTGGCTCTGCCGCTGGTTTACTCATGCTTATCGCCCTGCTGATCCGCTACTTTGTGAGCTGGAAAGATGGCATACCCGATCGCCCCACCGATATTGTCCTGGAAATCATGAAGATTCTCATTGTGGTTGTCACCATTGTCGTCGTTGCTGTTCCGGAAGGTTTGCCGCTCGCTGTGACGCTCGGTATGTCTCACATATTGTTCTATCACGTGTAATTAACCGTCATTATTTTCTTCTAGCACTCGCTTATGCAACCCAGCGGATGCTCAAAGACAACAATCTTGTTCGTGTTCTGGCTGCTTGCGAGACCATGGGAAATGCGACCACTGTATGTTCCGACAAGACAGGCACGCTAACGCAAAACAAGATGTCCGTGGTTGCCGGTACACTCGGCTGTTCATTCCGCTTTGCGAAGGACGCTCCTGACGACCGTAACGACCTGTCTGAAATCAAAGATATTCCTGAGCAGGTCCCCAAGCCCGTTCTCAACATGCTCAACCAGTCCATCGCTGTCAATTCGTCCGCGTTTGAGGGCAAGGATGAAAATGGCAATGACTGCTTCGTCGGCAACAAGACTGAGACTGCCCTGCTTGCCTTTTCGCGTGACATTGGCGCCGAGCACTACGATTCCATTCGCAGTGCGTACCCGCTTGAGCAAGTCTTCCCTTTCAGTTCTGAGCGCAAGGCTATGGCGACCGTGGTCCGCATCTCGGACCCCTCTGATCCTAAGCGCACTATCTACCGGGCTCATATTAAGGGTGCTTCTGAGATTCTCTTGCAAAGCTGTGCCAAAATTGTTACCCTCCAGGCCTCGCAGTACACGGCAACCGAACATGATTATGATGTCAAGTCCCGTGCAGTGACAGAAGAAGATCAGACACGCTTAGAGCGCATTATCCAAAGCTATGCGTCGCGCAGTCTTCGTACGATTGGCATTGCCTACCGCGACTTTGAACAATGGCCTCCGTCTAAGAACGCTGTCATGACCGGCGAGGAGATTGAAGTGCCTTATGAAGACCTGATCCAGGACAATGGTGTGACCCTGCTCGGTATTGTGGGTATCGAAGACCCGCTTCGTGATGGTGTCAAGGAAGCCGTCAAGGCCTGTCAAGAAGCCGGTGTATTTGTCCGCATGGTCACGGGTGATAACCTTGTGACGGCCAAGAGCATCGCCAAACAATGTGGAATCTACACGACGGGCGGCGTGGTCATGGAAGGCCCCGTTTTCCGTAACCTGCCTCCTTCTGAGATGGATGCCGTTCTGCCCCGCCTTCAAGTATTGGCACGTTCGAGCCCAGAAGACAAGCGTATCCTGGTCAGCCGCCTGCGTGATCTTGGTGATATCGTTGCTGTCACTGGTGACGGTACCAACGATGGTCCTGCTCTCAAAATGGCCGACGTTGGTTTCTCCATGGGTATCGCCGGCACAGAAGTCGCCAAGGAAGCCTCAAGCATCATTCTCATGGATGATAACTTCTCCAGTATCGTCAAGGCCATCTCCTGGGGCCGCTGTGTCAATGACGCCGTCAAGAAGTTTTTGGAGTTCCAGATCACGGTCAACATTGTCGCTGTCTTCCTCACCTTCCTGTCGTCTGTTGTTTCCGAAAACCAAAAGTCTGTACTAACGGCCGTCCAACTGCTGTGGGTGAACCTGATCATGGATACCTTTGCTGCTCTTGCTCTTGCCACCGATCCCCCTACTCCCGAGCTGTTGCAGCGCGCACCCGATCCACGCTCGAGCCCGCTGATCACTTTCCGGATGTGGAAGATGATTATCGGCCAAGCTATCTTCCAGATGGTTGTCATGCTGGTGCTCCTCTACAGCAATGTCCTCGAGTATCCTTCTGAGAGCCCTGTTTTACAAACCGTTGTCTTCAACACATTCGTCTTCTGCCAGATCTTCAACGAGATCAAGTAAGTTATACTTAATTGCATTCGCGCTGTATGTACCTTACTCATACTTTAAACTTGTTTGTAGCTGCCGTCGTATTGATAGCAAGCTCAACGTCTTCTCTAACATTTGGGCGAACAAGTTTTTCTTGGTCATCTTTGCCATTTGTGTTGCCGGCCAAGCACTTATTGTCAACTTTGGTGGCGCTGCGTTCCAAGTGACCCCTATCGATGGGGAGCACTGGGCTATCTCGGTCATCCTCGGTCTGCTGGCGTTGCCTATTGGTGTAGTCATCCGTCTGCTCCCCGATAACCTGTTCTCGTGGATTATTCGCAGTCCATCTGCCCGCGAGCGCTATCTTGGAAGCCACCAGGGCGTGCCTGCTATGTATATGGCTGGTAATGAACGCCTCTCTTGGAGCCAGACGTATGACAACGTGCAACAAGGCATCTCGACCATAAAGTCCAAAGACCAACAGCCTAGCTATCCCACTCACCTCTCGAAGCAGTCTTCTCACGGTGCCCTCGCAGCATCTGTCGTGCTTCCCAGCATGATTGCCACGGCTCCTTCAACAGGCTGGGTCGGCGACGACCATGAACAAGAAAATCAAAATACCCACCATTCACGCACATCACGCACAAGCACCTAATCATCACATACATACACAACGAAAATATCCTTGTCGTTTTTTCCTTTAATCTTTCTGTTTCCTTTCGCCCTTATCATCATCACCATTATTCCTCGGCGGAAGGAGCTCTTGTATAGTGCTTCTTTGCTGTAAAGTTGCCTTTAAGGCTCTTCTTTTTTTATTTACCATTTTTTCTCTTTTTGCATTTAATACCCATATAAAGGTTTTTCGTATAAAGTGAAAGGCACATCATTTGACGCACACACATATAGACTACATTGTCATATGGATACTTTATTTGTTTCTCCACGTGTCTCTAGGTCTTGGCCGCTTTTCTGAGTGTCACCGGAGTTTGACTTTTAGCGCGCATGTTTCGCAAACGGCGAAACGGCAATACATCATCCGTCTTGTCTTTTACATCTCTTTCCTGTACCCTTACCCATACCATAAACTCACCGCTAGATAGACCATGACCGTCGAAGAAGACCAGAAAGCTGCTCTTATCAGTATGTACTATATATAAAAACCGCGCTATCTGATACTGATACTGTTGCTTCGCAATAGCCCCGGACGTGGTAGCGCATCGAGGTTACAGCGGCAAATACCCGGAGAATACGCTTATCTCGTTTGAGAAAGCCGTAGAAGCAAACACAACGGCTCTTGAAGGAGGTTCGATTATCGAATAAGAGAAGAAAATTCTCTTTAGCGTTTATTTCAAACACACGAGACGCTTTAACTTTTGGCGCACAGATATCCGTCTGACCAAAGATGGCGAAGTCATCATGATGCATGACATTTCCCTCGATCGTACCACGACGGGCCAGGGCAAGATCGGCGAGGTCAACTGGCATGGTTACATTGACGGACTGAAAACCAAAGTGGGAGATCAGCCCATTCCACAGTTCCGGGACGTGCTGAATTTGCTTTTGCGAATTCACGAGAGCAAGCCTGACCTTTACATGATGGTCGATATCAAGTTTGACAATCCTGTCGAGATCCTTGATGCTGTCCATAAGCTGTTAGAGTCTGAATTTGCGGATAAGCTTCCCATCTTGAAGAAGCAGCTCATGATCGGTATTTGGCACGTTGATTTTCTGCCCACCGCCCAGAAACTGTTTGGTGATTTCCGCAAGGTTTTTATCGGCTTATCCTTGGCAGCCGCCCGCAAGCACTTCCTGCACGCTGTTGACATGATGAGCATGCCTTTTGCCGCTCTCGCTGGCAGCGATGGCCAGGCCTTTATCCAGGAGGCACACACGGCCGGCAAAAAAGTGGCAACATGGACTATCAACGACGTAAACATGATGCACACCGCCCTGACTTGGCAGGTGGATGCTATCGTCGGCGACCACGTCGAAGTGATGCTGCAGCACTGTCACGAGAACCCTACTCCAGATGCAAGCTACATGGATTCTTACCGTAACCGTATCTACTATCACTTGCTCAAGAAAGCTATGCACTACGGTAGTCGCGGGTACATTGGAATGTAAATATGTGTCATATTCCCTTTGTACTATCAACGTCGCACACTTTTATACGTATATTGTCATTATATTATATCATTGTACTATTTGAAAGACTCCAAAAATAGTCATTATTGCTGTTGTTCTTTGATCTCTTCTTCTGTTGGTGAGGCAACGTCGATCCTGATTTCGCTTTTCTTGGCTTGCGCACGTGCCAATCGCAAGGCCATAAAACTCACTCCCAAGACACCACCGGCTATAGCGCACGCCCAAACTATGTACACAATGAACCACGGCATTGGCACCTTGTGCATCTGCATGCCCAGAGGAATGTTGACGAGAGAGAGGATAGCCAACATGCGCCCAAGCCAAATGTGTATCGTATTATTCCATGGTCGCTGGCTAAGTGTGATACCGCGTTGGCACCGCCGCCGGAATAGCATATGGTTCACCACGCCCAATGTGATCTGGAACCATGCACCAAAGACTATGACTGTCCCCAAAACCTGAACCACGGCTTAGATGGCATATTCATAAACCCTTCTTGTGTTTACTCTGTTGCCTTACCAGGTGCGGCCGTGGCCGAATACCGTTTGTAGCAATAAAACCCATAATGGCTGCAACCGTCATAGGGATGCCCACAAAGAGTCCCATAATCCACATGTGCGCCTTGGGCCACCATTTCCAGTTGCGCTGGCGACCCACCATAGCAACGCCTACGCCGGCTGGCATGCCCACGAGCCAGGCGAAAGCCATGAGCCACATGTGTCCTTCCACGAGTTGGTGTGTCATGCTACTGTGTTGATGCCAGACCATGTCGTGTATATTCTAAGAATGCAACAAAAGGGGGGTTGACGGAAGAAAAAAAAACCAGCGAGGGGAATGCGCGCGCCGTTTTTATTCCTTTGTTCTTTAAATCAATACTGCGCAAGGAGAAGAACAGTACGTCTGCATATATGAGTGCGAAGCGTTGCGTGAGGTGTGTGTATGTGTGTGTGTGCGTGCGTAAAACCATGGTTTGATTTGGTGGGGGGGGGGAGGCTCTATGCAAGTGATGAATTACACTTGTCTGTTTCTATTATCATGGCATTTTCACTGCATCCATCAAGTGGCCTGATGGCTCCTTCATTTCCTGGGGAAGATACTTGAGGATACTCTCAAAAAGATGCGTCCGTTCTTGGTAAGATTCTACTTCAAAACCATTTAAGCATAATTTTAGGAGACGGGCCAACATTTTTGTTCCACGTTCCCTTACCTCTGTCTTGCGGTTCAGATGGCCTAACGAGACCCCCTTCCTCTTCATCCATCCGACCAGGGCACTCTTCAAAAGACGATGCGAGGCACACATGCGCACACATTTGGCGGAACTGCGTACTTTCTTCTTGGTTATTGTGATCAATGATGGGAGCCACCTGTTGCTGCAGATACTTGACAGCCACCATGGTCTCTTTGGGAACGCTGCTGGACGACCGACACGCATTCGCGTCACGACATAGCTCGCGCAATCGTTGCATTCGCAATAAATAAACACATCGGCGGTAAATATCCGCTGGTTCCGGTCTAGAAAAGTAGACCATATCACAATGTGCCATTGAGAACCAAAACCTTCTGCTTAATTTCTTTCCCCCTTACTTTTGCAGATGCAGGGCCCAAAAGTCGTCCAATCGCGCGTGGCCCCCGTCCTCAGCAGCGCCGGGGTTACCACCAAATAGATAATGTGTTCGTGTACTTCGGTCATAAAGCATTTCGTGCGCATAGCGCGGTCGTGGCTCGCTGTCTGACATCCGCGTCCAGTAGTCCTGATCCCGTTTCCCATTTTCATACACGGTCGTCCACTGGCGTGCTGCAATGTCGTAGACCCACAATGAATTCTTCACAATATCCGAACCTGGATGTCGCATGTAGCCTGAGAATACGTGGATCTCTTTGCGGTCGCAGTCGATGGACGCGCGTTGAGTGAACCCAGCATCAGAGGTCGTACGCGTCGTAAATTCTTGCGTAATTTCTTCGAGTACGTCCGTGTCGACGTTGTAGCGGTGCAAATCAGTCAAATAATCCTTCAGACGCTGACCAGCAAATATGTAGAGGTCGCGCGATTTTGAGTCAAACAGCATTGAATGCCCCACGCGGGCCCGAAGTCGTAGACCATCTGCACCTTCCTCAAGTGTCCCATCCGTGTTGTTGGAGGTTCGGCAGAGGCTAGTTTTTCCGCCATCCTCTCTAGATGAAAAGCAAGGAGACGCGTTACAGTGACGAAACAAAACGCGTCTGTAAACTTATTTTACCTAATTAAGGACCACCTGCCGATACGGATGTCATACATGTACAAACCACCGTACAAATGTACATTGGGGTCTGTAAAAGCCGCTCTTCCTCCAAATACAAATAGCTGCATGGCATTGGAATCGATGCACATTTGATGGTCAAACAGCAGACAAGGCCCGCCTTCGTCCTATCTATGCGTCAGAAATACAGCCAAGCTGCTTCAGGTTTACCTACCACTGTGTTCTTGCTTAACCGCTCCCACTTTTGTGCATCAATTGAATAACGGTAAAAATCGGAACGCCGGTCCGCAGATTCATTATGAGCGTCCACATAGCGACCTAGCACATAGATACAACGAGTGCCAGGATCATAACAAATCTTATGGCATGAGCGCGGACCAGGTCCATTTTGGCTAAACGTCGAGGAACATAGAACATTAGTAATGTGACGCATGAAACGCTTTGCTGATAAACCTCTCTGTGTTGTTGCTAATAAGCTCCCAACGTCCTTCGGGTATATGGAAACGCCAGAAATCCCCTAGGTCTTTGTATCCATCCCAACCACCAAGCAGGTATATAGCTTGACTCTGGGTGTCGATACACATCTGGTGGCCTCCTCTGGCACAAGGGGCGTCTGGTTTGTGATTAGTAAGCTAAGGTCATGTAATTTTCCTATACATCTCTTTACCTTTGGTTGTAGGATGAATTCTTTTCCACAGAGGCGTGTATGGCGCCCGTTGTGAATAAGTAGTAAACATGTGTTCTTTGTAGGCATGCCGAACGAGAGATTCGGCTTGTGCATAATCACCCTTCATCACCAAGGACTCGTGCAAATTTGTAAGGAAGGGATGTTCTAGCTCGACATTGGTACGATGCTTGATGAGATAAAATATATCCATCATATTGCGCTGACGGAAATGCTTTAAACACAACCGCAGTGTCTCGGTTTCCATGAACTAGATCAATATGAGTATAGCAAGTAAGCTGTAAGTGCTCGATCTTACGTTCTGATACTCGGCCATGACGCGTTGCATAGGAGGACTGTCCTGGATACCCTTAAGGCAGACATGCCAGATGCTAAAGTTGAAGTTAGGTGCAAAGGTGGATAAGGGTACGATCTTGACGTAGCGAACGGGGAAGATTAGGTTATAGTGCGTGTAAAGGAGCGGAAAAGTCTCTGGTTCGGTGTTGTTGCGTAATCCTGCATAATAACGAAAATTATAGTAGCTGATTTATATAAGTCTTGTATGCATACCATGGTGAAGTAGCTCAGTCATATCTTCTGGATGCATTCCGCCATACACCTTGAATTCCCTGAGGTTACATACGTGTGCTACGTACAATGCACGTGAGCAATTGAGAAGCATGATAAAGGAAGGACGGTACCTCGATAAAACTTGCCAAAGGTGATAGAGCCTATAAGCATAGATAAGTATCACATTAGAAGATACTACATAGAGTCGGAAATATTAGGTATATTACGTGCTACAGCAGGTCTGTCGAGTTTAAGAGTGATATACTGGCTGGGATCGTGGACGGCAGAAGACCAGCGAGACGATTGATCGGTAGGCTTGTTTTCCATAATGTAACGAGGATGGTACGTGCCCGAGTAAGAAGAGAAGCTGTCAATCGCATAAGAGAGAATGGCTTCTGGAGCAGCAGCAACAAGCGCAGCCACGGCAGTCTTGTTTGTCCGGTTTAGCGAAGGATCGCTGGTCATGGCAGAAGGCGATGCGACCGGACAAATCTCCGAAGAAAAGGAAGAGGAAGAAGAAGAAGAGGAGGAGGAAGAAGTCGTGGCTGTGGTGACAAAAGCACCAGGACTTCTTCTACTGAAATGTAATGTTGTCGCGGCACTGTTATGGCTCTTGACTGGATCACCATGAGTGGGTAGGGTGGGTGACTTTTGAAATAGAAGCGGCACGTTGGGTTCGGTTGACGGCACGCCACAAAAGTCCTGCTGTCCCGCACTCGTTCCTCCATTTTCGCCGTTACTCGTGCCCTGCTGTTGCTGTCCTTGATGGTCGTCGCACTCCATCACGATATAGATATAGATGTGTCAAACAAAGAAGAAAAACCCGCACCTCTGGCACGTGCAGCACAGCATTATTCTCGTCTAATAAACACATACTGATATCAAATCCCCCCTCTCTGCCGATATTTCTGCCCGGTCCAAATGCATATGACACATATAACAAAGAAAATCGGATTCCCGCAATTCAACGCATATTCCTCTTTTGCTTTTTAGCTGGCGCAATAATCGGTCCGGATATGCAAATTCATCAATTGGACGCGTGAAGCAGGGAATACGCGCACGGACCGTGTGAGCGGGGATGTTTCGTCCGATGGTGCAAAAAACGCGTTTTGTTGCAAAACACTTGCAGGATGACAAATCAAGACCGCTCGTATATATATCGCAAAAAACACGAACTTCAGCACGTTGTACTTCTTTCTCTTTCTCTCCACTTCCATCATCATGTCTGCTGGTAAGTTTCTTTATTATTAATACGCACAATACTCACTCTGAACATTGCTAGCCAACAAACTCGTACTCTATACCGCCAGAATCTGCCCCTACGCACAGCGCGCTGCCATTGCCCTTCGCGAAGCCGGTCTTAGCTATGAGTCGGTCGAGATTGACCTCCAAAACAAGCCTGAATGGTAGGGATAAACAAGGTTCTGACATCTCTTTCATATTAACGGATAATTACGTTGTAGGTACCACAAGGTCAACCCTGACCTCAAGGTTCCCGCTTTGGAAATCCAAGGCAAGAACATTGCCGAGTCTCTGGTTCTCGTTGAGCTTATTAACGACCTTGCGCCTGAGAAAAAGTACGTTTACGAAACACGTTCGTGTTTTGAGCTGGGTGTTGAATTGCGAAAACCTTTAGACTCCTCCCCGACGATCCTGTGCAACGTGCCCAAATCCGCTTCGTCATCGAATTCTTCGGTTCTAAAATCACTCCTCAGCATTACGGATACATCCGTAATTTCACTGACGAAGGAAAGGAGACTTTCGTTACCAATATTGAAAAAGCCTATGAGCGCTTGAATGAACTTCTGCTCGAGCAGAGTCCGTCAGGTCCTTATTTCCTGGGTGATCAGTTCTCCATTGCTGATATCGCCATTGCACCTTTCGTTGGTCGTTTGGATGCTTTCACGAAAAACTACTTGAAGGGCCATGAGTGGAAGACAGTCAAGAACAGCACGCGTCTCGCTGGTTTCTTTAAGGGCATTCAAGAACGTCCTTCCTACAAGGAGACCTACTTGGGTGACCAGGACTATGTTGACATCCTTGTCAAGCGCTGGGGTCTGCCTGAACCCAGCAAGCTTTAACTGTTAATCATGCAGCTATCCACTGCCTTCTTTTGCTTAAAATTTGTATCTAGTTATATCTCTCAACCTTCTTTTTCTATTTTCTATGCGAACCCTCCTATCACCATATGAATAAATGATTGCTGAGTTCCAATCCCGAAATTATGAAGTATGACGTCCCACTTCGGATGCACACATGATTGATTGATCTGTATATATGCAAAATTTCTACGACAAACAAAAACGTTGCAGAACTGAGAAAAAAGAGAAATGTTTGCACAATAATCATACATTTAAAGCACATGGTGCAAAAGTATCACAGATTATCTTAGCTGAATCATGTAAGTGATAGGTTGTATTTATTAGCAAATTTCATCCGACAAGGCCGGCATATAGAGAAAAGAGAAAGAGAAAGAGAAAGAGAAAGAGAAAGAGAAGGAGAAAAGAAAAAAAGGAAGTAAGAGAGCTTAATACACAGACAAGGAAGAAAGAAATATTCTAGTTTTGAGCTGCAGGCGCATTGCCACTGAGAACTTGAGACGCCTGGTTGGTTTGCACGGACGAGAAGCGACGCATCTCGTGTGGATCCATGGACAATTTACGGTTGAAACCAAGGAGGCGACGGCCAAAGTTACGCGGGCGCTCAAGGGCACGGAGGGAGCGAGTGCGGTTGGCATAGTAGCGGGCAGAGGCCGAGCCAGATACGACGGAAGAGCGGCGAGAGCGCGGGCCCTCCTGGATGGGAGCGATCGTCTTGGGTCGGAACACGCGCTGCATTGCAAACTTGAGCCAGTCAAGAGGCGGGAACCAGACAAAGTTCCATACCCAGGCAATACCGGCCCAGGGCCAGCCGCAGGGCTGGATGTTAGTGAAGCCCCAATCACCATACACTGCAATAATAGTAGCGACAATTTGGGCAATGATGAAAGCACCCAGCAGCAGTGACGATGGGCGCTCCATAAAGAAGAAGCCGTGCGAACGTGTGACAAAGATCAGGGCCTGAGAAATGGAAGCAACTTGGAGGTAAATGACAGCATGCAGCTTGTAGTCATTGGGACCAGTGAACGGTTCAACGCCAAACTTGTCGTGGAAGAAGGACGTCTTCAGGGCGACGGCCAAGAAGGCGATGGTAGAAACTAGATAGTAGAGAATATAAATATACGAGTCCTGACAGAAAGAAGGTTTAACGCTTACCTGCAAGGTAGAGGCCATACACAATGGCATATGAAAAGATTTCAAAGAGGTTCCATGCATCCGGGAAAGGAGATGGTCTGACACGATCCTTGGAGATAGTCATGATGGTACCGTCATTGATAACAGCAATAATAAGCACAAGGAATGGTGGGAAGTCAAACTCGAAGGCGAAGCACATGATGGCAAAACCGACAACAACACGAATTGTTACAGCGCATGTGTAGATGGAGTAGTTGCGCATACGTTGGAAGATACGGCGAGAGTGGATCAAAGCTTCGATGATGACAGACAGACCAGGCTCGGTCAAGACAATGTCGGCAGCAGAGCGTGCAGCATCCGAGGCGTCCGCCACAGCCACACCAACGTTGGACTTGGACAAGGCCGGGGCGTCGTTCACACCATCACCCGTCATAGCCGTCATGTGGCCCAATGCCTGCAAGCGTTCGACAATTTCGTACTTGTGTTCTGGGTAAACGCCAGCGAAACCGTCGGCCATGAGCACCAGATCATCGACATTAGAATAGCCAGAGCCGGGTGGGGGTCCTTCCTTGAGCGTCTTGGATAAGAACATGTTGTCACCCATGCCAAGGCGACGGCCAGTTTCCTTAGCGATGGCCAGCTGGTCACCAGTGATCATCTTGACCTGAACACCCAGGGCAATGGCACGGTCAATGGTCTCCTTGGTATCGGAACGCGGGGGATCATAGATGGGCAACAGACCAACGAGGCGGAATCCCAAGCCCTCACCCTCAGGGTCGCCGCTGGGAACTTCATCGACAGCCACAGCAAGGGAACGCAGACCACGACGGGCAAACTCGTCGACATCTTCGTCGAGGCGCTTGATGGTCTCCTCGGTCTTGTCACGCGTGCATAGATCCAGGATAAAGTGCGACATACCCTTTGTGGCACGAAGGACTTTGCCGTCCGAGGTACGCTTGTACGTGATTTCGGTACGCTTGATGACCGGGTTGAATGGCTTAAACTCAAGCTCCTCGATGCCCTCACGAGCAAGCTTAGGGTCGGGAAGCGAGTTGACGATACAAAAGTCAATAGCATCCTGGTTCTCGGTACGCGAAGCGTAAGACGAGATCAGAAGGACATCATCGATATCGTACTCGGCATACAGCTTGACGGTGGGCTTGTCGACGATGAGCTTATTGAGAGTCAGGGTTCCGGTTTTGTCGGAGCAGAGGATAGTGACGGCAGCCATCTCCTCAATAGCAGTGATACGGGTGACGATAGCCTTATGTTCAGCAAGCTGCTTGGCACCGATAGCGAGCGTCACGGACAAGACAGTAGGCATGGCGATAGGAATGCCACCAATGAGCAAGACCAAGAGGTTGTCGATACCACGACGGTACTCGTACCGGAAGGCCGCGTACATGACAATGATCTCGACGACGAGGAAAATAGCAATACTGCACAAGCAGAAATTACCAATGCGGGCTAGGATGGTTTGCAAGTGACCCATGTCATCGCCAGCCTCGCCAACAAGTTTAGCTGCACGGCCAAAGAAGGTGTTGAGACCAGTGCCAGTCACGACAGCCTCAGCTTCGCCTTGCTTTACAGTGGAGCCAGAGAAGATTTCGTCGCCGGTCTCCTTGCCGACAGGCAGTGATTCACCAGTTAGGGCAGCTTGGTCGATGGAAACAGCACCGTGGGCAGCGAGGAGACGACCGTCAGCGGGGATGACATCACCGAGCTTGACACTAATAATATCACCAGGGACGAGGTTGGCGGCCTCCATCGTTTTCCACTCGCCGTTACGCTTGACCTTACATTCGGGAGCGAGCGCGTCCATGAGGGCCTTGACAGCATTACCGGCTTGGCGCTCCTCGAGGAAACCAATCACAGAATTTGCGAACAAAAGAAGAATGATGCCGACAAAATCAGGCCAATCCGGGGGACGACCGCCACCGTTTGATACGGCGATAGCAACAATGGCGGCCATCTCCATGACCCAGGAGAGTGGATTCCACATGAAGCCCAAGAACTGGTAGAACGGGTTGACTTCCTTTTGCTCGATTTTGTTGTAGCCGAACTTCTCAACGCGCGCGGCGGCTTCCTCTTCTGTCAGACCGGCTGAGCTCGTTCTAAGATAATGAAATTTTTGTGTGCGTATAGGTTGGTTGTTTGTGTCCATTATACAGAGCTTTTCCCCAAATGTAAATTGAGGTGCGCACTTACTGCAGTAGCGTAAACACATCTCCGGGCTCCATCGTTGACAAGTCGTATTTGTCCTTGTCGTAGAGCTCCTCGACGGTCAGGGACTGCATGTTGGGAAGATCGCCGCCCGTGCCGTTGGTAGCGGTGTTCTCTTTTGTCTCCGCCTTGATCGGCTCGTCGGCGACTGGCGCTTCTTCGGTAGGTGGCGTCTTCTCCGTCTTCTCGTCAGACATTATGCGAAGAGAAAAAGGAAAAAAAAGAAAACAAAAAAAAGGTGGAAGGCGTTGAGACGTTTCTGGGGGAGATGTGGGCTCTTTATATCGCTTGATGGGAAAAAAATGGCGCATACAAGCCTAAAAACTTTTCCCCGAGAGGCAAGGCCAAGAAGGTCCACTCTCTTTTCGTATTTGCCCTATTATGGCTTTTTTGCGGCAGTGTGCGACACACTTTCTCTGTGAAACATAGACGAACAGCTCATCATGGTGCGTTTCCGATCGTATCCACACGCTCTGCGACTCCCTTTCCAATCTACGTAGAGCACCATCGCCACCTGATCTGCACGTGCTTTGTTCTTTTTTATTTTTGCTACTCTACAGCACATCAGAGCAAAGCTTACAGAAAAAAGACGAGAAGATGCGATAAGAGCTCGCTTTTTTTATTAATATCTTTTTGCATTGTGTTCTGGAAGCGGAAAGAACCTCCTGTACAGCGCGAATAAGAAAAAAAAAGAACCTAGTCTAATCGAGTGGGAAAATAACACTACAGGGACAGGGCACTCGAGTTTCTGTTATGGGCCAGTAGGTCATCGCTTGTTCTTCTCTTTTCCAGTTTTGATTGCCAACGTTAGAGATGCGAAGTTGTCTAATTCATAATAGGATCCCAAATCAACTGGGCTTTATTGCTTGTGATGACGATGGTTTGTATGTTGTGTTGTGTGAGGGCGCACACATTTTCCCACAAAAGGGAAGCCTCTTTCCCATCTGCAAAACAATCACAGAAAAAAAGAAAAATGAGAAAGAAAAGACGTCTTTGCTCTTTTGCAGTAAAGAAAATATAGCATGAGATGCATATTTAGGTCGTGATGAAGGCAAAGTATATGTATATGTACTTAATGCGTATGCGCAGCTAGTAATTGAAGAAAACTCCTCAGGTTTGTGTCTCCTTTATAGTGCTATATAGAGTACACAGTGTTTCGAGATACAATAGTCAGAGACGGATCACCAAATTCAAGTCACGTAGACTCAGACACTTGGCACTGACTGAATTTTCCCTTTGCACGGACCAACATAATACACAAAAGAAAAACGACATATGCAACGCGACCGTGGCGACGACGAGATCATTGACGTCGATGACAATAATAACGTGAGATCATCAGCACAAAAACAAGAATCCCACTCGTCTCCCGCTCCAGAGTAAGCAAACGCGAGGCTTTTCCTTTTTAGCAAAACCTTAATCTATCCCACCATTCTAGTCTCCCTCACTTGACAGACGAAGCGCCATGGGAAGACATGGAAGACATGGACGACGCATCGCGTGATCTCATTCAACAAATGCTTGTCGAAGAACAATACTTTGATTATGATACCCCGACCTCTCAGAAAAAGAATATCAAAAAGATCAAGTCAGAAGGTACTTAATTCTTTTCGTTTATGCTCTTCTTACATTAACATTGTTGCGAAGCTGTTTCGCGTTCTTCTGCTGGGCTGCCTTCTCACAAGGCTCGTTGGACTGAAACAGAAGACCAGTTACTTCGTTCAGCCATTGTACGTATGCATGAGCGATTAATTATCTTGCATTTTTAATCACGCTGTTTCATTATCAGGAAAATCATGGATACGGGAACTGGAAAGCCATTGCAGCCCAAGTGGGCACACGAACGGCACTACAGTGCAAAAACAGAGCTCGACATTGGGTCCAGTCTGATAAAGTAAGTCTTGTCAGTCTCTGTTGGATCTTTCTCTGATCCTGATTGTATTTAGCTCGACAAAACCACGTTGCCCTCACCAACAAATACAACCCACTCCGCACCAGAACATACTAACACAACTACACCGCCATCCATATCTTCTTCTACCCCTGCCGCTTCAGAAACGATCATACCACCCTCTGCCCCGGATACTTCAGAAGTGGAAACCACCCAGACTCAAGATCACCTAAACAATGACGGAGACATTCTGATTTACAGCCAGAAAGAGAACAAAAACAATGCGTCGCCGCCGAAACAATCAGGCGAGCCGAGTCTAAAAAGCGATTCGTCACAGGATGCAAATATTCCATCTGTTGACCCTCCAAAAACCCAAGAAATCAAAACAGACACATTCCATGTACGAGCCTTTTTTTCGACATGTTCTCTAGATCAGTTACTACTTCTATTTTATTGGTTGCTCACTTCCTTATTAGTTTGATAGAGACGTCGCGACTGAAGACGAAATCGAGAACAATCCTGAATGGTTCAAAAACAAAGCTTCCAAAACGCCAGATCGATACCTCAAGATCAGGAACCACATTATCGACAGTTGGGATAAATGCAAACCACGCTACCTCACAAAAACAAGCGCCCGGCGAGGTCTGCGCGATTGTGGCGATGTTAATGCGATTGGACGAGTACATACATATTTGGAATCGATTGGAGCAATCAACGTAGACACTGTCAACAATGCCCCTCGTCCGCCGCGTCGCCAAACACAACAACACGGTGAAACATACACAGAGGAAGATCCTGACATGTTTTCGGCGGCTGACATGGTCATTGGCTATGAAGGGTAAGAGTAAAAACAGTTTCTTTCACCACCACGTGGAATTTGCATCTTCTTTTTTTGACGTTCTTTAAATATGCAGACCCCGTAAACGTAAGGTGCGCAACGAGCGCGGCGAATGGTACTCTTTCCCTCCCAAATTCTGTTTGTGTCGCCCATTTAACACTCCCATCTCTTAGGGTTGATCCCCGAGAGCTCGAGGGTCGCGTCATCGAGCATGGGCAAGGTACGTATACACATGCATATCCACCAGGGTTTGGTCCACATGACCTCGGCTGATAAAATTTTTTTCCGTTTTTACTTTACCTTATCAGACGTACAACAAGGCAAGGCGAAACGAGTCTCGAGACGCCCGCAGCGTTACGTAGCCGATGAATTCGGAAGGGGCTACGATCCATTCCGTCTGGTACCTGTAGAGTACTATGACACAGATGAATTTCCAGCGCCCTTTACAGTCATCGTGAACAGTGATGCCCTGGTATGATAAAGGTTATCGTCATTCATATAATCATGCTGACTTCTATATGGAAGCTCGTCATGGATTTCCATTCCTATTTGGCGCACACAGAAATCATCGGCCTACTGGGCGGTCGGTTTGACGCGAAGTCGCGCGAGCTGATCGTCGAATCTGTATTCCCCTGCCATTCAACTAGCACCGGCATCCAGGTACAAAATCCATCACACCCCTACACAAAACAAATCACGTCCACGTTATACTTGGTGCTCACAAAGTCAGTGTGAAATGGACCCAGCTTCCGAGATGAAGGCTCGCGAAGAGTTTGCTTCCCAAGGATACGATGTCGTCGGCTGGTACCATTCGCATCCCACATTCGAACCTCAGCCAAGCATTCGCGATATTGAAAATCAGACGTCCTACCAGGTACCCACGCGATGCATCCATGGCTTACTAGGTATCGCATATTTCTAATAAGGTTACTCGTACCTTCGCTCTAGACCTTATTTCGGCACGAAAGCACGGGCGACGAGCCATTTGTGGGGATCATCGTTTCCCCGTACGATATCGATGCTGCTAGCGATCACTCCCAAATACAGTATCTGCACATCAGCACTCGGTGGAACGAACTCCATTTATTCCGTAAGTTTAAATCGAGAGATTTTACGAGCGCACAAAAGGGCTAAAAATGACTGATTTATGACTGGGCCGGGAAAAGGTCTCCCATACGCCTGTCGCCGGGTAGTTCGTCAGAGTAAGCAAATCGCCCCCAACGTCTTGAGGCAATTTCGCCAGCTCGTGGATGAATTCAAGGACTATGAACAGTAAGTCGAAAACTGAAAAGGGAGGCATATATGCATCCAAGCTGAAACAACCTTTTCGCAAGTAAAATGGATATGGCCCAAACTTTTCGAACTGGCTCACGACTGGACAAGCTCCTCGAAGCATTACGGGCGCATATCTTTCTTCCCTTGACGGAAGAGGAAGATTTTCTGGCAGAGGTCCGACAATTATTTGCATAAAAGCTCTCTTTTCGCTTGTATATACTACACACATCTTACTCTCTTTCCCTTTTCTCCTTTTTGCTTTTTTTTTTGCCTCTTTTTGATTGTTTATCTAAAAACGTCCCAAACTAATCTATAAGCGGCGTTCTAAAGTCAGTCTTCGTTCAACTAGAACACCTCAGGCGATTGGAGTTTTTCCTGATTTAGATACCAAAGTCTCTGCCAAAACCCATTAATCTGGGGTTTTCAATGGTAACGTGTGACGCCGTTGATGAAGATGACACTCTCACACATTCGCTGGGTCCCCTCGATCAAAGTCATCTTCTTTAGCTTTTTGCAACTTTTATAAGCTTTTATTCCCCAATCGCTCCGACACCGCTAACATGAGCACCAGCAACCCGCCCACAGACTCAGCGTAAGCACTACCCCTGGAACGCATTGGGTCATTGTCTATAACGACAGTGAGTGTAGCAGTATGATAATCTTAATGAGACACCTTTTCAACTCTATATTAGCTTATATTGTAAACGTGAATATGAATTATAGTTAAGAATCAAGATACCGAAGGCATACCGCCGTATAGCGGCCCTGATATGAAAAAGCTCGAGGTAGAGGCGCAAGAATTGAAAAAAGCCAGATATCCTCAGTTGAATGGGAAATAGGAGCTCGTTAACTACAGAGAAAAAGAGTGTGAACGGCCTGCGCATATATGCACCACGAGTAACTAAGTGAAAGTGGATAAATTATTGTCCTGTTCATGGATGGAAATAGAATCGCCCATTTGGCTTCCAATACGAGTATGCCACTAATTTTGTCAAATGAGCCGTTTTCTAAGACCTTGAATAAAATCGGCAAGCAGCAATGCCTTTGTTTTCCATGCTTATATGCATTTTATGGGGAAGTATATAAATTACCGCTCGCCTTTTGCGCAAGTATTCATTTGTGCTAAAGGCCATAAGCACCTTTGATCTTATCTAAATGGGTTTGATTCTATTACAGGGCCCATGCCAATTGATAATCGACAGAATATCCTGGATAAAGTCTTCAAGCATCTTGGCTCCCGTTGCCTTCTAAATATGAGTACATAGTATACCATCGGTGACGCCCATCTGGTGGAATGGGCATGATTCGATCATCATTATTGACTAAATTTGAACATATTTTCGGCTCATGTCCACATTTGATTAATCCACTGACCATTTTCTTCGGACGTCGCTTTGAATGTATGGGGTCCGCTGACCTTTCCAAGATCAAGCGCATGCGCTCTTCTGACAGGTCGGGCAGGTCTGTCATGATATAATAATTCAAGAGGTAAAGTAGAAGAGTTTGGGAGTACTTATTGGCATTTATAACATCTAAGCTGCCCCTCCCGCTCGATTCACTCTTGCATTTTAAGTATGTGCTATTATACTGTCCTTTTACTTGTAAAAATAGTACGTAGAATACCAGACGATATAGTGATACTACTTACTACGCGATGCTAATATTCTATATACCAGTCTTCTTGTCGGCGATGATATGTAGATATGACGTCGCAGCTGATATTCTCCTTTCGAATGAACATACTTTCGTCTTGGAACAGCAAGCATTCTAAAGAATAATTCGCTTCTATGTAACTAAAAAAGCTCTACTGATTCAATAGTTACATACTGAAAGTGATGAATAACAAAAGAACTCGGCGGTTTACCTGAAGTACCTAGAAACAGATCTGTGATACTATTTACATGTGTTATATCTCCAGCCAGCCACAGTCCCCACCAATCTCCGTCAACGAAGTGTTTCAGAGATTCTATTACTATATACATATTCATTTATGATAGCATAATGCTTAAAAGCTTAATTCGCGTGAATAATTTGGAATGAAACAAAAGTGCTTCCCATTGAACTGCTAGGGTGCATCGTGTAGAGTTGGTGCTCAATTGCTAGTGCAAAATGAAAGAAGAGTATTGATAATAATCATTGCCCGTCATATACAGGCAGATCTGGCGCTACAGAGTCAACATTGTATACATGACGGATTGATATGTTGGTAATTAAAAAGTGTCAAGAGAGGCTTGTGCTGTATATATTGTTATTGGACCGTCACGGCGAAACGGTCATCTCTATTGTAGTTTATAGTGAATCTTTTAAACTAGCAAGACATAAGATGCTGTGGTGATAGCGGGTCAGTGGTAACTTGCATATACACAGGTTCTTTCCTAAATCATTTCAGAAGTTTCCATATTGGACAAACAACCTGCAAAAAAGATACCACGGTAGGTGTACTTCGTTATGCATGCTATATGATTAAGATTGACGAGGAATGCGTGATTGAACGACTTGAATTGTAAAATCAGGATAAAGAGACTGGGGGTGAGCGATAATTAAATAATAACGAGTGTGGCTTCCTTCCAAAGTCAGTGTAAAAAGAAGAACGAAAGAAAGGGGAGCTGAGTTTGCAAAATATTGCGAAGATTTGACACGCGTAGCCCTACTAGAGCACTTACTGTCCTTTTTTCCCGATTCAAAGCCCTTCATGTCAGCAGAAGTAGCATCAAAACCCTCTCCCGGTGCAGGTGGTTTCCAGGACAAAGACAAGCCTACCGAGGTTCGCTTGAGTAACATTACCGCTGCCAAGGGTACGTTGAAACGCGCTCAATCTACCCCTAATCTCGTTTGACATTTGATCCCGACAACAATCTCACATCTGTCATCTTTTTATTAGCTGTCGGTGATGCTATCCGCACATCTCTCGGTCCTCGTGGTATGGACAAGATGGTACGTCAGTGATCGCAGATGCCAGCCTCTTTACTGAACTCGGTTCTGTCAACTCGAATAGATTCAAACCGGAAATGGCCAAGTTGTCATCACCAACGATGGTGCTACCATCTTGAAGCACATGGCTGTCTTGCATCCCGCTGCCAAGATGGTACGTGAAAATGTGTTTGACAATTCTAAGCGTGCTTATATATGTTTATTATACGTAAAGCTGGTCGACCTGTCAGCGGCTCAGGACGTCGAGGCTGGTGATGGTACTACCTCCGTTGTTGTTTTGTGCAGCTCGCTGTTGCGTGCTGCTGAAAAGATGCTGGCTAAGGGCATCCACCCCACGACCATTGCTGAGTCCTTCCAGCGTGCTGCTCAAAAGTCAACTGAGTTCCTGGCTGATGTCTCCATGCCTATCGACCTCTCTGATCGCGAGTCTCTCCTTCGTGCCGCTTCTACGTCCCTGAACTCAAAGGTATCTATCACCTCACTATCACAGCACGCTCTCCATGGCCATCTCCATTCTCATACCTTTGGTAGATCGTCTCTCAATACTCTTCCCTTCTGGCCCCCATTGCTGTCGATGCTGTTCTGCGTGTCATTGACCCTGCCGTGGTCGATAATGTCAATATCAAGGACGTGCGTGTCGTCAAAAAGGTTGGCGGTACTATTGATGATACCGAGCTTGTCGATGGCCTGGTCCTGAACCAGAACGTCGTCAAGAGCGCTGGTGGCCCTTCGCGCATGGAGAAGGCCAAGATTGGTCTTATCCAGTTCCAGCTCTCGCCTCCCAAGCCTGATGTAAGTGAAAGAAAAGTGAAGAAAAACACAAGGGCTGAATGTTCATCACGAATGGCCATATACAGATGGAGAACCAGATTGTCGTGAACGACTACCGCCAGATGGACAAGATCCTGAAGGAGGAGCGTCAATACCTGCTGAACATGTGCAAGAAGATCAAGAAGTCCGGATGCAATGTCCTCTTGATCCAAAAATCTATTCTACGCGACGCTGTCAACGACCTCTCGCTCCACTTTTTGGCTAAGCTCAAGATCATGGTCGTCAAGGATGTCGAGCGCGACGAAATCGAGTTTATTGCCAAGGTATGTTTTGTTTTGCCGTTCATTCGCTGTCTTGCTGATTGAGTGCTTTATAGTCTCTTGGCTGCAAGCCTGTCGCCGATGTTGAGTCTTTCACAGATGATAAGCTCGGTTATGCCGATCTGATTGAGGAAGTTGATGCCAATGGATCTAAGGTTGTCAAGGTGACAGGCATGAAGCACGCTGGCAAGACTGTCTCTGTGCTGTGCCGTGGCGCCAATTCGCTGGTTCTGGAGGAGTCCCACAGATCGCTTCACGACGCTCTTTGCGTTGTCCGCTGCTTAGTAAAGAAGAAGTAAGTCACTCAAAACATCCTCAAGTGGACGCTTTTATTTAATTCATGACACATAGGGCTCTGATTGCTGGTGGTGGTGCCCCTGAGATTGAGGTATCGCAACGATTGATGGAATACGCCAAGACGCTCAAGGGTATGGAGCAATACTGCTTCCAAGCCTTTGCTGAGGCCTTGGAGGTGATTCCTACAACACTGGCGGAAAATGCTGGTCTGAACCCTATCTCGATTGTCACGGAGCTGCGAAACCGACATGCTCATGGCGAAAAGATGGCGGGTATCAACGTCAAGAAGGGTACGATTACCAACATTCTGGATGAGAACGTCATCCAGCCCCTCTTGGTGTCCACAAGCGCACTTGAATTGGCGGCTGAGACCGTCAAAATGATCCTCAAGATTGATGATCTGGTGCAGAGCCGATAAAGGATTGGATGGGTTGTTCAAAAGCATAAAAACAAGTAAATACATCATGGAGCGCATCTTTGGTGATTGTAGTTAAAAAGAAATTGACCTGTCAAAATCTTGGCGGGCGCATGGCGAGCGCACTGGTGACACGTGTTGGCGCCTGGGGTGGGAAAGATCGCCGTTTTCCTCAAAGTTGACGACACTATTTCCAAAGTGAATGCTGTTTAGTACACACTCTACTGTTACTTCCCCATGAGAGAAAGGCGGACTTGCCATGACTGCGCCGACGGTCTTGCATGTCGGCGTCGTACATACCGGGACTAACCGCGAGTGTAACAAGCTCGGGTTTTCAACCGTAAGGGTGGCAACCCTATGGGTTAAAGTGACCTTAGAGATGTAATGATACATGTGTCTGTACATGATACACCCACGAATCCGAAATGAAAAGTACTTTCCAGAGCATTTCAGCGCTTTATAGGGATACTAGCAACTCTGGAAACCCGTTATTTTTGTACCTTTGGGTTGGCGGAGAGCAGGCAAAGCCGCTGGGATAAGAGTCAGTACAGAAAAATTTGATTATTGTCTCAATGATGCTACTGCCAGAAGATCCGCCCACGCAGGACGGTGCATAAAAAGGATTTTTCAGTTCTTCCATCGGCGACAGCGCTTTCAACGACCGTCACGGGCGAGATATGACGCTGGATGCAATATTAGGCATTATTTAGAGTAAAGCTTATCTTGGTGATATACTCACCCCGCACTGGCAAAAAAGGCATCATAGGAAGCCTAGCCTCTGGAGTGCCTTTGAACAGTCTGGTGAACCGTTTTATGGCTGATGGCTATACCGATCATCATCACGCCAAACGCAAACACATTTTGTTTACCTCACGCCTGGATCTCTGCTGTGAAAGATGAGAGTCGACCTGCATTTTATGCGGCTGCTCCAACGCGCGAATCGACCAGAGAAACTGGCTCAACCACGGTAGCTTGGCCAAGACAAGGTGAAGCACCTGTGACGCGAGCTGTGGGCATCCGAGGACGAAGCAGTACCAGTACCAGTGTAGAGACACCACTGGTGGATCAGGCTGGCCCATCTTTCTGAGTTTCACCAGTTGTGGTACCTTGATTGATTGAGTATTGAATCGTTGGTCTAGCCAGATCCTTTTCGTGACAAAAACAAAAGAAATTCGTTGTTCCGTTATTATGCATTGAAGTATAAATGTCTCGTTACACGTACGTTTGTAGATTTTATGGGGTACAAATGAATGTTTTTGCTCTTTCCTCCTTTGCTTATTTTCTTTTCTTCCCCTTCCTTTTATTTTCATTTCTTTTTTTGAGACAACAGACGAAATAACCATGGTGGACGTGGGATTGACCGACAAATGCTCCGACTCACTACACGACAACATCTCACATCCTGGCAGGGACCTCCTTGCTTCTTCGTGTTTCTCCTCTCTCATGCCCCAGCCTACCTTGCTCCAGCAACAGACATGGGAAGATGGTCCGCTTTTTCGTGCGACCATCAAGCAGCTTGAGGCGCAGACACTGACGCTGAAACAGAGCATCAAGCAGGTTCTCAAAGCCGCCGGTCACGCTTTGGAAACACAGCGCGCTCAGCTCGATGCTGACCTTCAGTTTGCCGCTGCCCTCCAGCACTGCAGCCAAAACAACACTGCCTTGCAACACTACTTGGACGCCACGTGGGGAGAAATGTGCCAAGAACGCGAACAAATGTCTTACGCCACTCAAACCCTGTTTGTCTCGCCTCTCGAGCAGCTCTACGAGGCCGACATCAAAAAAGCAGAGAGCAAGCGCCGAAAGTTCGCTGATGCCTCCAAGCAGTACTATCAGTATTTGAGCAAGTACCTGAAAAATAGCACGCCTGGCCGTGATGACAAGTTCGCTGCCAAAAAAAGCAGCTTTGACCTGCTACGATTCGAGTACCTGCAGTTTTTGCTTAATTTGCACGGCGGCCGCAAAAGCCAAGAGATTGTGTACCGCCTGCTGACCCTGCAACGCCGCATTGCTCTGTATCATCGTCAGGTCACCAACCATCTCGACGCGCGTCAGCCCGATCTCGATGCACTTACCGCCTCCCTCGACCTCGTATTTCGTGAGCAGCACTCACTCGATAAGGAGCACCATGAAGTTCATTGTCTGCTTAAACGGAAGACGCACGACCGCCTGTCTTTTGATGAAGAAGAACCCCGCAGTGACGATATCATCAGCCCGCAAGGTCATCGCGAAGGTTGTCTCCTTGCTACTGCCAAAACGCTCAAAGTCAACGCCAACAAGAAATCTGGTCACCAGACCTGGCATAAATACTGGTGCGTCGTAAGCAACGGTGAGCTACACGAGTACAGTCATTGGAAAGACAGACCAGAACAACACCGTGAGCCGATCAGGCTACAGCTCGCCACAGTACGGCCGGCCAGGAATGCCGATCGACGGTTCTGTTTTGAAGTCATCACACCCGAGTTCAGGCGGGTATACCAGGCCACGTCCCAGCACGACATGCTTGCCTGGATTAATACGCTGCATCGCGCCATTCAAAACGAGCTCTCTATAGAGCGCAGACGTACTTGGGTTGGCTCCTCCACGGCGTCACTGAGTGGGCCACTCATGGAGCTGACCAACAAGAAACGCAAACAACAACGCCACTCGATCGGGCCCGTACGAACATCGACATCAGCGACACATGCTCCTTTTTTGCCATTACCTTTTGGTATCAACAGTATACGCCAGCGTTTGTATGACAATGATGAAAGCAATATGATATGTGCCGATTGTCGTACTCCTGAACCCGATTGGTGCTCCCTCAACCTTGGTATCTTATTATGTATTGGTAAGACAGAAGGTTTTGATAACATGTGCTTTATTCTTATCAACGAGTGTCATATTTACATAGATTGCTCTGGAACGCACCGTAGCCTCGGTTCGCATGTTTCGAAAGTACGCTCCTTGACGTTGGATGAACAGTCCTTTACAGTACACAGCGTGGAATTCTTCATGCAGATGGGTAATGCACGGTCGAACGCCATTTGGGATCCTATCGGCCACCACACAGACAGCGAGTACATCAAGCACAAGTATATCGACAAGCAATATATGGCCACAGCGAACGACGATCGGGCACCGGGCGCCATGCTCTGGGAAGCGGTTCAAAAGCAAGACGTTGCGTCAGCTATGCATGCACTCGCCTTGGGCGCTGACCCTAACATACCCATCCAAACTGAAGGTTCGCTGATCACCCTCCCCGTCCTGGATCGCTCAGGAAACCTGACTGACCAGACTCTGACGCTGCCCATGATGGAACAACGTTACCCGCTTTTGGTGGCCATGCTGCATCCATGTTTTTCCATGGGCGAAGCGCTTCTGCTCAACGGGGCAGACCCGACTCAATTCATGGATATGGTTGAGACAACGCCGATGACACAGATAGCAATAGACTATCTGCGAGGCAAAGTAGCCGCACGTGGAGGATGAGAAGAAAGATAACCCTTGTATACCCTGTTCACATTTTTTCTACCCCATATGACAATTACTCATTGCTCACTCTATTATGCTGACATAATAAAAACCCATGAAATGTCAAACCGGAATAAGGTTGTTTCATGCAATTGGTTTCTTCGGATTTGCACCTTTTTTAGAATTTTCACATGCTACGAAGGCATAGAAAGCATAAGCGACATTCGTCATTGCCGCATAGCGATATTGACGAAGCTATATCAGGGGTGGAATCCACAGAGAAGGCGGACCGAAGAAAGAGCACCCCGTGGCATCACCTGATGCCGCATCCCAATTTCCGATTTCTGCATCACCACCATCGACATTCGCACCCGCAACGGCTCCCCAGTGACGCAGCCACCACCGAGCCAAGCACCGAAGTGAAGCTGCCAGCCTTATCGATCGACACAGAGCCTCGAGACGACTTCCTTGATAATCCGACTCTAGGGGAATGCATTTCGCCAGTGCCATGGGCTGAGCCAGTGACGGCACCAGCAACTCCAGAGGAGAAGCGTCAGCAGAAACGCCATGTGGGCTGGGCACCACGTCTAAAGCGTCAGTCCTCCACCCCAGCAGATGCGGCTTGCGCTACGGTTGATCCACCTGAACCGCCTCCCCGTCTTGTTGCATTTGGTGGTCAAATCTTTGCTGCGGAAGCGCTGGAAGAAGATCAGGAGAACTATCTTCACAGGCGTCGCTGTAGTACGTCAGGAAGCTCTGGTCGATCACGTTCCCACTCCGTACGTCTGAGCTCGGGGCGAGACACAGCTTCCGTCTGCAGCAGTTCTGAAAGCAATGCAAGCGATCACGATCAGGACGAATCTCTCTTGAGCACCCTTGTCGTGCCACCTTTACGCCGTCGTTCGAGCTGCCCTTCTATTGAGAAGGGTATGGAGGACATGGCCTCATCTCCACAGATGCCAGGGCACCCCAAAGTGATCAGCATAGCCGAAGCACAATATCGCAGCCGTCCGCCTAGCAAGCCGTCGACTATATGCACTCGCCGCCCCAGAAGCTCGACATGCGTTGAAACGTGGCTCGACCAAACGTCCCAAAACAAAACACGGTCGGCACCCTCACAACAACAGCAACAGCAGCAACAGCAACAGCAGCAACAGCAGCAGCAGCAGCGACAGTCATCGTTTGTGAGCGAGGTGCATTCGCGAAGTAATAGTTCTGGGTCTTTTGCATCCACACGTCTCTCTACCTTTAGCAAATCCTCCTCTGGTTCCAGCCATGATATACCACCCGCTGTCGATCCCTTGACCAAGTACAACGTGCTAAATATCGCCAACGTACAGCCCCGCCGTTATGATTTGCATCGCCGCTCGTCACGCAAAAAAGAAAAACGGGCCCTGCGCGTCTGGCAACAGAGCGTCCAGGACGCGCTCAATCACGTTTACAGCGAACCACCTGCCCCGATTCTATCGGGAGACAAAAAGAAAAAATACGCACTCACGCGTCGCTTTATCTTGCGTGAGTTTTACACGACCGAAGTCACCTTTTGGAATCAGCTCTACTTTAGTAAAGTGGTAAGCGATATTGGCCTATCTAATCTTATATGCAGGCCGGCTTATCAAGACTCTTTAGATGTTCCACGATGCCCTGATTACCGCCCTGGAGCGGGGCTCTGTCTTTGCACGCAAAAATGACCTGGATATCTTCAACAACCTGTACGATCTTTTGCAGTTCTCTGCTGCACTTTTGCGTCGCTTGCAATGCCTGCAGTTTGACCACAATGCTTGCACCAAGCCATACCATCTCTATATGGATGGCTCTGCGGAATCTGCACCGCAATGCGTTGGACGCACGCTCCTGGATTTGTCGGAATATTTGGTTGTATTCCTAAGGTGCGCACTTGATTACAAGGCGAACCGCAAGCTACTCGAGCAGCAGAAGCATATCAAAGGCTACGTGCGCTACGTGGAGAAGATGCTCTCACGCAAGGAAACGCGCCAGTTCACTATGGAAGACTACTTGATCATTCCTATTCAACGCGTCGCGCGCTATAATTTGCTGCTCATGGGTAAGCCAATTTTTATTTTTTATTTTCAGAGATCATACTCATACGTTTATGGACTCTGGAATAGATCTCAAGAAACACACAGAGCCGCATGGAACGGAGTACAATGATATCTCGGCTGCCCAAAAACTCATTGCTGGCCTGGCATCCGCCATGAACTACGCACAAAAGTGAAGCTATATATGTTGAATATAGTATGCATATTATTATTAGACATGGATAAAGTTGGACCTGAAGTTGTACGACACATCTGCAGACGACTTTACCTACGTTTATCTCTTTCCCCACGCTTTGCTCAATACTGTGCTCCCTTCTCCTTCCCCAACAGATCAATTTTAAAAACGTATATGTACATAATAAATTTCCTATACTTTGTCATCATGTATTACTTATAGACGGTCTCTATAAGCAGGATAAGTGTAACGGTAGAACATACGACGCTACTAAACAAAGAGGAATGATGGACGCAGTATAAGAGAAGTTGAGCGCCATTAAAATACAGTAGCTGGCTCATACACAGGAGATTGGGGGTAAATTCAGCCTATATACGGGTGTATGCGTATGTATATATATAGACTTTGTTTGTTGGTTTACATTTACTGACTCGTGCACTGATCTACTATCATTCGCTTGCTTTAAACGTAGCATTCCAGTATGCGCTGGGTATAGCCATCGCCCATACCCACCGAGAGGAAACTACCACTCCAGAGTATAGTTTATATTCGTCTGATAGAGGTTTTGATTTTTATTCGGGGATCGATGAAATTGAAACGAGCAGTTCGATGTTACACGGGATGGGGATGCGTAAACTCCATGACAACACATACGTAGCTTTCTCCTCCGCTTATATGATAAATCACCGAATATATGTACCTCCGAGTGTTGCTAAAGACAGTTAAGCGTTTCATACCCACGCCCGCGCTCATATTTCCATCGCGTCATAGGCAAAGACTTTTCTGTTTGCGCAACACCAGCGGTCAAGTCCACAATAATGATATGCATCTCGTGTTTGATCTTGTAAACAAGGAGTCATCATGATGCACGCCAAGCAGATGATGTTACATATGTATGAATATGCATGTACTATATCTCTTCCCTGTTTTTGTGTGTCCTGCTACATATATAATTCATTTCTCGAGCGTTGTGCATACGCAGCAAACAGAATGAAAATGCCCCGTGCCACCATCACCAAACCTTCTTTCAAACTCACTTGTAAAAGGTCAATATTTACGTCATTGTGCCACTAAAGGATAGGTAATGGTGCTATATTGCGAATGGTATTAAGAAAGGAAGTATATAAAATAAATAGTAAGTCCAACAAAGGAGGGTAAGGTACTAGGAATAGGAGTCAAGAGAGGGAGCTGGTATGTGTGTGCACGATATGTATGCGTATGTGTGTATGTAGGCTGATGCGTTTCTGGAGGGATGTCATTGTGTACAGTATTGCTGATGCATACGGGGGGAGGGGTGGTTTGACAAATGTATCATATCAATTGGGAGATTTGGATTTACAGCATCGAAACCGGCCGACGCGGCATCTGGAGCGAATGGCGCAGTGCTTTTCGATGACCCTCCCACTCCTGCTCGATCTCCTCGTCGACGTCGTCCAGGGTGGAGCCCAGGACCTGTTTGACCTGGGTCGCCCAATCCACTCGTTCCACCACGTGCGGTGGCGGCGTCGGCGGTGGCAATTCATCATCCGAGTGTACGCACGAGTTGCTGGAGCTCGAGGACAGGGTGGACATGGTTTCTTCCTGATGCGTCATCATCATCGTCACCTGGCTACCCCGTCGTGGCAGCAGGGTCGATAGCCGCTGCTTCACCCGGGACTTCATGGGTGATGTAGGAGAGGTGGATGGTTGCGAAGGCGAATCGAGAAGGGAGACAGACGAGGTTGAAAAACGGGTGTTAATTCTCGGAGGGGAGGGTCCGGGGGCGGGCAGGATGTTGGGAGTACTTTCGCCTCCAAATGTCGTGCTGATCGAAGCACGCTTCTTGGTAGGCGAGGAAAAAAAATTGGATAATAATGGACTCGATACCATGGGATATGTGTGTTAGAGAAAAAGAAAAAGCTGTCGAGAAAGAGTGGAAGAAGAAGAAGAAGAAGAAAGTTACACTCGACTGTAGCCTGTACTTTATTTTTTTTTTCTTTGATATCCGAGCACACATACACATACACACACACACGCACACACTGGGAGAGCGCGCATAATCAATTTTTTTGCTTTTGGGTGTTCGGACCGCGCGGTACTTTTTTTGCCGTTTGCTTGTTTGCACCAATCAACGCCGGTCTGTACCGGAACTTTCGGAGTGTCGGCTCCCTCTCTTGATTATAATAAAGACAGCTGAGTTGCCGGTTCTTTGGTGCTTCATCTGTTTGTTCAATCCGCTCTACAGATAGGATCAATCTCCAATGCGGATGTGTATCCACGGATGCAGTGAATGTTCCGTGGGAAGCTATAGATTACATGTGCTCCTCAAATGGGAGACCCGTGCAACTTGCATGTCCGGTCCCTGTTGCTGAATGCCACGCTCTGCTTCTATCTGGTATCGATAAAGCCGACTGGTTGCCACCGTGCAACACAAAGCACGAATCATACCACGCACATGCGCTGTTGTTTTTTTTCACACCCCTCAGGGTCCCATTCTTTCGAGAAACTCCACTGTCCTGTCACACCTGCCATAAGCAAAACAATGTATTGTACACAAGTAAACAGGAGACAATATTACTCGCACACGCTCTCCTTGTTTCTCATGCAGTAGAATTCAGCAAGCAGAGTATTAGAATAAATGATAAGTAAGCAAATGCGATATTTGGCACGGGGTCTGTGCGTAAATGATTATTACAGTATGGCTCAGGCGTCCTCCTCGGCCTCTGCTGGTGCTGGCGTCTCGGGAGCACCGTCTTCTTGATCTTCGGCTGCAGGAGCAGGTCCATCTTCTGATTCCTTGCTTTCATTATTCTTGTTGTAAAGATTCTTGAGCATCTCCTGATCTTTTTGCTTCCGCAACCGGTCTGCTTCTTCGGCACCACCCGTCTTTTTCAGCTTCTTTGTGCCGACAAAGTCCACAAGTTCCTGCTCAAAGTCATCAATGCGGTTCGCAAGTTCGCGTTGTCGCATTTTTTCGGATTGCTCAAGGGCGCGCAGTCGTCGTTCATGATCAACGTCGATCGTGGCCACCTGCTTGAGTACGCTAGACATGCCTTCGAAGCCTTCTTCGGCAGGTGCGACGTGGAATTCGCGGACCACGGGCTTGGCCTTGGCTTGGTAAGCACAAATCTTCTCCAGCTGCTCGTACACTTCAACAAGTGCGGCCAGATCATCTTGCATATCCAACAAGAGGTTTTCTTGTTCCTTGAGCATTTGTTGTTCCTTGACGATCATCTGCAGCTCCTGCTCCCACGTCTTCTTCCAGCGTGGCTTGACCTTGACGATATACTCGCCAAATTCTTCAATCTCCTTGGCGACCAGCTCGCGTTCTTGAGCGCAATGGGCCATCTGCGCCTGCGATGGTCGGCATTTGCGCTGTGTGACATCCAGCTTGAGATGATCCACGGTATCCTGCAGGTCCTCGAGGCGCGTCGTGATAGTATCCGAGCTGGTCATGAGTTTCTCTTTGCCTTCGTCAATGAACTGACGAGCAGCAGAACGTCCTCCAGACGAGTTGGTTTGCTCTTGCTCCTTCTGTCGCAGTGCCTGTGCCTTCTCTTTTAGCTCGTCAAGCACCTTGTCAGCACCATCGCGCATTTCACCCTGCAATTGACGCAAGACAGCAATATCCCGTCGGAAAGTGTCAAGTTCGCGAAGATGAGAGCGCAGCTTCTTGGCAGACACAGCGTCTGTGGTCACCACGCTAGAGGATGCCTCGCTGGGACGCCGGTCGGATTGAGAGGGGGTAACGGGTGCAGCGACAGCTGGAGCTGAGGGTGTGGTAGGCGAAGGGATGGATCGAGCTTCTTGCTGTGTTTCGCTCTTTTTGATATAATCCTCAAACATCTTGCGCACATCCCCCATTTCCTTTTCAAACGAAGTCGTGACTTGTTCCATCCAGCGCTTCTGCATGTCCTTTAGCTCGTCCGTCTCTTTGACATTCAGAGATAGCAACGTCCGGTTTTTGACTTGTGTGAGATCCTCGAGTTCGTACGAAATATGATCGACAGGGTCGCGAATGTAGATACTGGGGAAGTCGTTCTGACCGGACGAATAACCGAACCGTTCGATAAACAGCATTCGTAGGGCAGACTCGCTTATCTCGCCCTCATAGTGGACTTTCTTGACATCCTTGCCGATCTGCAGATAGAGAACGAGACCTATCTAATGCGTCAATGATGGTTCCTTCACCACATACCACACTATTTACCTTTCGACGTATCTTCCTCTACTTCAGGTTTCTTTGAATCCTCATCCACCGGCTCAAGTTTCTTCTCGCGTGACGGGATGGCAGGCACGGGGGGAGCGTTCTCATGTCGTTTAAAGTCACCTCCATTGGCTCTGAACATGGAAGCACGACGGACCGAGGAACGACGGGCAAGATTTTCCTGGCGTTTTAGCGCGGCCAGCGCGCTCGCCGTACCAGGATC
Source organism: Syncephalastrum contaminatum (assembly GCA_013461545.1). Taxonomy (NCBI): domain Eukaryota; kingdom Fungi; phylum Mucoromycota; class Mucoromycetes; order Mucorales; family Syncephalastraceae; genus Syncephalastrum; species Syncephalastrum contaminatum. Next base: position 476,212 of record VAFG01000372.1, on the reverse strand, counting down.
ACTTTCATCAAACTCATTCTTGTTGCGGGCGCTCATGGGACTGAGCGAAGGAGAGGGAGTCATCGGTGGCGGTGGCGGTGGTGGGGGCGGGGGCGTATTTTCCACCGGGGCTGCTGCTACAACAGGCGATGGTTGCTGCGGTTGATAGCGTGTGGAGGACGTGCTCGAAGGTCGATTGGTTTCGCCTTGAGAAGAGGAAGAGCGCGAAGGGGAGGGAACGCGGTTATAATAGGTAGGTGAGAAGGCGCGTGGAGGCTGGTTATAATAGCGCTCAGACGAAACGGAGGGGCGAGGCATGCCGCTGATGCGAGGGTCGTAGTCGGACTGGGTCAAGCGGAAGCCCGGTGGAGGCGAACGGTCCGGCGGGTATACCGGTCGGGCGCCCCCCGGTGGTGACTGGGTCAAACTGGCACCGCGCGCCAATGCCGCTTGCGGCACTTCTCTGCGCCAGGTATCGGTTGTGGCTGTCGAGGCTGTCGATCGATACGAGTCTCGTCCGTAAGGCGCAGGCGGAGGCGGGGAATGCTGCTGGGCTGCGTCGCGTTCCCGCAATTGCTGCTGTTTGCCTTTCAGACCGTGTAAAAGGTGAACAATCACGTCGCGAATACGCGGTAGGTGCTGGTCGAGCGTATCGGGCGACTGCGTCTCGGCCATGGCTGCATCCACAGACTTTTTGAGTTGCTGCGGAATCCAGGACAAGTCGCTGTTGTTGATACAATATGCATGAGACAAAGATAGAAATGGAGACAATAGACAACATACCCCATAGTGACACCTGCATCCTCAAACACCTGCGAAACAAGCAGGAACTGGGCCTCGAGTGTCTCGCGCAGCTCGTAGATATCCGCAGTAGTCGCCTTCAGCTGCGACCATTGGGTTAATGCTTCGAGGAGGGATTTGGTAGTGCGTAGCAGCCTAGTGACGACTTGTTCGATTTCGCCAGCCTGAAATTGGGTGAGTGAGTGATGGCGGAAAAGGTGTCGAGGAACAGGCAAGGAGAGAGGGGTGCATTCTTTACCTGGTTGCGGGTGGGATTGCTAGAGCGATGAGGGAAGTCAGGCCTGCGGGCATTGGCCTGGGGTGGATGGTCGTATTGCCCGTAGTCCATACCTTTTGTGTGAGAGAGAAAGACTAAAAGCAGCTCAGGCACCCGGGCGTGTCTAATAATAAAATCAGTCTCAAAACTTTGTCCGAAAAAGGCAAAAACTAGCTAGCTTTTTACACTTGATAATGTTGCCACTTGCCAGAGTTTTTTAGGAACAAAAAGACAGTTCTAATCACTCTGTAGTCCCTTTTTTTTCTTGTGGATATTACTCCTGATTCTGAACCTTATCGGACCGCTGCTATGCTGCTTTTATAAGAACTACTGCCGGGCAAAATTCGGGAGTAGGGTGGTTTTGCTGCTGCTATAAATATGGTGCCCGTGGCCGACCAGAAAACCGTGACTATAAAAAAGGACTCTCAAATTGTAAACAACGCCAGTAGCATTAGCTAGAGAAGCATTATTGAGGTCTCGGTTTTTTACTGTGCTTTTATTCACGGTGCGGATAGTATCGTTGCTATATAAATGTACTATATACGTAGAGCTCCAGCTTGATATGTGCATCTACTTGACAAGATATCCTTGATGCATTTCCCGAGTCCTAATATGCTGTCCGGGGTGGAAAGTACGATGCTGGTATCATGGACCAACATAGAGACTATACCATTGCTCCATAGCCAGCATGTTCTTACATATTCAATTCATATCGTATTATAGCTGTAAAGTGTTCTGAACATGATACAGTAAGCGACATCATGATAAAAGTTACAGAAAAGCCTTTTACAAATTCATACACCTGAACTGTTCATATTAAGAAGAGCTGACTTTTCAAATCTGCGATGGTGAGATACTACCATTCGCTGAAAGCGGTTGGTAAAGTGACCTGTATTAGTGCTGTCTTTTACGATATTTGCGATACCCTTTACTTCAATAAACAATGGTATCATTATACGTTTAGATACTTGTCCCTCAAGCAAATAATACAGACAGAATATCACCTTGTCAGCCCGTATAAATGCATCTAGATGCCGCATTATTCGAAGAGGCGAAGCCTTTCTCACGAATGAAGTCTATAAGCCATCATCGACCTAAAAGAGTAATCTGCCACACTTGAATAGGGTTAACATGTCTAGGTTCTTCGCCTCTTTTGACACAAAACCTCTCTATGAGTAGGATATCCGAGTGACCCAATCTCAATTATATGACTATACGTTTCTTGGTGAGAAGAGAGGCATTAGCATCCATAGATATGACGACGCGTGCAACAATCTTCCTTCCATACAGGATACCTTCTAGGAAAGAAGCAGTCAACTGAGACGATCAAGTCACCGGTTTCATATCGTATATATATGAGGGCCTCTGGGTATCGGCAAGCTCCATCAACGACGATTGTAGGAATAGGGCCTTCCTCCACGTCGCCGCTTCAAAAAGTCAACGCACATAATGGCCACGCTTGCCGCGAATCGTGTCCAGCGGCTAGTCTTATAGAAGTACCATAGCAGCAATCCAACCAAGACCCAGAGTCAGAAGTACCACATGCAAAAAAAGAAGCTATTATGGGGTATATAGGACTGTCTCTTGTTCATGATAAAACTCTGGCAATATTATCAAGTGTAAAAAGCTGGCTGATTTTTTGCCTTTTTCGGATTGGGAATCATTGCGGGATGGATGGCGGCTTAGACAACTTGCACATACTCTCCGGGCCCTCTTATTCACATTTACACAGCCAAATTACACCAGGATGAAGTTGGTCAGGTAGGCATCTGCTCTTTATTTAGTGCTACTCTCCTATGCAAGATCTATTTGGAAAAGAAATCTGAAGGATCGTACACGATGCTTGTTGAAACAAGACGCGTACTATTCTCGACATTGGATGACGGAATCGAAGCCGACTGCAGAATCTACGACGCTAATCATTATTTTATTCATACCTAGATTTCTTATGAAACTCAACAATGAGACGGTGTCCATTGAACTGAAGAACGGCACCGTCGTGAATGGCACCATTACCGGTATGACGTCTCCCTTTTCTTTTATGGCTATGCATCTGGTCATATACGACGCAAAACGACATATCTATATATATATATATATACATATACATGTATATATATGTATATATTCACGACATCATACTCATATATTGGTATAATAGGTGTGGATATGAGCATGAACACACATCTGAAGGCTGTCAAGATGACGGTCAAGCAGCGAGACCCGGTCAGCCTGGATTCTTTGAGTATTCGTGGCAACAATATTCGATGCGTCATTCTTCCCGACAGTTTACCGCTTGACACGCTCTTGATCGACGATACGCCTAAATCGAAGGGCAAAAAGAAAGACGGTAATGAAATAGGAAATGAAATCATCCACACAATGACTGACTTGAACTGTTCTGATACAGCACCTGCTGGCCGAGGTCGTGGACGCGGTATTCGCGGTCGGGGACGGGGTCGTGGTGGCAGACGCTAAAGTGGCAAACCAAAACACACGCACACATGCGCACAATAAAAAACGAGCAAGAACTTAAAAAAAGCCAGAGAGCCTCCTGAATTCCCCCTATTTCTCTTATTTTGTAAAATGCATGCTCTCAAACAAAGAAATGAATTGCAGCGACGATCGTGTGGTGAGAAATAAGACAGAGCCAGACTTTGGGAAAAGGAATATGAGGCCAGCGAAGTCAATTCAGGAGAGATACGAGTAGGAGTAGGAGCAGCAGGAGACCTAAGCGGAGAGAGGAGCTTCCCGGATAAAGAACACTAAGTCTGCTATATCGCGAGGAGAAGAGAGAAACCGAGATTCCTCGATAGGAGTATCACAAGGTGTAGGACCCTTTTGAGTGTGTTGATGGATGGTAGGTTTATTAGATTAGGTTGATGTACTCAGGTATTAGATGGTATTAAGGGGTTCTCTTTAAACACGGGCTCGCTGCGGATGCGGGCGATCCAAATTAGTATGTGTAGTAGATGTATTAATTGTAGTAGTAGAGTGGCGATGATGATGGTGGTGGTGATAGCGCTTATTCGCCGTGTGACCTTGCACACGTTCGTGGCGCCGTAATGCATCCATGCGAGTAAACTTTTTACCACACTGGGCACAGAAGCAGAAGGGCCGGTCCTTGAGATGGATCGTTTGGTGGCGGGAGAGATCGTAGGAGCGGCGAAACGTCTGACCGCAAATGCGACCCGACGCGACGTCAATCACATGTTCGCACAGGAACTGCCCAGGTATACGAGCAACACGGTCTTTGCTTGAATGACGACGCTTGTTTGCCTGCGTTGGCTGCTGCTGTTGGGTGCTGCTAACCGTACTACTGGTTGGAGAGGGGAAGGAGGAGGAAACGGAGGACATGGAGGAGGTGCGTGGCGTAGGCTGCTGCTGTTGGTGGTGATGAGAATGATGATGGTGCTGGTCATGGTGCGGGTGGATAGGAGCGAGCTGCGTCGTGGGGCTGGGGATGGATGTAAGCGAGGTAATAGCGGGCAGTTTGATCAGAGTGTTGGAGTGAGGAGGCGAGGGTGGAGCCGTTGAGGATCGGCGCAGGTCGAGTGGATGGATGACAGGCGGCGAACGCGCTTCAAAGAAATAGGATGACGAGGTAGACCGGGGCGAAGTACTGTGAAGATCGGGCAGTTTACGTGTACGCAGCGTCTGGTCAGCAGACATGACTCGCTGTTTCTTCTTGATGGGCTCATCAAAGCACACGCCTGAATCCTTCCGTGCATAGGTCTCGTCGTCGTCTAAATCCATATCGTCGCCGGAGGCACAAGACTGTGGCGAAGAGACGGCTGCAGCGGCGTTGACTGCAGCAAAAAGCGGACTCTGGCTGCTGGGCCTCCGCAATTCCGGCAGATTTGCCGGCGTCCATCTAAGAACAGTCGGTTTGATTACCGGCACCTCACTGCTGCTCTTGCTTGATAAAGATGGAAACACTATAATCATAAAGGAAGGAAAGCGCAATGCGCGTTGCATGTGTGAGAAATTGTGTCACACACATGAAAGTTACTGGGACTTACTGTCAATGGCAGCTTCATGGCGGGAGAAGGTCGGTGGCGACAGTGTACGGGCCCGCTTGCGCTGCAAGACAAGCTCAAGAAAGTGGCGCTCGGGCATTGACTTCAATGCGTCGCCCAGCGACAGATCATCGTGCAGCATCGTTCGCCCGGCTGTAAGGGAGTCAACCACAATGTAATAATCGTTTAGAATTACGTCCTAAAACCATAAAGTTTAATTCATATCCACATGCAGCAGGTTATATAGAGTACCTGCTGTGCAGCCGCATGTCGAAGCTTGTCTACAAGCTCATCAAAGCAGGGCGCCTTGTCTTGGTAAATGCACAGGTGAAGTGGGAACACCAACGCCTTCTCTTCAACACGAACTCTACAAGATAGAACATATGGCTATCAGCTTCCAGCTATTACAATGGTGGTGGGCACACCATGATATCCTCGCCCGGTATCCTCATTGAGCAGCGGCGCGAATGAAGGAGGGCGGGTGTTGAGGAAGTTGGGTGGCTGCATGATTTTGCATGCATGTCGTTTTAATAATTTACCTGAAGCGATAGATGGTTTTGTACATTATTAACAGAGGGATATGATGTGTGAAGTGGGTGTATGTAAAGTATTATAGATAATAGTATAGAAAAGAAGAGAGATTATAAAGAGTGGGTGGGGTGGATTAGAATGGTATTAGATGAGAAGGTGCAGAAACGAGAGGAAAGGGCAGCAGGGACGGAAACGAAGTCTGCCCATTTATATGATGATCCTGTTGCGAAGTAAAAAGATAAAATAAGAAACGCGCAAAGGGGTGGCGAACCTATCAAGTGCCGCCCCGCTTCACCTGCTGCTGCTGGCTGCTTGCTTGCCTGCTGTGTTCTCCCGTGCGTCGCGATTCAAAATAAGCGGGCTTCTTTCAATAAGGATGTTGCTCATCTTTACTTGCTTTGGTATACGCTCGCATCCCTGTGTGTATTTAGCTAAACCCTTTTTTCCACAAGCACGAACACCTACTTTTTCGCCTGTGGAATTTGCAGGAACCACTCACTGTTCTGTAAAATCCTTTTTTCTCTAAAAATCGAGTAGGTATGAGTGTGAGCAATAGAGAATACATAACCTCCCTTAGCATGTGGCCACAGAAACGTGGAGTCTCCCTTTCGGCCAGTCCACACCATCACTTTCTTTTTCGGGGTTTGCTCCTTGTTAAAAATTCTCCACAGCCCAAGCAGAACTTAAAGGCTATAGTCCTTGCAGCCTCTTGCCACACTCGTAAAATGTATTTCCATCCTCTCCCCCCCCCTTGCGTTGCGGATGAATAGCCTTGTATGGATTAGTAGTCTTGCATGCTTGGAGTTTGTAATTATATGAACGTTTGATGCCGACATGGTTTCACAATATGTCAAGTGATACATACGCCGCATTTGCTTGATGTACACAAGAGTGTACAAATGTCGATGATAGCAGTCGTTTTAGACGGCATGATGACGACTTCCCTGATCTGGTGCGACACTTGCTGTTGTACATGCGATCGGCAAACGAGTGACATCCAGAATCCCTGTCGTGCAAGAAATTTTTTGTTCCAAGGGCGCCATAACAAGGTTGTGTCTGTTCAGGATGCATTGACTTATGAATACTAAGGGCATATGCTTTTCATCTCTACTGCATCATCTTTATTCAACTTGCCAATCCATTTTCAAATTTTTAGCCCCTTACCTGCGTCCCTCGCCATTATAATTCTCTTTTTCAAAAGTACACGGCTCTCACTTTCTCGTTGTTGCTCTCATAATCCCGTGTCTCGAGCGGCGCACCCTTGTCTCTCTTTTTGTTTTTCTCGATGCAAATCACCAAATATAAAAAAAGAATACTCCTATAGGTGACAAGGGCCCGTCCCAGTAATTTCGAGTTCTTGATCGATCAATGCATAGAATAAAACTTATATCATTTATCCACCAATGCGAATTTCTCAATTGTATTACGCCTCTGTCCTGTACGACCATGCTGTTGAAGAAGGGCCTTATCAGCTTTTTTGTATTCAGCTTTTTCTGAGTTTCGTTTAGCACACAGACGACGCCGCTATTCCCAAAAGCAAAGTGCCACCCCACCTCCTTATTGCAAAAGAGGTAACCACACGGGCTTCACATCCCATTGTTACCGTTCCACGGCATTTTGACTGTTTTCAAGGGGAATTCTCTTCTGTCGCTTGCTCTCCCCATTGGATGATAGATGCGCTCTCACTTACTATATTGCATGACGTGTCCTTTCCAGCTCCTATCCGGATGTACTATTATGCTCTGTAGGTGCTGCTGCCTTTAGCTCCTCAAGAGCAACACCCATGAGAGAGAGTAGACCCAAACCCCTCACCCATCTCCGCCCTACCTTTTTTTATCTTTACAGTTGCAATGCATTCATATACTACATGCAAGTGCATGTTCAGGACGCGATCGTCGCTCGCACGCAGGCCTGCATACACCTTGCTGCACATAGTCGAGCTATCCACGCATACAAACACATACGAATATCTATCCCCAATTCCCCAGGCAGTGGGTTAAGATGTACAATTTGGAAAAAAAAGGTTCACATCACAAAAGGGGTTAACTCGTCGACGCCTTCACGCAGTCGATGCTCCCTGAGAGAGGACCCTGTTGAAAAGGGTGTTCTGAAACACAAGCGATTGAGTTGTAGGCATATACGCATCCACTAGTGAGTTACACAGGGCGTGTCTCTTTTCCTGTAGTGGCACTGGTCCCTTTCCCCGAACATTGCCAATGTCTTTTGGCTGTGCTCAATGGTGGTTCTTCACGAGACACACAAAGCTAATCACGAAAAACTTCCATTTTAATATTCCTTGTCTCTCTTTTACATATCATCGGCACCCGTCGTAATCACGTCATCGATCTTGAGGATCATTTTGACGAGCTGAGTGGCCAACAGGAACTGCTGGCGTTTCGAGATCAGCGGGTCGTACACATGCTGCTCTTTCATATCTGTAATGTGGGGAATTAGCATCTGAGTTTCTAATTTCTGTATTTGATTTATCTCTTTACCATTGGAATTCTTGTATAAGCAGTCAACACCCAGGCGTGGGTTCTGGGTTGTTGCTTGCTGTGCCTTGACTTCCGCCAGGGTCTCAATGGGTGACAGACCCGAGTTTTCGGCCAGAGCCAGGGGTGTTGCGTCCAACGCATCGGCGAAAGCGCGCATGGCATATTGTTCGATCGACGAAATCTAAATGTGGGCATGCAGTGTGGTGAGCTTGTGCTACATTTGAGACAGGGGAGAGAAGGTTGGTACACATACCTCGTCGGCAACCTTGGCAACCGCCAACGAACAGCTGATCTCCGCTGCACCACCACCGTACACGACGCGATTATCACGCACCAGATTTCGTACTGCGCAGATGGCGTCGTGCAGCGACCGCTTGGCCTCGTCAATAATCTACAAAAATGGAGAGACGCGTCAGAACACGTCAGCGGTCTTTTTTTGTGTTGCTGAGCAACCATCGTTCCATACCATCTTGTTACCGCCGCGGACAAAGACTGTGACGGCACGGCTGTTGGCACACTCCTCAATCACCAACATGCGATCCTTTGTCGTGCCAAATGCCAACTCGCGCACCACACCGGCCTTACCCAGCTTTTCAGCTGACAGGTCCTCGAATCGTGGCACAATGCGGCCGTTGGTAGCAATAGCAATCAGCTCAATCTCAGGGCCACCAACCCATCTGACGGCAGGAAGCTTGTTTTGGAGCAGCAGGTGGTTGGCCTCATCGTCAAAGCCCCACTGACAGATAACCAGGTTGGCGCCAGAGTCCTTGACCTTGTTGATCATGTCCTCGAATTTGTTGCGTTCGTATTCTTGAAGCTTCTTGTACTCTTCGACAGAGGTAATGTCGAGCTTGTGCTTGGTCTTCGGTCTCGGGGGCTCAAAGGGGCAGGTGAGAATAGCGAGCTTGGCATCGCGCACCTCGCGGGGCATTTGCGGATGAGACATGTCCTTATCCACTACGACACCATGCACCAGCTGGGTATCGACTAGAGAACCACCCATCTTGCCGTCCACCTTGATAAGTTCAAAATCAACATCTTTGCGCTCGAGGTCAGCAACAGCCAGGACGGCGTTCACGGCAATGTCGGCAAACTGCTCATGGCACTTGGAGACACTGTATAAACAATTAGCCAATGTGATACGTATATTGGATAGGCAACTTACATTTTGCTGCCCAAGCTAGTCATGGCTGTTTTCTTCAAGTTTGCAACATTGTCTTTGCTAAACTCAATGGTATCTGAAATTTTGTCGAGATGTTCGACAGCAACGTTGCAAGCGCGTTCGAAACCGTCAGCAATACGAATGGGGTGAATACCGCGGTCCAACAGCTGTTCACACTGCTCTAATAAGGCACCGGCAAGGACAACAACGCCTGTCGTGCCATCACCAATTTCGTCGTCTTGACTCTTGGAGAGCTGTACCAAGAGCTTTGCAATCTGATGCTCGACCTGCATCTGGTCGAGAATCGTGGCACCGTCATTGGTCACAGTAATATCACCATCAGGCGAAATCAGAATCTTGTCCAGTCCTACAACCACGCGATGAGACCTCCTTTTTTCCATCTAATGCGGGGTCTTACCTCGAGGACCGAGAGATGTCTTGATGATGTTCGATACAGTCTTAGCGGCCAAGATGTGCGACTAAGATGATAACATTCACTTGTGAGCAGTTGATTGGAACGAGATTATGGGATGGATGAGGGAGATTGAAAGGGCAGCTGTCAAACCAGGGCAATCGAGGAATACTTACGCGGATGGCTTCGATGCCAGACAATCTGGACTTTCTCTGACCTTCCCGGACAATAATGAAAGGTCTTCCGTATTCATCGGTGGCGTAAACAGCCGAGTTGGGGTCGATTGAACCGGGGGCTGCCATCTCTTTTTTCTTTAAAGTATCGAGTTACGTGAAGACGTGTTCTCCTCTTTAGGCGGGCTGTCAAAATGTCGTCTCTCCCGCGAGGAGAGGCGTAATAAGGAAAACACGTCACATACATTCGCCGAGTTCAATGTACGTGAAATGACGGTAATTGGCTCATGCAAAGGGCTTCTATCTTGCATTTAGATAATTATACTAAACTTTTATCTAACTGCCACATCATTTTTTAAGCCCGTGTATTCCGTAGTAGTGTGCAGCATCTTTTTAGGTGCTTGAGTCTTCCGAAAGGTCCCAATAGGGAGATGCGCCACTTTATCGTAGAAGAAGATCACCCATTTTATCCCCTTCACCTGAAAGTTGATATCAAAAGCATCGCCATATAAACATGGTACATTGTTTATGCTGCTCCCCGCGCTTATTGCATTGCATCTGAGTAGGTCGGTTTCATCATAGAAAAGATCAGTATAAAACATTTACAATGATTGGCCAGCGCAAAGGCGCATCTGATTATTGGCCGTCGTTCTCGAATCCCTTGCAAAAAGGTTAAAGGCATGAAGAAACGTCTGTTGGGTCGCCATAATTTTGGGTTAGCCTTAAAACCCATTTCTTTTTCTCATACATGCTTGCACAAACATCACTGTAGTATGCTTCCTTCGACCACATTATTCCAGCATGTAAAAAAAGGCAAAAAAGTGCATCCTGGCGAGCATGATAGCGGCAGCAACCACCAGCAAAGCATAGGACACCACCCAAAGCTGTCGAGCGTGACAGTTTGGGAATACCTGTTGAGACACATTATACATAAGCGCCATGATTCGCACAGTAGTCGAAGCGGGAACGATACTGTCGATAACAAGAAGACTTCCCCTTGCTGGTCAGAAGATAATCTGCAAGCTAAGGTGTCTCCCCCACCGTATGAACATCCTTTAGCGAGCTCGCCTCCGCCACCCTATACCTGCACCGTTTACAAATTTGGTCACGTGTGCTTTAAACGAGAGTTCGATCGACAGCACAATGCCTTGCCTAAACGGCAGTTTTGGAAGTAAGCTACTGCTGAGAATATAAGCAAGGAACTTTACTGACTTGATCTCGATTGTATGTGTGGTTACAGGCACCTGTACGCAAAGTTATGGGGCACCGTATTGAAACTCTATGCAAATCCACGATCCAACGAAGCCTTGTTCAGCTTTTCCTTGCAGCATATGGAAGTAGGGATGGCACCTGAAACGAGTACACGCCGGCCGTTTGTTATTCGTTTTCGATCCCATCTTGAAGGTCAGTTTCTGTTCCAAGTCGAGAGCCTGCAAGAGTTGATCTCGTGGATTGAGCACAGCCAAGCCGCCGCGAACATCAGTGTCGACTTGAGCCACCGACGGATGCCGCGCTTTGTCACCATGATCCGGCCCAATAGCCGTAGCGACACAACCACCATCACCTTATTTGTAAATATGAACTGTCGCGCTACTGTCAGTCTATGTCCACAGTGATTCCCTTTTGTTTATTATATTATATTACGTTCAATAGAATGATAATTCTAAATCACGTTCTTGTCTCATAACCATTAGTTGATCCCTGTCATTAAAAATAAAAATATCCCATTGCAAGCGATATTGGATCTCTTTCTCTTCTTTTGTTATGCATTACACGGCGTAGATCACGAAAATAAGCCTGAGCTAAAGTATTTCTTTGCAGCGTTGTTATGGTATCACGACAGACGACGCGTGAGTTGACCAACATGCGTGTTTAAATGGACGAAAGCTTTTCTTGGCTCACGTCATCCAGCGCGATGAGTAAATAACGAGGAGGAGGCTGTGGTGGAGTCTAGTGAGAGTAGCATGATAGTAAGGGAGGGGTTGGAAGGGGTCGAGATCATTTGATATAGAACCGTTTGAGTAAGATCACGGACGTAGGGGCAAAAACGGCTATAGTGCCAGTTTTTGGCTATCGTTTGACTCCCGCTGCAGGGCGGATCATGAATTGTGCTACGAGAGCATCAGGTAGGTATCGGATTGATAATCAAGGCATACAATAGAATCAAGGGAAGAAGGTGGCAAAGCTTCTTTGAAGCCACTTTTATTAAACGAATGAAAATATAAGAATCTGCAGGAGCAAATATATTAACGAATCCGGGATAACCGAATTCATGACGTTATGAAATGTGATCGTTAAAGACATAGGTTAAACCATCCTATGGATTACCTTTTGTGTCAAATGAACCCGAGCAAGAAAAAAAAAATTTATTGATCTGAGTATTCCGATTACACAGACCATGGACGCGTCCTGAAGATTAATACGATGGTGCTTGCAGTAACAAAGGTAAGCTACAGATGCACTCTAAGAGAGCACTACTCTCTCTAAAGGGTGCGGTTCAATGATGCATGTGAAACAAGTGAT
>VAFG01000372.1:428463-463652 GCA_013461545.1 Syncephalastrum contaminatum | reverse complement strand
TTTTTTTTTTTTTTTTTTTTTATAACGCATAGAACATGCATCCGCGGGGCATCCATCTTGCATTAAATATTTGAGTCCTGTGTTGCCTGTTTCTCTTTTTTAGTTCTCCCTTTTCTCTTATTGTTTTGACTTACTTTTGCCATGTCAGACAATCCTTCAGATCAGCTAAAGTATGAATCCACTTGGATCGACCCTCATTCCGACATGTTTAACTCACCTGTTCATTCTTATTCTTATTGTTCTTCTCATGTGACAGTGCTGATCCGTCTGTCTCCACCTTTACGTCGGCCTTGTGGTTTAACGCTGCCATGGCCGCTGCCTTCTTTGGCGCGTTCAGTATTTTACGCCACCTGCGCCCAGAAGTCTATGCCCCGCGCACATACCTCGTTCACAAATCGTAAGATACCATGACATCATCATTTCACATATCATGGACTGACATTGACATTGTTCGTCCTTATCTTAGACGGCGGCCGCCCTTATTACCAAAGGGCTATGTTTTATGGATATGGAAGATATTTCGGATACCTGACGCTGAGCTGATACGCACGATGGGCCTGGACCGCTTCATGGTCCTCAAGTTCCTGCGTATGGGTGTCATCCTCTTCACCTCCTTCACCGTAATTGCCGTTCCGATCCTTATTCCTCTCAACGTCATTGGCCAAGGTCAAGCTCAGGGCCTCAATAAGCTCACGATGGGCAACGTCTCCGACGACCGTCGCTTGTGGGCCCATCTCTGGCTGGCTGTCCTCCTTTCCAGTAAGTACAGCGCTTCACTCACTTAATCATACCTCACACATAATTAGTCGCTGTCGTTTTCTACACTTATCACGAGACCAAAAAGTACTTGGTGCTTCGACGCCAGTACCTACGAGGTGAAGACTACACCAACACCGTGGCAGCACGCACTCTCTACGTGCCTTCCATCCCTGTCCAGGTCAACACAGTCGAAAATCTCGGCCGTATCTTCAGTCGTTTTCCGGGCGGCGTGCGACGCATCTGGTTAACGCGCAACATGAAAGACTTGCCTGACCAAGTCACTGAACGCCACAAGAATGTCACCGGTTTAGAGTCTGCCATCACCAAAGCCATCAAGTCCTGCTACAAGCACCACGCAAAGAAGGACGCCTCCTCGGAAGATGCAGTGGATAAGAGTGTCATCCCCGATAAGCTGCGCCCTACCCATCGCGTCTCGTTTATCCAAAAGTACTTGCCTCTCTCATGTTTTGGTCGCAAAGTTGACTCGATCAACTACTACACCGATGAAATCAAGGACCTCAACGAAAAGATTTTTGCCTCCCAGCAGTCCCCCGCGTCCTACCCTCAGCTCAGCTCGGCATTCATCGAATTCAACGAGCAGATTGCCGCCCACATGGCTTCCCAATGCGTCATCCACTCCCGCGAGCTGCAAATGGCTCCTCGATACACCGAGATTGACCCCTCCGACGTCATTTGGGACAATATGAATATCAAATCGCTTGAACGAATCGCACGCCGTTTCCTGAGTCTCGCTATTTCGACCGCGATTGTTATTTTCTGGGCTATTCCAAGTAAGGATTATTATGCAGCTCTGTGCGAGATGTGTTACTTATACACAAGACCTGCATTTCTCTAGTTGCCTTTGTGCAGGCTATTGCCAATATCCAATCCCTCAGCAAACTCTTGCCTTTCCTTGCGAAGCTCAATGATTTACCTCCGACCGCTGTTGGTATCATTCAGGGTATCCTACCTGCAGTGGCCTTGGCTATCTTGGTCGCTATCGTCCCTATCATTTTCCGGAGTAAGTAATGCCATCTGCGATACAAGAAAGATCGACTGACATGTAGCGTACTATTAGTCCTTTCCAAGAACGAAGGTATTCCACAAAACTCCAAGGTCGACCTTTCTGTCCTGCACAAGTACTTTTTCTTCCAGGTACGTGTGTCGATGTTTACATATACAGTTTCCGTTTTCCTTACAAGACTTCCTTTTTAGTTTGTTGATGTTGTGCTTGTGTCCACCATTGCTGGTGGTGTGGTACAAGCCTTGTCAGGTCTGGTCGGTAACCCGATGAGTATCATCAATGTCCTGTCAGAGAACCTCCCCAAGGCCAGCACTTTCTTCATCACCTATGTGATGTTGCAGTCGCTCAGTTCGACGAGTCAAGGCTTGGCCATGTTCGTTCCGTTCCTGCTATCATATGTCTTCCCCATGCTTTCATCGACCCCGCGCGATATCTATACGCAAAAGAGCAAGTGCCCGAACATCAACCTCGGAACTTTGGTTCCGACTCACACTGTCATCTTCGTCCTCGGTCTCGAATATTCGGTCGTCGCACCTCTGATTTTGCCTTTCGTCTGTTTGTTTTTCTTCCTCTCGTACTTTGTCTACCTGTACCAGTTCCTGTATGTCTACGAGATGACATACGAAAGCGGCGGTCTGGCATTCCCCCGGGCCATCCGTCATGTCTACATCGGCATGTTTACCTGGCAGCTGACCATGATTGGTCTGTTCGCGGTGCGTGGAGATGCAGTGGGCCAACTTGTGCTTATGATCATCACTCTGGTCGTGAGTTGCTTTGCATTGGCGTTGTACGACAAGGCTTTCAAGGCCCTCTTCAAGTACCTGCCTGTGCAACAGGATGATGATACGCGTGACGAGAAGGTCGCCATGGACGACAAGATCTTCATCGACGTTGACCAAAAGAAAAAGGAAGACGACAAGCGGATGCTCACACAACCTGATGATGAAGAGGAAGTAAGCCAGACCAGTGCCTTGGCAGACAACAAGAGCAACGCCTATCGACGCAAGGATACTGGCATCTCAACCACGGCGGACAACCTTCCTCGCCAGAACGAATCGATCGATGCTTATGAGGCCCGTCAAGATCTGCGACGCAAAGTTCTAGCCCTGATGAACGCCCACAGTCAAGCTGGGGCTTCCAACGACGAAATTGCTGTGGAGGATCCTCAGGCTGGTCCTCATGCGCAGCTCATGTTCGAAATTGTATCTTACATGCACCCGTCGCTCTACGTGGGTCAGTCGACAGTCTGGCTGCCTGAAGATGACCTGGGTATTACGCGGGCAGAAATGGATAAACTGAAGAAAGAAGGAATCCGTACTAGCTGTGAAAACGCCGTCATCGAACACGCAGGCAAACGCGGCCAGAAAGGGAAGGTGCTTATCGACGAAGAGAAGGTCATCAATGAGCAGGAAGGCATCCCTGGTGACTTGCTGACTCCTCAAAAGACAAGCAACGTCCAAGATTTCGTGCGTGTCGCAACCGACAACTACAACTTTATTGAAGCTATGGCCATCACTTACTAGCTAGACTAATCGCGTACTCCTTTCACCCCTTGATCTACCTTTTTACCCTTTCATCTCTATGCGTGTTACTATTGTCCACGCTCATCTGCACTTTACTTGCTACTATATTTGCTTGAATCCCCATATATTGCAACACATTAAATTATATTCGTTTGAAAGGCCTATCATATTTGAATTGTGATCACATACGGGATAAAGGTTTTTTCCATTCAAATAAGGCGCACGTGACTTCGGCACCGGGGAATTTTACACACTTTTCCCGTTACTTTACTCAGGCGGGTACAACACCGATGGCGCCAAAAAGACTAGAATACAATGCAACACGCGCTTTACAGAAGCGCAAAACTCAATATAATCACCGGGCATCGGAATACCATAAATACGGGAAGTGTTCTGGACGAGACAGGCAATGGTGAAGAAGTAAATAAGGCCAAGAAAGAAGAAAAAAAGGTTTCGGTTTCGCACGCTTTGCCTCAATTCCGAACGAACTAAAAAAGTCCCGCCCGCATCTTATCATTTTATTTATTTAAAATCATAGCGCTCGTACCTCCTTTTTTTCCGTTGGCAATAGAGACGGTGAGAGACAAGAAAATGGCATCTGGAATTCCCGTATCGTTGGACGACTTTGAGGATCATGCAAGACGTACCATGGCTGCGGGCGCGTATGACTACTACCGCTCAGGTGCGGACTCTGAAGCAACAATGCAACGCAACAAGGACGCTTACAACAAGTAAGGAACAAGAAGATAACTATTTGCTAGGGAAAGGTGTATTTATATTTCATACGCGGGTAGACTTCTGATACGTCCGCGGGTGCTTGTCGATGTGGAAAAAGTCACGACAGCCACCACGATCCTTGGCGCTCCTATCAAGACTCCCATTTGTGTGGCTCCCACTGCGTTCCATGGACTGGCTCATCAGGACGCCGAAAAGGCCACTGCCAGAGGTAAACAGAGACACGAGCGGCAAATTGAGAAGATGACGCAAATCTCACCAAAGATATATAGCATCCACAAAATTTGGCACGTTGTACACACTTTCGGTCAATAGTAACATGAGCATGCGCGAAGCATATATGGCCGCCATGATCAACAAAGAAGAACCGCTACAGTGGTTCCAACTGTACGTCGAGTCCGACCGCGAATCCTCAGAGCGCCTTGTAAGGCAGTGCGAGAAGATCGGTTACAAGGCTTTGGTCGTTACAGTCGACCGACCCCGTCTCGGTCGCCGCTTGGCGGATCTACGCAATGGCTTTATTCTGCCTCCACATTTGAAGCGCGGTAATCTCGACGGTGGTGGAGCAGACGCCTATTTTGGCGGTTCCATTGACGCCTCACTCAATTGGGAAGATCTCAAGTGGCTCAAATCTATCACTAAGCTGCCCATTGTCCTCAAGGGCATCATGACCGCTGAGGATGCTAGACTGGCTGTGAAGCATGGTGTGGCTGGTATCATCGTCTCCAATCACGGCGGCCGCCAGTTGGACTCTTGCCCCGCCACTGTAAGTTATTATCTCGCTGTGGTGCTATAACTGAATTGTTTTATATCGATTCTTATAGCTTGAGATTTTACCTGAAATTGTGGATGCGTGCCGTGGCAGCAATGTGGAGGTATATGTTGATGGTGGTATCCGGCGTGGTACGGACGTGTTCAAGGCACTGGCAATTGGCGCGCGCGCTGTCTTCATTGGCCGACCCGTACTGTGGGGTTTGGCATACAAGGGCGAAGCAGGCGTTCAGCAAGTCTTGTCGACTCTCCATCATGATTTCCAGTTAACTATGGCCCTAGCAGGTAAGAAAGACAGTGATATGCAAGATATTATTGTCTGCTTACTGTAGCTCATATAGGCTGCACAAATGTCCAAGAAATCTCACGAGAGTACATCTGTCCTGAAGAACAGTACCAGTTCTCAAAAACCCTTCATAAATCAAAACTGTAGCGTAATAATAAAGCCACAAGCATTCCCGCTCCTAGGTATAGAAGCAAACGTCCATGTGACAGCAGCTTGTTTCGATATTATTGTATGTAACCGGTATATAGTTACTTCATGGCTCCGGCAGCGAAAGCAGAGAATCGGGATCAAGTGTCCGTGATGTGTGTAGAATGTACCGGCGTATCTTCCTAAGAGCACTTATTAACTCATTATTAATATACCTTTCTTCCTGTATTGTGTACCATTATACAGACGAGGAGTCAATATGTGAGTGATGAATAAAAGTATATTACACTTATGGGGCAGATGGTTAGTGGGGCCAAAAGGAGCAAGCAGATGGCATTCTCTACGCCTCCAAGTCTTTTGGCGCAGGCAAACAGCTGGTTACCCGAAAAAGTACTTCTGCTAGGGGGGGTAGACGGACACATGTCTTTGCAGGTACTGCATCGAGCCGTGTACTGTCATCATCTTGGCCTTGCCGTTGACAACTTTCTTGCCTTTCGCGGATATCACCCGGCCACATTTTTGCTCGTTCGATCTTTTCATTGGCTTTGCAATTACAACATATGCCAAGGATAAAGAAGAATAAAATAGAACGAGGTAGCGAAAAGATTATGTGGGGATCTGGGATGCATAGCAAGCTATTTCACAAAATTAATGATCACGTACGTTATTTTTGGCCTTTTTTTTCGTGCTCATATAAAGGGGTATGTCTATTATACTCGCGTTCGGCGTCTATGAATGTCTCCTGTGGCAAATGTATATTTATACCATTAGGCCTGAACCAACCAAGCGAGGAACGTGCCCACCATACATGCAGTATTTGTTTATTGTCTGCGTATTATAGATGGGCGCAGCAGCAACCATACGGTTGCAGAAACCTTAAACTATAGTAAGGAATTTCTCACGTATAAGAAAGCAGCACATAATGGATGATATCATGGTCGTAAAACACGCGATGGGAAACCTCGGATCTGTGTGTTCATTGTGGCACAGTTTAATATCATGAGTGGACAGCGCCTCTTCACTGGCTTCAAAGCAAATGATGTATGTGAAATCTATACATAGATATAGGTTCATCCGCCACATTAATTTGGCTGATAGGACGCAGCTACCCCTTACGTTCAGGTGGCTCTGCAACAAGATAATAAGGGATGGATTTTGTAATATGATATATGATACCATGAAACGCGAAGAAGATAATTTTATAATGCTGTATACGTGTCCTTCGAGAGCACACAAGACGCTATGGAGACACAAAAATGAACGAGTCAAGGAGGAATAGCACTACATTGTTGATGAACGACGTTCGTCGCCCATGTTGCACAAAATCTATGCAACGAAGCTAAAGGAAACAAAACGCCATGGCAGCATCCTTTAAAATGTGCATATACTTTGTGGAAAACATATAGACATTCAGTTTATTTTTGTTTACGAGAAAAAGTAGACATACATACAAAGAGATGGGAAAATCACCAAAAGGGGTATAGCATAATGTGAATCCTCTGTGTCATGAATAACGGGGAGTGTTTACTGTCGCCATCCGATGCCGCCCTTGACCCAGATGCCCTCCCGAGTGCAAAAGTCAGCAAGCCGGTTGGCCGCGTGGAGCGCTTTTTCAGGATGCTGGTCCCGGATGAGGCTGAGAGCGCGGACGGCGAGAATCGGCTTGGGATCACCTGATGCAATGATCTGGGCGGTGCAGGTGGACCAGTCGCGCAAATTCGTGTCAGAAGCATCTTTAGTGTTGTTGTCTTTGCCGCGGTGATGATGGCGAGGGCGGCCTTGAATAATGTAAGTCACAAGTGTTGCTAGGAATTGCAGCTGCATCAAGCGAGGTGATAATGCCGGTCGAAGTGCAGTCAGGGCGCGAATGGCAAGTGCAGATTCGAGCAGCTGGCCACCACTGAGAAACCAGTCAAGCTCAACGTTGTTTGAGTCGGTCTTGCTGCCAATCACAAGTAGATCGACCGCAGCCGCTATCAGCTCCTCCCAGTCCCCGTTCCACACGTCGAGATAGGTCTGCAGAAGATCGCCCTTGCTGTTTGTCAACACTTTGACTGCCGAATGGAACGTGTGGCCACCTTCAATTTTGCCGTTAAAGCGCTGATCTACCTCAACGAGGTCGAACAGAAGGCGTTCGGCACCAATAGTGCCGTGGGTCTGGCCTTCTTTGTATGTCATCAGATCCGATACGCTGAGGAAAGTGCTGGCAAGATAAGCCAAGGCTTGTGTAACAACCTGCGGCAACGCTTGCTGGATACCAAAGACCAGGTGGACGAGGGGCTGCAACTGGGAACCCATGGATTCCAGTAACACGGTCGTATAGAAGTAGCGCTCCAGGGTCTCGTCTAATCCCAGATCCCGAACCTGATTGTCAAAGAAATAAAGGTAGTCTTCGTAGTGATCCCTTAATGATAGTAGGAACGAGGAGTCAGACTATGTTCTACGGTACTGTGTTCTTCATTTACCTGCAGCCAAGATAGTCCTGCCAGGTTTCTGGGGTGATGTTAACCATGCTGCGACGTCGTGGTAGCAGCGGCGGCTGGTCAGGGTACAGGTGTCCATAAATTCGCGCCAATTGCACGTCTGGTGCTATCCTGTCATATGAGTAACCAGTATGTTTGGGGGAGTGACGACGTACCACCCAGTTCATGGAGAGCAACCAGCACACGGATGAAGACATTGGATTGGTCGCGATCTTCCATACTGAAGAGCGTGTGCTGCTTTTGAACCATATCCTGCAGTAATTCACGCGAGCCGTCCGAAGGACAGTTCAAGTTGAGGGGCAGTGTGTGCAGCGTCGTGGTCTCGATGGATGTCATAGGTCGATAGGAAGCGGAAAAAAACAAAGTAGAAGAAAAAGAGATGAAAAAAAGATGAAGAAAGAGAGAAGGAAAGATGACAATAAGGATTTTGTGCTGACCAAAAGAGGGCCCTTTTTCTTTTTTCTTTTCGCTCTGTAATTTGGGGTTTCACAAGCGCCAGGGCGATCACTTATGGCGAAAACTCGCTCTGCCTTCCTGTTACTAAATTTGGCCTTGCCCGTTTTGGTGTCCGTGACCGCAACAAATTATTTCTCTTCCCACTTTTCTTTACACCTTGTCATTTTTTTCCGGGCTAGTCTCTCTGATAGCCAATAGCTGTATGAGAAGCTAGTGTCTCAGCCATAGTTCTGAGCCACCGAAGCAAAGATAAAGCCATGTGGCCACCTTTGGATGTCATGCTCCCGAGTGAGCCAGGTTGGACCGGGGCTCCTTAATATCAGTACAAAGTATACAATAACGTCAAAAGGACGGCTTTCTTTAATCCGGCCGTGATTTTATCTATTTAGGTTTGGGAATAGAGGCACGTGGCGGAATGTGGATGGGCGTGAACCGAGCCGTTTTCAGTCCAGGGAATGGGTATTGAGTTGTCCTATGTTTGCCCAACTTTCCGCTTCCTGACCCCTTTATTCTTCATTGTCCCCGCCGAGGCCAGACCGTCACTTTGCATTTGTGACAAACCTAAGCAATGAAGTTTCGGGCTACCAAGTATGTACAATAAAAAGTTGCACTATTACTAGCATCAAGACTAAAAAACAAGTTTATTATGGTGCCATTGTTCTTTTTTTGTTCCCATGGCTGCTGATGGCTGAGTGTATTTTTCTATTTTTGCTACGAATATGTAATACTGTAACGTAGGATGACGAAAGCACAGATGTCCATAATTTATCTTTTGCGCTCCTTCATCACGGCGAGCTGAGACCATTGAATGAAAGTATATTAGTTTCATTGGACATGATGATATATGTGCCGTCTCTATGGGCCACGAAGCTTGCGCTAGATCTATATGTCATCATTGTTTACACTTGCGGTATATTTAAATGTCACTGTAGTAACAGAGATACATGAGCCACTTTGCCTCAAGTGCCGCCATGCATTGGAACAATAGGAATGTTCCATTTACGATAGACTGAGCAAAATATCATTCAAAAATTACACAGGGTGCCTCGTGTTGTATCATTTAACTCTGATACGTTGCAAGTCGAATGCATCTTACAGTGCTTGCCGTTTTTCCTCTGGGACGTCAAAGCAACGCAGGACTTGCACGGCAATGCAGTATCCACGATTGGGTTGAAAGACCGTTGCGCATGACAAGGTCCGCTAATCTTTCGAGCAGTCATGTCTGTTACGATAGCGACAGCACAGGGTTCGAAGACGATATAACCGTGGTGCCACACAAAACACCGGCCGATTTATTGTATATTAAGGAATGATATGTATAGCAGTTTTTGTATCTTCTCCATCTCAGCGTATATATCTCTCTTGTACCATAACTACGTATTCATATGAAACAATAACACGTCGTATATGAGGACGCATATGTATAACAATTTAAAAGGCTGACATAACATATCGTTATATAAAGAAGGTAATTAGATTCTTGGTATTTATACGTAGCGACAGCAAAGCTAGTATACATGACAGTGCATGTCTTTTATGACTGCATGTATAATGTAAATGAAAACGAAGTCGAACTCGGAGTGGTCGATCTTTACCTTTTCAGGGTATGGCCACTGCGCTGCATGAATATCGTGGCGCTTTTACTTTAGAAATGAAGTCCTCTGTCCCTTCTCATGGTAGCATTTTGACATACAGTGGTCGCAGGGATAGCTATATGTTGTACACTCTTATTGAGATAAGCGCATGCATTTATATGTAATACAAATCAACTAACAGTAATAGTAAATATATCGCAGTTCAATAGCGCTTAGTATAACGACATGAGCAGAGAAACAGCCGGTTGCCACAGCGCAGCCGTACGGCTGAGAATACTTTCTCAACTCTTATTTCCACCAGGAAGAGCGCTTCATTCACCTAGGCCTTACAAGCTGTTATTTCATATGCATGTGTATAGTATGTAGTTATGACGCTATTAAGCGTGTTCCACAGAAATGGTCGCTCGTATCTTCCATTGGCTGGTTTGGTTTTCACGCACGTAAGTGCGTAACAGATCACGGTTTTCAGAACATTATCTTTTAGTCCTCATATATATATACAGAATACGCTAATGAGAAGCACTGCTATTTGGGATGATGCTTGTGACGATTAACTACAGGATCTTCTTTTTCGTGTCCGAGTTTCATAAGCAAAAGAGAGGAGAATCTAGGAATGTGACTATCTGGTAACTATCGCTGTATTTGTGCTACATTATAAATGTATGAATACAATATATACCAAGGACGAATATACGCAAGGTGATGAAGTTTCATCGTACAGATGCATGTTTCTGGTATGTCCTCGTTCATGATCAGTGAGTGAGTATGTAATTGAGAAGGCGGAATGCTGAATGCAGCTATACATAGGTCGATTATGTAACATTTGCATTGCTAAACTGCCAATTCCAAGAGCTTGCTGTGGTAAAGGCGGGAAAAATAATTAGGACACACTTGTGCTTGCAGAGAGTGTATGTGCTTAAAAGAATGTTACATATGCAGTACTAATGAAGGTTTTAGTGACACGTCCTCATATACCAGCACTCAAGCTCTGTACATGGATGGATTTGCAGCGGTGTGAGAAGATGAATAACTATGTCTGTGGACATATAAAGTATGGCGTGTGATCGCGGAATGGGGCTGTAAAACGCAAAAAAGCTTCAAGTGTTGAAGTTACTCAAAAACTGCTTTATCCCAGCGAATTCGGGTAGAGTTGTGTAACCTCTTGTGTGCCAAAGACAAAGGTACCAACAGCCTTTCTTTCTTCATTTTGGCGGTAAGACGCCATCATGAGTTCACCATTGACTCCCTACATACCTCCAAAGCACTGCACAGAAGACCAGGCAAAGGTCCTTTTAGAGCTCCATGACCTGTTTGCCCTCGACAGACCGGACCTTCTCAAAGTCATTGAAGCCTTCAATGTTGAACTGAATGCAGGCCTCACTGACGACAAGTCGAGCGATCTCAACATGATCCCGTCCTTTGTAACCGGTAAGCAGCTCGACTAAAACCGGAACGATTTATCTTCTCATAAAAGAATATTCCGGTGTTTGCAAGGCTGTCCTACCGGGCAAGAAAAGGGGACCTACCTTGCCCTTGAGATGGCGGGCATGGATATCTACGCGTGCCAGGTCAAACTCAAGGGCGAGAATGGCAAGCTAGCAATCAACCAGTATCAGTACAAGATCCCGCAGGACTACACCAGTGGCGACGACTTTACGGTTCTGATTGACTATGTCGTCGAATGCGTCTCCGATTTCTTGGGTCGCGTGGGTACGCAGGATTTATTCGTGTATCCTATGGCTTGCTCTATCGGCTTCGCCATCAAGCAGACCGCCCTGAACAGTGGAAGAATCCTATCGCTTGGTCACGGATTTAGTTATCCTAACGGTGTCGGTGTGGATATTGTCGAACTCCTCCATGAACGCATGCAAATCAAAGGACTTCCCATCAAAGTCGTTGCTATTACGAATGGTATTTCTGCTTGGCATGTCCTGGGTAATAACCCTTACGAATGGTTTTGTAGATGCTGTGTGTACCTTGCTCGCGCATGCTTACCAACACCCATCTACTCGCATCGGCATCGTACATAGTCTGGGAACGAATTGCGCCTATTACGAGGACGTGAAAAACGTCAAGAAGCTGCATCAGACCGACGACGGCTATCAAGATCCGCAGCAACAGAATAGCATGATTATCAATACAGAGTGGTGCAACTTTGGTTCATCACGGCGCACTTTGCCGTGCACTTGGTTCGACCGGAAGCTCGACCGTGAATCGATCAACCCGCAGTACCATGTCTTTGAAAAAATGACGACAGGCACGTCCTTGGGAGAGCTAGTCCGCATTATCTTGACCTATCTCGTCGACCGTGATCTCCTTTTCAGTGGCGAGTCAAGCCCCACACTCAACCGACCTCACAGCTTTGACACGAGTTACATGTACATTTGCGATGCGGATAACTCTGAAAATTTGGAGGATACACGCGTCGTCATCAAGGATATGATGAATCTGCCAAAAAGTACGCTTGGTGACCGGGAGGTCGTCAAGCGCGTCTGCGAGATGGTAGGAACCCGTGCTGCCTTGCTGGTGGGTGCAGCCATTGCGTCTGTCACGCGACATATGTCTGAATACGGCGCGGAGATGGACCAAGACGTCTGTGCTATCTGTAAGTAGTCTGCAGTATTGCCTTGTTCTCTGGACAATTGGACTGAATATACCCGTTTTAGCTATTAGCGGCGATACCTACGAAGACTACCCTTCCTTCCACCCTCGAGTATTGCGTACACTCAAGGAACTTATTCCCGAACATACAGCCTCCAAACTCTCGGTCGGCATCATTAAGCACTCCCGTATTGTGGGCGCTGCCATCGTTGCCATGATGGCCGAGAAGATTGCCTCTCAGGAAAACGACTAGAATTTCACTTTTTAATGTTCACGTTGTATGCGCTGGATCACATACTTGCATAATGATATTTTCATTCATACGCTTTCACAGCCACAATAAATACAATCCACAGATAATATAATTCTGATGAAAATGCTTTTCTTTTCTTTTTGTTCTGCAATTGCAAGAGTAGAATTTACTTGCTGGTATTATCCAGTATACGTTAAGATACTAATGGAACGAAGTTCTTACCCTAATCTGTTAGTCGCTCGTAAGATCAATGGGTGTCATTAAACTCGTTTCGCCGACAGTATCAGGCTCCATGGATAGTGATATCCGCCTCGTTCTCTTATTTGGTCGTCCGGTCACCTCATCATCAGGGCGTCTTGCCTTTTGTAAAAAAACAGATAACACATGGAAAGTTACTCTTGACGGCCCGGTATAGTCCTAGATGAATCAAACCTGTGTTGTCACTCGCTGTGCTTCTCTGTCCACCTGACTTGGAAGTACAATGGGCCTAGACAAATCAAACGTGAACGGGGTAGGTCCGCCTTTATCACATCCTTACCCTCGAATATGTTTGATGAAAATGCCGCCATCGAGATTTTCGATATTTTTGCTGCGCAGCAAAGAAAGAAATCGATCGATAGGCCATGTCAAATCCAGTTGCCGTGAATCTAGAAAAAACCTGAGCCATGATGCCGGCAATACGTTTGCTTTATACTGACCTGCTGTCCGTCGCACTTGAATTCCGATATAGAATGACCGTACATGAACAGTGCAAGTCGCATCGGTATTGTCGTTATCTGATAGAGGCTGGCCTTTAGCCGCGCACCGCACTTCTTCCGGGGATGTGCATTGTATAGACTCATCGAAAGCGTCGGTATAAATCTGTGCCAAGTCAACGCCTTCGGTGTTCTCGAGCAATGCGTTGAGGTGCCGGAGAACGGACTCCACGAAACCAGCCCTACAATGCAAATGAGACTCGGCACAGATTAAACATGCCTGCTTCTCGTGTACCATTTCTTGAGTTCCAAGGAATCGTATCCGCTGGTCACAAGCTGGATGTAGTGACGATAATCACTAAAAAAATTATTTTCCTCAAAAAGAGCATCCCAGTCAGCTTTTCCTATCATAATGCGATCTGTGATAGCCGCCGCCCGTTTGGCCTCGCCAGTAATTATCTTTAGAGAGGAAGACGTGATGTTGTGGGTCGCACACATGTACGGAAAACATGGGGTAATGACAGGCATCTTGTGCTGGCGATCGTGTGTAAATTTCTGGGTTAGGGTGAGTATATAAAACGCCTATGCCTATCCGACAACCATACCTTTGGATCCCAAGACGGTACATCAAACGCTAAACCACGGTGCTCAGTTTGGCGACATAGCATGATGGGTTGAGGCCAGCTCCAGCGAGCAATGAGGTTGAAGAATTTGCTGACAATCGTACTTGCACAGGCATTGGGATAAAACTGGCATACACGGGCGACCATAATGGCCCAGGCGACGCCACCCGGGAAACCGACGACGTTGGAGTATATAGCGCGACGCATGGCCCACAGTTTGATACAGCGGACAGCCGTCCGAAAGGTATCGACGTCGGGTACGAGGTTCAAGATGGAATCAGCCACGCGGGTGCCGTTTAGGCTCCGTATGCTTTGGGGGTCCATTTCATCAAGCAGAGTCGGATCATCCACGTCCAAATCGTCCGGAATGATATCCATTTGCAAGCGAGCACAGAGAAGATCCACCTGAATAAAGTTTATCAATAAGCTTGTCAGGGAGCGATGAGGGTGGTACAAAAGTCTTACTGGAATACCATAGTACTTGAACTTGATGATAGGGACATAAGCATTTCTGATATACTAAAAGCGATAAGATCAGTACGAGCAGCCATGGCGATGACGAGCGTTTTCCTGGTTTACCACTACGTCTTGCACGCCTTTCATACGCTCCAGCTTGCTGCATAGGCCATCAAAGAACTGCTCTCGAGAGATACGAGACGGGAAAACACAAATGGCATCCAAATCGGCACCTGTAATAAAATAAATAAGAACTTGTTTACGACCAGTGGCAAGATAGTCCTAATTTTTTACCTTCAGCTTGGACACCGAGTCGGCAACTACCAAAGGGGTATACTTTCCCGCCGAGCTTTTCTGCTGGATTGGGACTCGTTTTGCCACGTTGCTTACAGGCCTCTCGTACAAATTCAACCGTGAGTGACTCAAGCTTTTGTAGAACGATAAGTCTGTAGATAAAAGGCGAAAGATCAGAGCAAGATCAGAACAAAAAAGAAAACAAAATCTTGAATGGCGAAGCAATTTACCGTAAAGCTGCAGTGGGTTGACTTTCGTACATGCCGTGTGTTCTTAGGCGATCTTCAAGAGGAGCAAGTAATGCCTGGTCCCTCTCAGAGGACTCTGCGGTAGAGAGAGGACCAGTAACTCCAACTTTCTTGGAGTTTTTGGATGTTGAATCCATTCGATGGTAAAAGAATTACAGGAAAGAAAGAAAGGGTAAATTGTAGTAAACTCCGGTGACCTTACATTTATGGACCACATAACTTTAAACAGGCACTTGTATATGCACTTTGCCTACATTGATCCATATATTATATAGAATATATGTATCTGCTGCAGTATAAGATAGGTCTTTATCGCGTGTTTCTGTTCTTTATTGCTGATATATGAGTATGTGGAATAGAAAGGGGAATCATACACGCTTATAGAAGTTGGAGAGGCACTATATGAGAGCATGATGCATGTAGGAGGGAGGCCAAAGAGAGATAGCAAGGAAGAGTGAATGTTCAGATGATGCTATTTGACGAGGCACACATAACATGTAAATAAACCATGTAGCATGACATGAAAACAGCATTAGAGCAATGGTTACGCAAACTGTTGAGAGCAGCAGAAGAAAGCTTGGTTAGACCTGTGCCTCGGTGCAACATCAAAGTCAGACTTTTTTCCTTTCTTTTTCCCTTGACACTTCCTTTCCGAGTAAACCCAGAGAACCTGGAGAATCCTGGGTTGGTTTTGGGTCGATTCAGTCAGTTCAGTCAGTTCAAATGGAGACAGCAGAGAGATTGCCAGCCGAGCTTTCGCTGTTTGAAGCAAACAAATGCCTGCAAGAAGCAGAAGCGACAGATGAAGTGTATAGCCAGGCCCTGAGGCATCTACGAATGCAGGCGATTGACCAGGACCAAGTGGAAGCCAAGACAAAACTGAGTTTGGTGTATAGCGATCCAGATAACAAGGCCATGCACGATCCGTCTGAAGCTCAATTGTGGTCGCAGAGCATCTTTGACAAGACGATTGGGCAGGCCCTCGTCTTCTGCCGCGAGCCTCTCCTCGATAGCCACCACACTAAACTGATGCGGCAAGTTATTTTCAACGACGACGCATGTGCCTACCTCGGCGGCATTCTCGTCACGCGTGGCGTGGGTGTCGAGGCGGACGTGGCGGGCGGGGTTCATCTCCTGGAAAAGGCAGCAGCAGCGACCAACTCCAAGGAGCTACGTGCGGCGGCTGCGTACGAGCTCGGCTGTATCCTAGGCGACCACTACGTCTACTCATGGCAAGAGTCTGAGCGCGCCCTCGAATGGTTCCAAAAGGCAGCCGAGCTGGGCGATACCCGCGCTTTTCCTGAACTGACGCACGCTTATTACAACAAACACAATGATCAGCTCGCTTTCCGTTATGCCCATGCCGGCGCCAACGACCGCTACTGTCAGTATGTCCTGGGCCGCTTGTATTCCCAAGGTCGCGGTGCTGCCATCGACATGAACCAGGCCGTCAAGTTCTTGACTTGCTCGGCCCAACAGGGCTTCGAGCCTGCCATCGAGGAGCTCGCTGCCTTGTATTTGCAGAAACAAGACTACCAGGAAGCGTTCCACTGGTGCACCAAAGGCTCGCACCTGCAGCCCTGTCAAATTGCCCTGGGCGACCTGTTCCGCAATGGTTTCTATGTCAATCGAGATCACCAGAAAGCATTCAACTATTATCAGCAAGCCGCAGCACAGCCAGACTCCCCGAGTCTTTATGCTCAGCATATGCTCGGTGAAATGTAAGAATGGAGTCTAAATATAAGCATTATATCAATGCTTATTGTACCATCCATGTCTGTAGGTTCCTGAACGGCGAAGGGGTTCCACAAGACCTGGCAGTTGCAAAGGAGTGGTTCCAAATGGCTGCTGGACAGGGCTATGAACAATCAAATCAACGGTTGCGCGTTCTCCAGACTATGGAAGCAGAAGCAGTCAAACGCCAGCCTGCGTCGCCCCCTCCATCACCAGCACAGCAAAGGAAGTCGAATCGATGGTCGTCGATATTTAGCAAAAAGAAATAAAACATGGGTAGATAGAAAAGAACGAATCATGGTTTTACTTGCTGGCTAGTATTGCTCTTGCCCTTTCAGCGCGCGCGCCTTAATTCTTTTCCTTGTCTCCATAATTCTTAATATTGCCACCGTTGTTTGGCTATGGAGAACCTGACCGCAGACGGCAAAGTGACCAAGCGTATTCTCAAGGAGGGCACAGGTGACCTGCCTAAAAAGAGAGACAACGTTTCAGGTACGATACCCACTTGCGAACTGTCGTCGCCTGACGCTTTGTTTTTGTAAAGTCCATTACGAGGCGTACCTCACCGAAACTAATCACAAATTCGATTCCTCTGTCGACCGTCATGTGCCTTTTACTTTTACGCTCGACGGAGGTCAGTTTGTCTGAATGCTGTATGTTTAATGACTGATTAATGTAGTCTAGGCCAGGTAATCTCTGCTTGGGAGTACGCGATCCCGAAAATGAAGATCGGCGAAAAGGCCGAGATCGTCTGTTCTTGGGAATATGGCAAGGATATTCAATTTCGACCCGGATCTGTTCTTATGCGTATCCTGGTTCTAATACTGCTATCTTTTAGGATACGGCGAGACAGGACGCCCGCCTCTTGTACCTGCCAAGGCTCAACTGCGCTTCGAAGTAGAGCTTTTAAGCGCCTGGGAAGTGAGTATTAAACGCGCTATTACTGCCTGAAATATCTTTATTTACTCATGCATTTCTTTTGTATAATTCAGGATGCCGACTCGCCTCACCAACGATTGAAAGCAGCAGAAGCCAAACGTGTGGAAGGAAACGGCTATTTCAAAAAGGGTGAAGTCGAGCTCGCCTTGCACTCTTATCGTCAGGTAACGAAAGAAAAAAAGAAAACAGATAATTGCATGGACCTTACCTGGGTGTCGATATGTAAGGGCCGTGAATATATCATCAATCTCTGGAATATGGAAGCACATGAGACAGTAAAGTGCCGCGAGCTCGTGATTGCGCTTCAGTCCAATATTAGCATGTGCCACGTCAAGTTGAAAAACTGGGATCTGGCTATCGAGGTGTCTCAAAATGTAAGATTTAAGATAACGGTAATATTGCCGATCTGAACGGACTTCTTCTTTTGTATTCTTTATCAGGTCCTTGAACGTGATCCAGAGAATATCAAGGCATTCTATCGACTCGCTCTCGTTTGCAAGGAAAAAGAAGACTTTGACGAGGGCCTGAAATATATCCAGCGAGGCTTGGACGTAAGTGACGATTATAAGGACGGAAACAGTACGACTGTGACATGGATGTATTCATATTGCTATATATAGGTTGATCCTGATAATGCTGATCTCAAGTCGTTGCAAGCTTCTTTAAAAAAGACCCAGAAGGAACATCTCAAACAATACAAGGGCACATACCAGAAGATGTTTCAATAGTTATCATTCGTTTCCTGACATTACTCATAATCTTGTTATAATAAGCATTCTCATGTACAGACGCTCCCATTTTTCTTTGTATTTGTTGTACCAGACTATAATTATATGCAAGCGCTTCACGCTCTGCCGAGACGCGCACTGGTGGAAGAAGGTTTTCGCCGTCCGGCTTTTCTCGGGCAAAGCGTGGGTATCCATCGACTAGAAACATGCATTTCCGCGCAAACGAAAACAAATATAGTTTAAACTGTCTTATCAAGTAGAGAGGTTCCAGGCGATCCAAGTCGCACGATATACCTTGGATGACGTACGGGAAAAGTATCATCCGTCCCTCAAGAGGCCTCCCTTATTTTATGCGATTGTATACTGTATGCGCTGTTTTCCGAGAGATCGGAATCGAGAATCCTAAGTATGCGGGTCCGCGCGCATTTTACACGAGATATCGGATAAAACATATAATATACTCAAGGTGTCTAAAGCGATGTGTGGGATCGGTTTTGGAAAGCTTAACCATTTCTTTTTGCCGACCATGTGCTATAAAAGCCAAGGCTCATGATCTCGCTTCTTGCATATACAATCACCCGCGTATATATTATATCAGCTGTCTCTTTCTTTTATTTCCTCTTAGCTCTTACAATGACTGTCTTGCCCGTTCCTCAAGAAGCGCATCGTATTTTGGAGCTGTTGATTCAAAAAAATCCAGCTCTCAAGATCAGCCCAGAGTACGTCCAAAACAACATTCAGTTCGAAGGCGGCGACCTGCCCGTGCAGCCAGGTGCACTCAAGTCGGGCGCTTGTGTTTCTGCCGCTTTTGCTGCGCTGGGCGCCGTAGCCGACCAGATTGCACAGATCCGTTATGCGTAAGTCCAGCCAGCATAAGCGATGGGATAAACATACTTACCGATACATAGTGGAAGCCCTAGCAAGGTCAAGATCAACACTGATCATGCGGGCTACTTTTTAGCAGTGGTGAGCTGCTTCGAGGCCGAGGGAAGAGTCGGCCGTGCCAACATACCGCATGCTCCCGACTGGGAAGACGCAAAGGTGCGCCACCAGCCTCTTTATAAGGCGGCGACAGCACTGTATAAAACCAAGGATGATCGGTGGTTCCAGCTCCACGGTGATCTCGACGCGTCGCTCCTCCTCAAGGACATTGGCCTTGGTGATATCAATCCCCAGCAGGAGCCCAAGAAAGCCACTGAGATCCTGGCTGATTTTTGTAAACAGTACACAGCCGACGAGCTAGAAGCCATTATGGTCAAGACCCGCCACAGTGGAAGTAAATGCTACGAGCCCAAAGAATGGTTGGCGACCGAGATGGTATGTGGTCTTTATCCTACAGCGTAGGACGAGCAACGGGTGACTCACACATATGGAACTCACATAGGGTCAAGCACTAGCCAACCGACCTCTGCTTGATATCAGCGATCTTGCGATGGGAAAGCCAACTGCTTTCCCTGCTGGCGTCAACAAGCGAATCCTCGAGGGCATTAAGGTTGTCGAGATGGGTAAGTACACTTAAACGCGGGGAGAAGGGTCAATGCGCAGGGATAATCTCACATGTCTAAATATACATTAGTGCGAATTATTGCTGCACCAACGATCGGTAAGTTCCGCTGTGTCTCAAAACACCATTGTACTAAGTTCACATATAGGTCGCACACTTGCCGAGTTTGGTGCTCAAGTGATCCGCGTGAATGCACCGCAATTGCGTGACCTGACGATCCTCCAGTATACCCTGACCACTGGGAGCCATACCATCAAGATCGACGCGCGCCAGCCCGACCAAAAGGCCCAGCTAGAGAGCCTCGTGGCCGAGGCGGATGTATTTATCCAGGGCTATCGTCCGGGCTCTATCGATCGTCTCGGATTCAGCAAGGAGCGCGTGCTTGAGCTGGTGCATACCGCGCGCGGAAAGGATGCTGGTTTAATCTATGTGGACGAGAACACCTATGGTAACTACGGGCCCTATGCCGGACGCACCGTGAGTACAATCACAAATAGGAAGAGTGAAAAAGAGACAGAAGACTCAGTCAAAACTGTATGATCCACAGGGCTGGCAGCAGATTGCCGACGCGGCAAGTGGCGCATCTCTGGTGCATTCCCAGTCTGTGGGTCACACAGATACGGTGGTGCTACCTCCTCTACCTATTTCTGATTTGGTGACCGGTATCCTCGGCGCCACCAGCATCTTGTGCGGTCTTCGTGAGCGCGCAGTCAAAGGTGGAAGCTATCACGTAATTGCTAGTCTGACGGCCTATGACATGTTCTGCCTCTCGGACGAAGTGGGCATCTACCCGCAAGAGGTGGTCGACGCGACACAAGCCAAGTACAAGTGGAAGCAAGCCACAACGGATCAGAATATTTGGGAGGTCATGGATGATATTATGGAGTGCTGGAAGCAGGTGAATCCGGACCATATGAATATGCAAAAGAGCCCTTTCTTTGTCGAAACTCCGGGTGGTCCATTTGGGCGAGTTCATCAGATTTCTCCTGTTGTACGTATCGACCAATATCCTTCCAAGTGGGACCATCCTCCTCGCCCCTACTGCCACGATGAACCTACCTTTGCTTACTAGGTTGTAGTCTAATCGTTGATATATACATTAAATAACGATGATATAGCACTGGATGTTGTCAGGATATATAAATTTCTACGCGTTGCAGTTTTTGCCTATTTTCAACGCTTTTTATCGCCCAATGTCAAACCCGAC
This sequence comes from Syncephalastrum contaminatum, assembly GCA_013461545.1. Lineage (NCBI taxonomy): Eukaryota > Fungi > Mucoromycota > Mucoromycetes > Mucorales > Syncephalastraceae > Syncephalastrum > Syncephalastrum contaminatum. The sequence continues at coordinate 442,591 of VAFG01000372.1, read as the reverse complement.
ACCAACCGATGAGAAACGACGCAAACGATCGAACCGGACAATCGACGTTGATAACCATTGGAGGTCAAGCAAGACACAAGCACTCGGTGCTGCAGCAAGTAATGTTGAATATGCCTCGCGCCAAAAGAAACCAAGACTGGGTAATCAAGGCAAACCAAAAGTAAAGCAACTTTATGGCAATTACCACGGCTACTACCAGTGAGCATCTTTCTTAGTTCATACATGTATACAGAACACTTATCTTGTTTGCTTGCTTTGCTTAGATCTCGACGAGGTGAGGATCAAGGTACGCTCGATCCGCGTTTGGCAGGTCTTGGAGACGATCGACTTCGCGATCTCTTTCATAATAAGCGCGTCTTGGATATTGGATGCAATGAGGGAAAAGTCAGTCTAGATATTGGTACTGCAATCGACCCTTTCATGTGTTATGCTTAAACTTACATCCGACATGATAGCCATTACACAGCATCCATCCTATATCCTTGGCGTGGATCTCGATGACGTGCTAATCCATAAAGCATGGACACAGCTGCAATCGCTTTATTCTACCATGGACCCAAAAAGCGATGCCCCAGTCTTGTCTCGCTTTCAGTACTTTCCACAAAGCATGACTTACTTGCATGGTTTTCTTACCATGGACGTACCACCTGATCACCCGACAACCAGCTTTCCTTTCTATGTTGACTTCCAAGCCGTTGACATCTGCAAACACGACTTTGGCGATGAAAAGTTCGATGCTGTCCTTGCGTAAGTTTGTCTCTCACTGGCTCGTATATTGATAAGATTCTCACATATCATGTATGTTTCACAGACTAAGTGTCACCAAATGGATACACCTGCACCAGGGAGACGATGGTCTTAAGAATGTCTTTAAAAAAGTTTACGACATACTTAACGATAATGGCGTCTTTATCTTGGAGCCTCAGCCGTACTCGTCTTATATGAAGCGTGCCAAAACGGACAAGGTGCGTGCCAAGAAGATGATATGATAAAATTGGGCTCATAAAAGAATGACACAGAAAATGAAACGAGTATATGATCAAATCAAGTTCAAAGACGACGAGTTTGCACAATACCTCATTGACGAACTCAACTTCAAAAAATACGATACTATCAAACCGGATGCACCAACAAAAGGTGAGACGAAAAAGTAGTCGCGCTGAGGCTAATGAGGTGTTAGGATTCTCGCGTGAGCTACTTATATTCTACAAATAGAAACATACCATACCCGTCGCCTGAAATTAAGCCTTGCATATAAAGATATTGACTTCTCGTTTAGAAGACTCCACGACGGATTGCACTACATGCATAACGGAAGTCACATTCATAAAATACTATGTATATATGTATACTTGCTGTTAATCATTGTACCTGCATACACCTATATTTATAAAGATGGATAGCAACCTATGAAGACACATTCCGCCATTGCCGGTGACAGGGATCGAACCCGCGATACAGGTGTCAAAATAGATAGCATGAAGACAAAGTGCAGGAAAAGCGGTAAAATATTCTGCCTGTAAATTTAAACAAAAATTTGGCGAGCGCCCAGGCGTTTGGAATAGTCTTTCCTGTCGAAAGAGAACATGTTGGACACCGTGCTACGAGACCTTCGCGTCGAGATAGCATTGGAAGGCTCCAATGGTAAGAAAACGCTCATTACTATTGATAACAATATATTTATCATTTCGAAATTCAGGCATGCCCATTGGCGAGCTATGGGAGACTTACCAACGCATTCAAACCAAAATTCTGCAAGAAATTGATCCAAAGGACAGAGTAGAGCCCAAGGTCGATAAGGGCCTTCAGCGGTACATGTGGCCATGGGTTCGCAAGCTACGCGACATTGAATTCTATCATGACACGACCGCGACACAAGTTAATCGACCAGAAAACGATCAACAAAAATCAACGGAATCAGAAGCACGAAACGCCCAACCAATGGACACCAACTCAACAGAGGTTTCTGCAAGAGCAGACGATGCTATGGACGTTGAAGCAACTGAACCGGCCATACCCGACCCTGAACCTGAGCCTGTCACCGAAGATCCGTCACCACCACAGCCTAAAAAGGCGAAAGCTACCAAAGCGAAAGCAAAGACGAAAGCAAAGCCCACACCAAAGTCAAAGAAACCCAAACCACCGCCCAGGAAAGCGAAGCGCGCCAAAAAGGTCGACGACGATGATGATTTCGAACCGGATGGAGACGAGAGCGAAGAAGACGAGGAATCCGACTTTGACCCTGACGCGTCCGACGAAGACCAGATTGTAACTGACGAAGACGAAGCAGACGACGCAGACGACGCAGACAATGCTGATGCTGGTGGAAGAGCGTCAAAAGAAAGCTACACCACTAAGCAGCGGCGCCAACATGAAGAAGAGCTGCGTACGCGGAAGCGCAATTTTGAGCTGATACCTGATATCCTGTCCCTAAGCTACGACGACGTCGAAGAAAGATATGGTGACCACCTTTTCGCCATCGCATCAGATAAGCTGGTGAATGAACAGGTCATGGTGGCTGTACCGGTATGTCTCAAAGATATCATCTATCCCTCCTTCCTTTCTCACTGATAATCTAATGTAGCCCAGTGCAAACATCTCTCCCAATCTCTTGATTGTGCTGAAGCATATTCTCTCCTACAAACAGCACGGTGTCACTCAAGCCAGGATTACCAAGGAATTGGAGCTCGATCCACGCTCCACCGGCCATTACGTCAAAACCTTGGAACAAAAAGGTGCCATGTAAGTGCTTATTACTCCTGGAGTCACATCTTCTAAGCTGCTTCTTACACAGTACACGGCAGCCGATTTCTCTCGAGGGCATGCGTACCAATCTTTGTGTCCATGTTCAATTTGCGAAGCAGGCAAAGAACAAGTCACCAAACGCCAAAGAGAATACCCACGTGTACAACCGTAATGCAAATGGCGAACTCGTCAGCTTCAAAGTCCTGCGCGAACGCATGATCGCGCTTTTAGTGGATGCCAGAGATAATACAATGTTCAACCACGATATTTTGAATGCACTGGTAGGCGAAAAAAAATTGATATGGGGGAAGATAAAGAAAATGCTAATGATTTATACACAGGGTTTCCAAAGCAAGGACCAACGCGTTCGGAAGTGGTTCTTTAGAAGTATCGATGAAATGGTGCTAAAGGGTGATTTTGTCCGGAAGTCGACCAACTCAAATGGCAAGCGATGTCATTGTTTGGCTCTGAGCGAGAGTATGAAAAGTATGATATTATGAATGCTTTTTTCACCACTACCATAGCTAACGCCCTTTTTAACAGATTGGCATGAACAAAAAGAAGAGAATCGCGATTATGGTGGGAATCGTGCCATGCTGGGTCCTGGAGGCTACACTCTAGCAGTTAACGTCAAGGATCGCCCACCCAGTTTGGGCATGTTGCGTGAGACATCGATAGAACGTCAAATTTGGCAATTAGTCGATGCTTCTGGTGACCAGGGCCTCATTCAAAAGGTACAGTAGAGCAGCAGCTCACTTGCGGGATAAATTTTAACCGGGTACCTAGGAAATACAATATAGTCTCTCCTTCGAGGTGAATCGAACCATGTACAAGGTCCTTGAGAAAATGGTTAATAGCAAAGTGAATATCACGAACAAATATGCCATCCGACGTCAAATGGAAATGTTTGGCAAGATCAAACGCTTTCGCTACTATACCTATCGGTGGTACATGAAACTTTTTGAAGGAAAAGACGTCGAAATTACGCAACCACCGCTGCCAGAACCATCAGCAAATGCGCTCGTCGACGTTGATTTTCATGATGTGCCAGCTGACTCGTATCGCTTGCCGAATAATTTGAAGCGCGCCCTTAAGGCTGCCCAGCAAACTATGGATACATCAAAAGCACCAATAGTGCAAAAAGGTCGTAAGCCCAAGGCCAAACGAGAAGGAGCTACAGCAGAGCAAGCAGAAGTCGCAGGCGAAGACGAACCCAAGAAGAAACGGCCGCGTCGAGCCAAGGCAGCGAGCGCCGAGACTTCTATCAGGACTATGGCGACCGCTGAGAGCAGTGAAGCCATCGCAGCGTTGGCAGAAACGTCCGAAGGTTCTACAACAGCGCCAACTCCAGCGCCTGTGGTAGACCAGCCCATGGATGATGTGCAGCCTACTGCTGCTGAACAACCGGCCTTAACAGAGCAGACGCAACAAGTAACATCAATGCCTGAAGCCCTACATACCCGGGAAACATCTGCTGCAGCATTGGAAGCTCGGAACCAAGACGAGCAGCAGATGGATGCTGGTCCAGCTAGCCAGAGTGCTGAGGCTTCATCTGTATCGGAAGTAGCCCCAGGCCCCGCGGAACCGTCTTCCGAGACATCTACGACACCTTCAAAAACGGCAGAAGAAAAGCAGCCAACAACACCCACCAGGAAAACAAGGTCGAAACGGCCTCGGTCAGGAAGCACTACACCGCAGCGCACTTTGCTCAGCTATTTCACACCGTCTCCTGTCAAGCGCTCTCGACAGATTGGCATCTCGGCTGAACGTGTGTCTGAGCTGCGGTCCATGAGCATACCTAACGACAGTCCAGTCGCATCTCCTGCTCCTGGTTCTACTGCTGCTTCTGAGCCTTCATCTGTCGCCTCAACCTCTGCTCCTTCTGAAGGGGTACCTACTCTACAGGAACCGACAACGCCGGAGGGACTCTACAAGGTGTTGCCGAAACAGCCCCTGGCGATTGCTGAGATACCTATTGAACCCATCTCTATCAGTGATATCCGTGAAGGATCTGCCGCTGCAGTTGAAAGTGAAAAAGCAGCTGCATCATCAGCGACCCCCAGCGATACCAGCGAGGCAGCCAGCACCGGTGCTGGTGGTCGTAAAAATACAGCTGAAGCAGCATCGCCGTCAGGCAGTAACGTGATCAGGACTTCACGCCGCCAGAATGCGGTTTATATGAACAAAAGTGGCATCATATCGGCGAAACATAAACAAAAGAAACCCCACGAGTTGGCGTACGTATCCCGTCGAAAGCAAATTCTGCGCGCTTTGCTGGAAGAACGACCTATCTACGAGCGCGGCATGGAGTTCCGCCGAGCTTTTATGGATAAGCAAGCCGTCATGTTCCCAATGGACGTCAAAGGCCCGTTTTTGCTGGATCTCAAGACACTATGGAATGCAGCCCGTCAACTGGCAGAAGAAGGCGATGCAGAGATACATGAAGTGTCTTGTGAAACAATGTCAGGCATCAGATCGAAGAAGTCACTTTTCATGCGTGCAGGCATGGGACCTGATAGCCCGGAAGTGAAAGCTTATGAAGAATATCTTCAGAACAAGTTACTGCTCCACCCGGCCATGTACACCCTGCCGAGGCCAGAGTACATTGACAGAGTTGAGACTTTGGACGAACGACTGGAACGACTGCACGGAGAACAAGAGAACCAGACTGGCAACGATGACGACGTCGAGAATATTTCCAAGCGGACTCGCCGCCAGCTCTTAAAAGCGGCCGCCGCCAATGTCAAGCGAGCGCGTGCGCTCGAAAAGCTCCATCAAGATGGTCCCACAATTCACGGCAACTGGTACATTATCGCTGTACAGTATGGATTTATACCGGCTCGACTGGTACGCACTGGCCTTATGCATGAGCAATTCCGACGCATTTACATGGCAAGAGAAGAGCCACGCGATGACTTGATCACTTCCAAGGAGCTTCTCAATTCCTTGACTTTGTCGCAATACTTGCAGATGGTGGGCGTGTGTCAATCCAGTCGAGTATTGAACGAGTTTATTGCCGTACCAGAAAACTTGCAAATGCCTGTCCAAGACCTCCCTCAGGAGTTGAGAGCAGTGATCTTTAGCGAAAAGAACAAGTTTCGAAGACGCGTGCGCGATATGCTGGATCTTCTCGAATATTTCCGTCTAATTGAAGCCGTCCATGTCACTGAAGGTGGAGAGGCCATCCGTGTTGTGATCGATACACCTGCCAATCTTGCACTGGCTTACCGTTTCCATCGTCACGTCGATCTGCACCAATTCCGCCTCGAGGGTGAGCCGTACTTGCAATCCTATGACGTAGGCGACAAGCAAGAGCTTGCACAGTACTGGGAGAATCTGCGATATATCTGTAAAACTTTCGAAGGCGACCAGAAGCAGACGTATCGCCAGCCAAAGGATGAAAAGGAAAGGGCAATTATCGCGACCCTCCTCTTGCCGCGCAACTGGAGCGTGAATTTGAGCTACACCCGCGAACAGCGGGAGCGCCTCAATTCGTACATCGATACCAAGACAGGCACGACCCCACATAGCAATATCCAGTTCTGCCACGAACTTGCCAATGAACTCGGCGTTACGTCAGATATGGTGCGCTTCTACTTTAAAAAGATGGAGCAAGCATTTGAGCGGAAGCTTTTGCGTAATTACACAGCCAGAGACATCCGAAGACTGGAGCGTGATCAGAAGCCTCTGCGACGCCGACGCCGTAGACATTATGACAACGAGGCTGCACATAAGATGATCACACTCGATACCAAGGAACCTTTTAGACGCCACACGACTTCTTCCCTCGCGAACCAAGTGGCCAAACGACAAAGATTGGCTCGAAAGCGCCCTACAGCGATTGTCGTCGTCGACGACGGGGAGCCAACTTTCAGGGACAAGGATTCTTCATTGCCACGTATCTGTAAGCCATAGGAAAGAATAGAGGGAAAAGGTGGAATGATACTGATACATTCGTCATTTAGCACAAGACGATTTGGGCGTGCTGGAACCCAAGATAATTACTCGCTCACGCTGGACAAAAGCGGAGGATGAGCTGCTAATGTACATGTACACCATCTTCATACACCGCAGTAAGGCCTTTCGACATCGTCTCATGTACGGCCAATCAAGCACGGTGCTACCCAAACGCAAACCAACAGTGGTACGCCATCGTATAAGGAAACTGCTGGATAATGTCAAGATGCGCGAATATTTCCACCGTCTTCTGGACCTATGGCGTCGTTACTACAATGAAGGCATCGAAAGCGGTGCTATCCAGGATGACCCTGAACTGAGTTTGACGGATTTCGATTTATTAAGTCACCTCGGTTACTTTTTGGAGCGACTTAATGAAAGACCCGAGTAAGTCCAGACAAGTTGATCATCATGTATTACTAACGGATATCCTCTTTATTTAGAGAGGCAGACGTCACACATATCCCGAGTGACCTGCCCAACACCGTCAATGGCATTTATGAAAGTTTCGAGTGCAGTTTAAGCCCGGCCAAAAATGCAGAGGGTGGAAAATTGCAAGACAAGTACCATCTTGCGACTTCCATGAGCCAAAAGTATGCGGCCGTGGCAAAGAACTTTTTGTGTATGCAGAACTCCAATAATTATGCCGATTCGGATGGCGATGACAATAGGCGTGTTGTGAATCTGCTCAAAGTCTTTATGCGTGTAAGTACCAAAGAATGATAGGCGAGGGCGTGTTCTAACTATCTACGTATCAGATGGTCTTGATGACTCCGAAAGAGAGGCACGATCCTTTCTTTAGTTATGCCGTGATGCACTCCTACTCAAAGGAGGATTTGAGCGTAGCTATCAACGAGGGTCGAAAAGACCGTATCATCGTTTTTGCTAAAGGCTTGCGTGCACTTGATCGACGTTTGCCTGGAACTTTCTTTGGTATCTCTGAAAGTTTCACCCACCACATGGCTAGCAGGCTGCCCAAACTCATGCTTCAGCAAGCGAAAACATATGAAGCGCATCTTCGTGAAGCCCATACAGAAGTTATCCGACCGCAGACTTTGAGCAGTGGCATGATGGCTTGCGTTTTATCCATGGTTTCGGCAGGAAAGGTACGGAAACATAACGGTACGGATGCTTCTGGAAGTCTCAATTGGAATTCTAGGCAACGATTAAGATGCCCTTGGAGGAACAACAAATCAAGAAGTTCGCAACACCTATTAACCAGTACCGACTCCTGAAGGTCGATCCTTTGAGCTATGATTTCACTGTCCAGCTCACTGATACCGAACTACCAATGGTGCCCACGTTTGAGGGAGCGCCATCGCCTTCTTTGCAGGAGCTGAATGAATTGCAGCTAGAGGAAGCATGGTCTATTGTCAAAGCTCGAGAAACAGACAATGAACTTTTGCCGATTCTAGAAGCTATCATGAAATACGGCAAAGACGTCGCTGATCAGGGTATGACATTGTATGACATCAAGACCAGCGTTCAGGCCGGTGACCCCTCGGTGCAAGACCGCAGTATCCGTGAGGCTGTGAAATACCTATGTCAGTGCTCTCCGCCGCTGCTTGTGTCGGTTGGCTTTGATAGCGTGCGCTATGTTCTGCCAACCCATCTGGAAGGCTGGGCAGTGCTTCGTGATCGGATACTGGTGCCGAAATCGACAAAAGAAGACATCAAGGAACGTACGCTCGAAGTCGCAGCGTTGCGCCAGCCTGTCATTCTGCCTCGGCTATGGATGGACACTAGCGGCACAGTTACAGTAACCGTTCGTGAGGCGCTTTGCGAGACTGTTGTCAACAAGATCTTGGAGAGGCCTGGTATCAGCAGTGGGGAACTCGCACGACAATTTAGCCCGCGGCTAACATATAACGAGGTACAAGGCCTTGTGGATATCCTCATCTCCCGCAAAGTCCTGCGCACCGCGACCATTACCCCATGCCGGCAGCGGAAGGTATCACTCTTTGGTAAAACTCGGCGCTTTACCAGTATACCTGAAGACATCATTGCTCGAAACGCTATGCAGCACTACTGGCTTAATGATGGATACTACAATTCTACCCGCCAATTCATATAGGTCTTCTTTTTATCATATCAATAATGAATTGTCCAGTACCCGATGTGTGTCGAACGTTGGTGAACTGTTGGGCGGGGAACGACGAGTAGGAGCGCGAGACAGGTTGGATGTACTCTGCATTTATCAAGTGCCTAGAGAGATTCCTAATATAGCAATACCAGCCAACCATAGTACTATACCACATATAACACGCATATGCACGTATCTCGCGCACTTGATTTATATACGGTAGGACCCTTTTTGCGGGGAATATGTGCGCATCTCACATGGCGTTTAATGACTATAGTCCTCCTTTCAATCATTTCGATTGTTGTAAAGTCATGGATTTTAAGAATGCTATTTACTGTTGCATCTCTCTTCTCAATAATCAATGACCATGTATCTAAACGTAGCCGTTTCGCGTCTATCGCGCCAAAATACGTACCAAAACAGATTCCTCTAAAGTTGAGGGAAATAGATCCCTTGACATAATAAAGTTGATTTATACTATGCACTAATCCACAGATAGACTATACTCAGATACCTATCCTTTACTGAAGTCCCTTACGGAAGAGCGAGTTAAAAGGTCAAAGGTCTTCAGTATGAAAAGGGAAAGGTTCGTCTCGATTGTATGCACGACAGGTTACACAAATAACCACGCAGGAAAGCAAAGCGCCTATTATATTTAGTCGATTGCTGCAACATACTATACGTCAGCCTGAGAAAACTGTATCGCAAGTAGCCCTTTTTTTCTCTCTTTCTTTCACTCGACATCATGCTGATTGGAGGTAAGGACCCAGCCATGAGCAAGTAAAAGCACGGACTCATAACTAAGAAGTAGGAGGACTTCGACGTGACCCTCTGCAGGCTCTTATCTACGACGTGGCGTGTGTTATCTTTAACAAACTTTCCTTTGCTGAACGTGCCAAGTGCACGCGCGTGTCTCGCCGTTGGCGCAAGTTTCTACTGCAGGAATGGCCAGGCATGTGGGACGCAATCGCGATGACAGAAGACGACTTTTGGCCCAAGCAAGATGCGACCTGCCTCTTGGACAACGGCTGCGGCCACTGGCTCTTTTCGACAATACCATCCGAATCTGTACAGCACTTTTCTTTCGAAACAATTGAGCCCGAGTTGTGCGATCAAGCTATCAAGGTCCTTCACCGCGCCAAGTTCTCTCATTTGAAGACGTTGCGGATCATAAGTAAGTGATAAATCCGGGATGAGCAGACAGACGCTCACCGGACCACAAAAGACAATGCGGTGCATGCCACAGGCGACGCCGATCCACAGGCATTTCGTGATGTTATTCAGACATGTAGTACACACCTCGAAAGGCTCGAGGTGAAGGGTATCACCGTACCAAGAGACACTGAGACTTGGCGAACGATTCTCTCTACCTGCCCGAATTTGACTTACCTCAGCTGTGCTTTCTCGGGTGAAAAGATGGATCCAATCGAATTTCGGCCGAACGATCTACCACAAGTTCTGCGACTGCACTACTTGCACTGGGATGTTAATGCCTACTTTTCCTGTGCAACACTGCTACCAAAGTGCCCGGACCTCGAGTACCTGTCAGTCCGAGCAGTGTGCTACTCGGAAGAACAAATGAAAGAGCTGACGATCGGTATCCAGCACCATTGTCACCAGCTGCGCGTTTTACAGATATCGCCTCTCTATTCCCATAGCACAGAGTATGACCGAACCGATCGAAGCAACGCCACCAACGGCCTGCGAAGGCTGGTGGTCGGAGAAGAGGAGACACCTAGCGACTTTATTGCCGATATGATTGAAAAGCATCATGCCACCTTGCTTGAACTGGTATTGACGGCACCGGATGACGGCTACGCAAGCGTGTGGGAACAGGTCGCCCAAAACATCACCGACAACATTCCTCTCAAATCACTCGAGTATGAGACGGAAAACCCAGAGTGCAGACCCGAGTATATTTACGCTTTTTTGGAGCGATGTACTGATCTGCGAAGGATCCATATCACCAATTTCGAATGCGATGAATATCGACTGGTGAAAGCATTGGCGAACTGCTCACGGCTTACGTTTCTTGCAGGCAACTGCCTGGATCGTCCCGCGGATCAGTTGACTCAGGATGTTCCAGTATTCGCCACATTGCCCCACCTGGAAGAGTGTGCATTCGAATTTGCACCTGCCCTCGGGGATTACTTTTTCAGTCATCTGCAGGAGCTGAAGTGTCTCAAGAAGATCACCGCCGACAAGATGTACGACTTGACTGACGACGGCCTGATTGAATTCTTCCGCCAGGCACCCAATCTGAAGTGCGTCTATCTTGGCCAAATGGAGGGCTTGCATGATGACGGTGTGCTAGCGCTACTCAAGTTACCTCTACTTAATGAGGTATCTATCACTGAGAGCTATGAAGTCACCTCCAAGAGCATGAATGCTTTATCCCAAGCTCCTCACATCGATCTATACACTGACTTTGTTGACTACTAGCCGAGTAAACATCAACGCGCCAGCCGCAGACTACGTGTGATCTGTGCGCACAATACAAATGCTCCATTCTTTTCGTTGCGTATGTGACACTGACTGGTGCATTGGAGGATGCAGGCGTCAGAGCAGTTGGTAGCCCTGAACACCAAGCCATACGTATTTGACATGTTCACCAACCATGATTTGTCGTGGTTCAGCGCTATCTTTAAAATAGCTCATTACTACTGATACTACGTCGAGACTGTGGTACACGCAGGGCCTGGGAAAATAATGCTCCAGTGTGAAACCCTCACGGACGGGCAAAATGCGAGTACGTGGGTGTACCTTGGGATCAAGCCATGTGCTTAACAGACAGCCTGACCGGTGATCAGTGAACTGAAGAAGTGTGGGTTTATTGTCGCCGCTGCCCTGGTTTATCCTATCCGTTATGACCACTTTTCATCCACGTCCTGGCGCTGTGTCACTGCCAGGGTCCGGTACACCATGGAATAATGGCACCCATAGTAATTACGGAGAATCCAGTGCACTGGAACTATCAGCAACAGCAAGAATCTCGTTTAACAATGCCAGAGATTTCGTACCGACCATGCCTTACGATGTCATTACTCTCATCTTTGAACAACTCAACTATGTGACGCGCGTGCGGTGCACTGGAGTGAGCAAAACCTGGCGTCGCTTCTTGTTGGGTGAATGGAACGGCCTATCTCGGATGGTTCACCTTGAGCCGAACGATAGTGTAGGTTATTTTAGAGTCAAAATGGCAGAATGGCTATCGACGTACTTGACACCGAGCGACGTGCAGCATTTTACTTTTATCGGGGTCGGTGCGCACATGCCGGAATTGACTCGCGTCCTTGATAGCGCCAGTTACTCTTTCTTAAGCACGTTATGTCTCGAAGGTACAGAACTTTAATATCACATCTCAAGTCGCTGTTATGGTATGAGGAATCAAAAAACGTACTCACTTTTATTTGCATATCCAGTGCGTACCGTGACTTATAACATGGAACGTCATCTCTTCTGGCAAGTAATCCAGACATGCTCGCCTTGTCTACAGAAACTTGTCCTTCAGGGCATTGTTCTTCCTGTCGACGATGACACCTGGAGCATGGTTTTTTCATCTTGCAAACGTCTGGAATATCTGACGTGCTATATCCCTTCACTGGGCGCTCGTCCAAGCTTTCTGCGGCTTGAATCGATCCCCTCTGAACTGCAACTGACAAGCCTTCATTGGGGCTCGACCGCACAACTTCCTTACGATACCCTATTATCCCGCTGCCCCCGTTTACGCTACTTTTTCATCAACACCGCCAATGAAACTGTTGCTCAACTCGAGCTGCTTCTTGAATACGCTCATACTTTATGCAGCGAGCTCCAGGTCATCAAACTCCAAAAGAATTTGTACCCAACCATCGATCACGAAGACAAAGGAAACCGTCCAGTACGTCAAGGTCTCCGTCGGGCCATCCTGCAAGGAAGCAATCTGACCGAGCGAGGCATGGCGAGTGTCATGCTTCGAAATCAGTCTACACTCCTTGATGTTTCGCTAAACTACAAATCTGTTTCAGTTGATACGTCCCTGTTTTGGCGTTGCCTGGAGCCGCTTAAGAATCCACTTCCGCTACAAGCCTTTGAGTACGACGGCTGCCATCATCGAGATCCCCAAACCAGCTCAGCAGAGCTATATCAGTTCCTTGGAAAATGCCCTGCGCTACGCAAACTGACGCTGGCCAACGTTCTATGCAACGAGCGAGACCTGTGCGACGCGTTGTCGCAGTGCCAGGAGCTCACCAAAATCCATCTGCGTCATGTGGACATTGTTTCGAGCATAGCACGTACCGCTGTACTGGATGCCCCTCCGTTCATGCGCTGTCGACGTCTAGAATCATTGGCGCTGGACGGGTGCTCCCTTTTTACAGACCACTTCATGGCTCGTTTGTCGGATCTCGATCGCCTGACCTATGTGCGACTTGTCAAGTGCAACGGCATTTCATCCCGTGGTCTAGAAGCACTTTTCAGCAAAAACATGTCGCAGCTTCGATTGGTGTACGCTGAGCAGATGATTCATCTGAACGACCGTGCTTGCATCGCCATGGCCCGGTTGCCTCGGCTTGCGCGAGTGTGTTTCGTCGGATGTCCGAATATTACAGACCAGGGCGTAGCCTGCCTGATCGAAGCAGGAAAAACAGTCGTTCCTTGCCGCTGCAGTGCTATAGTAGAGACACAGCAATCCGCTATACCGTTTGAGAATGTACCATAGTACCTACTATTCTCCCCCAAATAAAATGTATATCTGAGCTCTTTCACATGAAGATGAGATAAAAAGTTTAGTTCGGTGTGTTAAAAGTCTTCCCAACAAAATAACATTTGCATTGATTGTACAATAGCTTCAGCATATTAAGAACTTGAAGAAGCATCCACGATTGATGGTGTGCTTGACAGCCGTATCAAATTGTGTCGATTGCGCATTCATGCATGAATGTCCTGCGAGTAAAAATCATGCGATGTGGTGATAAATTTGCACCTATGGCGTGAGACTGCGTGAGTCAGAAAATTTTTAATTGCACAACGCCGCCATCTTGACATGCGTGCGAATGTTTCAGCCACGTGACTTTAGCCACCCAAGCTGATGGAGAAAGATGAGGCTAGTATCATAGACAGCATGCTAAGATCATGGACGGCATGCTCGAGACAAGACGTTGGACCTGATAGCGATCTCCGCCGAGAAGAAATTCAAGCGAGACCGTTTCTAAAGAAAAAGTCGGGACGTCGGATCAAATAATATGAGCCCGGATATTGGAGTCTATAATTGGGCGGGATTTTGCTTCTTTTTTTTTTTAGGGCAGCCAAGCAGCGCGCTTTCGGGAGAAGACCAAAATTGGAAAAAACGTTTCGTTGTGTCTC
>VAFG01000372.1:410028-428297 GCA_013461545.1 Syncephalastrum contaminatum | reverse complement strand
GTCAGAACACAAAGAGCTGTCTTTTTTTTTTTTTCTTCTGTTGCTTTCCTTTCCTTCTCAGCTTCTTTTATATACTCTCTGCCTTTTCTTTCCATTTGCAAATCATCAGCATTATTGTGAGCCATAGTTCGACATGAACACGATCAAGGGAAAAGGCGGGCAACTGAAGATCGATGTTGCGTCCGACGTTATCCGATTGCATGGTCAAGCTTCTGAGTCTGCAGGCCAACTCCTGCAGGGTATTCTCAAGCTCGAACTCACCGAGACCATGAAGGTGCGTTCGGTTCTCCTCAAATTCTCAGGCAAGATGAAGGTTTCTTGGTCCGAAGGTATGTACATGTCTTGAACATCAAACAAGCAGCATTGGAAGCTCACCATCTGTGCGTATTGGATTTTCTATTAGGCATGGGACCACACCAGCACTACCATAAACAGGAGCGAACGATCATATCCAAGTCGTGGCGGTTTGTGCCGCCCAACGATGGACAGCAAAAGAAAGTATATACCCTCAACGCCGGGACCCATCAGTGGCCCTTTGAATTTCCGTTACCGGGCGACCTGCCGCAGTCCCTCGAAGCTGAAGGAGGACGTGTCAACTACCGACTGAAGGCTATTGTCGAGAGACCGACCTTTGTGCACAACATTGTCAAGAAAAGAAGCATTCAGGTCGTGCGCTGTTTTCTGCCCAGTGATTATGAGCTCTCTCAATCTCTCGAGATTCACAACACATGGAGCGAAAAGATGGTGTATGACATTACGCTCCCATCCAAAGTATACGCTCACGGAGAAACGATACCCATGAAGTTTAACGTGCAACCAATTGCATCCAACTTGAGCGTCCGCCTCTTGTCGGGAACCCTCAAGGAATACTGCACCTACACAGCCAACGACCGGTCCAAGACCGACACGCGCGTCGTGCGCACCTGCCGGATCGAAAAGCCTTTCGACGACGAACAGAGCCAGCAGCAGCAGCGACAGCAGCTGCAGACGCAGTGGAGCAAAGTTGTGCCGCTTCAGATACCTGAACGATCACCACTGGTGTTTTGCGACGCCGAGAATGACATGATTCGCATCCGCCATAAGCTCAAATTCGTGATATCTCTCATCAACAGCGATGGCCACTTGTCCGAGCTACGCTGCTCGGTGCCGATCACGATAGTAGACTTCTTCGTCAGCCAAGGCCTGCCTTCTTACGACGAGACGTGGCGGTCCGTGCCCTATGATCGGTCGGTGTGGGAGGTGCTCCGGACACGCACGGCTTCTGTATCACACGAGAACACGCGAGAGCCCATCACCATCCAAGGCCGCACGCGGGCGCTCTCCGTTTCGTCGCACAACAGTCTCCAGCCATCATCGCTTCCTCTCAAGGCCGCCATCGAGCAGCAGCAGCACAGTGCAGCCACCGAAGCCACACCTATCCGGGTTGGCACTAGTGCTGCAGGTGCGCCACCGATGTCGGGTCATCCGTTGGACACCAGCAACAGTAACATGGCTCAGTCTGTGGAGAGTGCCTCGAGTCTATGGTGGAATGGCATGGAGCTAGCCCGGGTGCCGTCCTACCATACCGCGGCTCAGCAGGAGCCAGCCTCGCTGTCTTCTTCGCTTCCTCCCTACGACTCTCTTTCCATGTCACCGCGTTGGACCCGCTAATTGCTGTATTATTACCAGTAGTATCATTATTACTTGGGTACTGTCTTAGAACCCCCCTTTCTTTTTCTATTTCTGCGTTTCAACCCATGTATTATTATTGTTATTTTTATCGCATCATCACCTGCATTTTATATAGATAATATAATATTATTCCATTGCCAATAGTGTAAAGCTTGGCTGAGGAAGACTCGTTTTTCTTCCGAACCTTCTTCCTTGTTTCTCTTCCCTCCTTCCTCTCTTTCCTTTACTTTATACCGAGCGTGTGTTGATGGCAACATTGTTTGACCGGATTACCGAAGTTGGACCTCGCTACCGAGAACTGGCGCAGGTTTTGGCCCAAGAACACAATGCCAGTCTGCAATTCGAGTCCTGCGCCGCCGATCGCGATCGCCTGACGCAACAAATCCAGTCCAAGCAGACCGAACTCAACAACCTTACCGAGAACTCGCATGTATCACAATGATCAGATTATCGTACGAATAGCACCGTGGCTAACTCCCCCGTGCAGGAAGCGTGAATTTCAGAAAGTGCGCAAGCTCAAGCATTTGTCACTGCAGAGTGCAGCAGCCACGTTGACGGGCAAAAAGCGCGAAATGGTCGTAAGAGGACAGGAAAGTTACCAGCAGGCTTTTGATATCGAGCAGCATTGCAAGCGCGACATTGAGCAGCTCTCTGCCGAATTGGGTGCACTCGCGACAACTGTACGCTAGACTCTTTGCAAGAAATAATATCTGTTACTGAAGCTGTGTCTTGTATTTTCTTCTTAGCAAGACCAAGTTCAACAGCAATTATACCGGTCAAAGAATGCAAAAGAAGAACTTGGCCGACTTCTCGAAGAGGTATCGATACATGTGCTATTAAACGTTACTGTTTCCATACTCACACGTGTTTTATTCGGAAGGTCTTTACCGTCTCGGACCCAGCTTATCCGTACGAACCTCAGCTCAAAGCTGAACTGAAAAATTACCTCAGTCAACAAGAAACCGTAAGCAAGAGAATTGACCAGAAAGCATTGGTTATAACCACTTTTTGCTGAAAAAAAAAAAGGCCACCCGTGACCTTGGACGGTTTAAAGACGCGGACCACAACCTCATAGAGGCACGACGCGAGCTCATCAAAGGCACGCGTATGGTCGACGCGGCCATCAGCTATGTGCCTTTTGACTTATTTGGTGGCACCATCATGGACGTCCAGCAGCTGACTCTCATTGAAGGCGTACGACGGCATACTCAAGAAGCTCAGCGCAGGCTGAACACAGCCCGCCGGGTTCTGCCTGAGCTGCCTCACCCAGCCACCCTCGACGTGGTCACGAATAACATACTGCTCCAAATGCGCCTTGATATCAACTACGTTGACATTGCTTGGAAAGGTATGCCATTCGAAAAAGCGAGAGCAAAGAGGACTCGGAAGTGAAAGAGAAAAAGCGAACTTGTTATTTCTCACGCCTATGCATCCGTAGCCAAGGCGCAACATGCGGGCGCTCTGTTTGGCACAGTGCAGCACAACATTGACAGCTCATTGCGTTGGGTAAGGCAGTATATCCAGTACACTGAGGCTGCCCTTGAGCGGCTCAAGGTGGCGGTCGACTCGGTGCGCGCGTCGCTGGAAACCGAGCGGCGGCGAATTGTGGAGGGTATTTTGTCCGGCGAGCCCGTCGACGGCCGCGCAGACGACGTGTTTGATCAGCCCCCGCCCATGTATGAAGCGCCTCCCGAAGACGAAGAGGCGCCTACGGCCAATGTCCCGGCCGTGCCTTCACCTTTGCCACCCGCCAGCCGACAGTCCATCGTGAGCTCACCTCTTTCTTCCAACTCCATGATGCAGCAAGCCGAGCCTTCATATGTATCTCACAATATCAACAACCCCTTTGCTTCGCATTAACGATACCAACTGTACATAACTACTACTACTACATATACACAAGTGATGTTTCGGGACGCGATGCGACCATATTTGCTGTGTCTGGCACTTATTTGGCGACTGTTGGAAAAGGAGAAAAACAAGATTAATAAGCGGCGATCATAAATAGACGGAATTGCAAAACTCACCGCCAATGACACCGCAGGCCCAGCGGTCACCAGCGTTGCCGGTGGTCTTCGAGAGCTCGTGGCCACCCTTGCCAAGATCGTCCTCGGCGGCGTGGACGACGACGGTACGGCTACGAGACGCGCATACGTGTCAGCAAAGATCAATATTTGGCAGAATTGTACTATTTACCCGATGACGGACTGGGCACCAATGAGCTTGATGTGCTCGTCGGAGACCTTCAGGGTGGCGGTACCATCCTGGCCAGCGACGACGTTACCGAGGTCACCAACGTGGCGCTCGGCATCCTCGGGGGCACCGTGGGTCTTGCCGAAGGGGTTGAAGTGAGCACCGGCAGAAGTGCAACCTAGGAAAGGAGCAGCAAGACGCGTCAATGGAGCCATTCTCGGTCAGCGTGGCGCGCTACTTACCGTTGGTGTTGTCACCAAACTCGTGGACGTGGAAGCCGTGCTTGCCGGGAGTCAATCCAGAGATGGTGGCCTCAACGGTGGTAGGGCCATTCTCGGACTCTTGCACAAAGGTAACGGTGCCCTTGACGGGGGAATCACCACGAACGACAGCGACAGCCTTGACCATTTTCAATGTGTGTGTGTGAAAAGGAAGAAGGAAAAAGTAAAGAAAAGAAACGAAAAGAAATGCGCGCTCGAGCGGGGGTTTTGATCTCTTTCTGCAACACAATCAAGATACACATGTGGATTTGCGTGTATATTGCGAGAGAGCGCGCACGCGCGTGAGGGCGCCCCCGTCCCCGGCCGGCCGTGTCGTGTCTGGGTCCGCGCATACACAGCCAAACATAACACTCACACAAGGCTGACATCATCGGTAACTTGGTTAGTCAGCTCTATCAACCAATCGAAATCGAGCGTGTCCAGTCGCCTTCCGAGCGCGAGACCGCGTCATCTTTTTTACTGTTTTGCTTTATTGCTATCCATGCTACTGCTAAAGCTCGCACCAGTTCTGAACGGGTATGCATGTAAAGACATGGCAGTTGGGACACACCTATGCAAAAAGGTCTCAAATTGAGCCTCGCTGTGTTTCGTGGTTTTTGTTTGTTCCTCACCTGGCCGGGATCTGGCACGGCATAAAACGCATACAGGATGCCGGCGAGACACAACGCGACAGCCACGATGGCAATTATGCGCATCAACCACATCCATAGCTTGGCTGAGAAAGGGATCGCCGTGAGGCCTGTCAGTATACCTGTCAAAAGACCGCCTGTACATATAGCACGGCATGGTATTTTTTTAGAAATCTTTGGTTCCTTCTGCCTTTCCCCGTCGGCGTTTTTTTTTTGTAATACCCAAATGAGCAAAGTTATCGATCCCCGGGAATAGGCCAAAGACAAAAGCAAATACGAGCGACAGAATGATGCTCAGTAGTCGTCGGACCGGTCGATGATGATCGTTGTGTCGCCAATGCGCCACCGTGTCCAGCACTAGGTATCCAACAACTCCCATCAACGCTCCAGAACAGCCCACCGAAACTTGTCACGAGGATGCAACAGAAATTGAAGCGTTAGCGAGGCGCGACTCGACGCAAATTTGCGTCATACTCTTCTTTTGCTTCTTCTACTCACCTGCAGTATCTTCCGAGACAAGGCTACTCAGAGAGAAGCCCAAGACACCAGATCCAAGGTACAGGAACGCGTACCCTAGACTTCCCATGCCGGGTTCCAGCATCACGCCTAGTTGGCAGTGCACAAGCAAGTTCAGCGCCAGATGGATGATGCCTGCGTGCAAGAAAATGGCGCTCACGAATCGGTAACCGCCTGCTGTAGGCCCACACAGCTCGCTGAGAGTGCATGTAGTGCTGTTGGGATTTATATCGCAATCAGATATAATGGTAGACGGGGAGTAGTCTGGCAACGGCCGCATGCAAGGCGTGTAGCGCGCACCGACATAGATCATGACCTAAGTAATCATACCATAAATAAAAGGCAGACAATACATAATGGGATTGTTATCAGTAAGTAGTTATCTTGGTAGTCTACATTTTGGATGTTGGTCCTTACAGTGAACTTGGGTCCCACCATAGGATTAAATGGTTTGGTTTGGATCAAACTGCCCGTCAGATCTCGGTTTTTGGCGATCTCGATCACGAACGCGACAAGCATGGCCGCTGCACACAACCATGTAAAATAAGGTCGCTTGGATGGCCCTAGGCACCAGGCAACATTTTTTGCAGCATTACTATTGTTACTGGCGCCCATATCTTCCATGGAAGCCAGCCGCATAAAGCCGTTTCGATGCGACGAATGGCCATATTCTTCGTCATTCGCCATCGAAGGTTGTTGCTGTTGGTGATAGTTCTGCTGCTGATATGGGCGCTGTGGACATACAGTGGGAGTGGAAGACATGAGAGTGGAGGTCGGACTTGTGGGTGAGGGAGGATCGAGAGATATTTCATGATGAGGCGACTGGTCGTTCACGACTTCAAAAGCATGGCCCCTGGAGGGTGCTGTCGGTAATACTTGTCTCATGGTAGGAAGATGGTGTCGCTGCTAGAAAGAAAGAAACGAAGGTTGCCTTTTGTTATTGTGGCAAAAATATTTAAAGGGGAGGCGCACCTATTTGCATAATTGTTTGGTCGCTCGGATCCTTATTCATATCGATACAATGGGCAAGGTTCAGGGGGTTTGCGTCTGCGTCTGCGTCGGGTCGTAATAATACCCTATTGCAGATCAAACTGTGTCAATAATCGAACGCCACACACAGAAAACTGTTATGCAAACGTCAAACAAAAGCAGGTGTGCAAAAAAGTCTATATATTATCATGTATTATAAAGAAGGCGTATTCAACGTTCGAATAGTATACGTTCGACAAGTAAAGTTTGGGTACTTTAAACTGTTTTTCAGCACCACGCACCTTCAAATGGCTTGGAGGATAAGACTTGTATGTTTATACCGCTTTTGACAACCACACGTGAGCAAAACGTCTATGCAAAGGTGGCGAGATCAGAGGTAGGGGGTCGAGAAGAAAGGATATACTTTAGGATCGCACCCCACTTATATATAGCAACCAATGAGGATTCATATCATCAGAGCGCGTCATGAGATCAACTGTTAATATCTACCACAACAATGATAACATACAGTTAACGGAAGGGCCCGGTCCTTTTATGAATACTGTCAGTGTAGGTAGAAAGAGTATAGATCAGAGGTATGTCTATTATTATCTTCTTTAGCGGCGCATAAGATGGAATAGGCAATAGCGCTCTTGGCGAATGGGATATGAAATAAGTCGCGTCGCACAAGCGCTGCTGGACAACACTTCTTTCTCATTTGAAACATGAATTTCAAGGATT
This sequence comes from Syncephalastrum contaminatum, assembly GCA_013461545.1. Classification (NCBI taxonomy): domain Eukaryota; kingdom Fungi; phylum Mucoromycota; class Mucoromycetes; order Mucorales; family Syncephalastraceae; genus Syncephalastrum; species Syncephalastrum contaminatum. Next base: position 421,297 of record VAFG01000372.1, on the reverse strand, counting down.
TGCAATTCTCGCTGGGCAAGTTCTCAACCAGCGCCTATTCGCACTTGGCTCGCAAGAACCCGCTGATGAAGCAGGACACAAAAGCATTGTCCAACTGGATTTTCGAGGAACGCAATGAACTTTACGTCATGCGTATGCTTGCCTACCACCGCACGGAGACCAACCGTGCTTTTGTCGAGTGGACCAAGGAAGAACGCCAGGAGGGCAAAGAAGCTGATACTCGAGATCTTGAGGTAATGATAATAGACAATAACATCGTATCAGAAAGAAGCATCGCTTATACTAGTCTTTTAGGACGTTGGCAGTAAACTCGCCAAGCTGCTGGACAAACAAACCGAGGTCGAAGAAGCTTATGCGGGTACGTTATCGCTCATCTTGTACTCTATATGATACTTATCTTATTTCGTGATATAACCAGGCAAATACCAGCAGTATCGACGTGCGATCAAGGCCATACGCGAACGCGAAGACAAGCTCTCGGACATTCGTGAAAAGAAACGCGTGCTGCAGGGCCGCATCCATAACCTTCAAAAGAGCAGCAGCAAGTCACCCAAGTTACGTGACTTTACGCGCGAGCTCGAGTCCCTTGAACGAGACACCCACGACCGCGAGATGGAGATGGGTGATTTTAAGCGTTTTGCACTACGTGAAGCCTTCTATTTGCGGTTTAACGCGCTGCACGAAATGGCTGAGAAGTTGGCCATCATTGCTGGCTTTGGCAAATACATGGTCGACCTTCTCGATATTGAACCTACCCCGGCTGGTCAACCCCACCGCCAGCCTTACGAGAAAGGCCCCGAAATTGCCCAGATGCTTGCTGACTGCTGCATTGCCCTCGAGTCCTGGGCGCCCTATGAAGGCCAGCAACGCCCCACCCTGGCAGAAGATGAACCCGCCGCAACGCATGAGCTGGACGACGACGATGTCAAGGACACGGCAAAGGATGCGGCTGGTTTGGCAAGCGCGAGCTCATCCACCTCGGAGCAGTCAAAGAAGAAGGATCCGCCAGCCCTGCCGCCGCGTCAAAGCTCTGTGAGTAAGCCCCCACTTGAGGATAGCTCGGCTGGACCCTCCACACCTTCCGATACCCAGCAGCAGCCTTCTGGCTACTCGGCTGGTGAGCTGGCTCAAACCACGGGCGATGTCAAGACCGACTCTGAGACTGAAGTGAATCTGGATCAACTTGACTTGTATGGTCCCCCGCCAGCTTACTCTGATGCTACGAACGCCCAGCCCTCGGCTCCTTCTTCTACCATTTTGCAGGACGAACCCCAGCAGCAACAACAGCAACAAGAGCAGCAGCAGCAGCAGCAGTTGGAAGACAGTGACCAGTTCTCACCTCGCAATACCTATGAGCCGGATGCACAGCCTCAGCTCCAGGCCTCACCCAATCCTCCACCGCCCCCGCGTATGCCCCCGCGCACGCTCCGCACCAGCAGTCAATCCGACATGCACGAAGAGAAGGTCCTCGACGAAGAGGGTGCGGCGCCCAGCGTGCCTTCATCCGTAGGAAGTCCAGCGCCTTTTGGAACACCTATTAGCGCTTCTGCTCAACTTTACACACAGTCACCACAGCCGTACCATACCCAACAGCAACAGCAGCAGCAGACACCACAGCAGCAGCATTATTCTCCTTACCACCAAAACTCTATGGCCTCTACGGTCACCGCGGGTCCGGCCCCGCCATATCAGTCCAACTATAATCAGCTGTATCGCCAAATGTCACATCGCCAGCGACATCAACAGCCTCAAATCCCCTATTCCCAGTTCCAGCAGCAGTTCCGTCAGACCGGTGGCCGTGTCGATGCTGGCGGCTTCCGGATACCCGTGCATCCATCTCCCTCCACTTCTGGTCACCCAACTGCCGAAGAAGAGAAGCAGGCCCTGTCCGAACGCTATGGATCCAATTAACTCTAATATAAACAAGTAGTATCTTCCCTTTGCGATCTCTTTACAATACATATCCCTCTTATATTGTCTTCCATAGAAAATACAATGATAGTCCTTTCTCTACAAGCGTGAGAAGACCTGTCTGGCATAGTTGCTCTCTTTGGCCAATGTCTCGTAACCGGACTCCATGAGCTCAACCGCATGCATAGCTGAACCCCAGCTAGCCATATAGCCTTGTCCGCCATGGCCGTAGTTATGCGTAATCAGTACTCTCTTTCCTGTAGGTGTAGCGCTAAATTCGTTCTCAACGCGTGGTCCGCCCTTGCGCACAGGACGCATACCAACCACATGCCCAACAACCTCTGGTAACTTTCCGTCCACCTTGAGTTCAGGGCACATTTCATTGCATGCCCGCTCTAGTACTTCTTTGGCAGCCACGGGGTCGATACTCGTATCCCTAAGTCCAGCTTCAGTACTCACGCCATCCTTAAATTGGTTGGTTACTTTTTTTCTGGCTCGACGGTTGAACCGAGGATGACGGTACCATCCGAACGAGGAATTACATATGCATACAAGTCAGGGCCTTTGGCAAAAGAGAATTGAGTCACTGATAGTTGCATTCCTTTCTATACTGCCTTGGCATTCTCCAAAGAGGCTGTTACACTACCTTTGTAAGATACTGTTCTCTTGACGTGGGGGGCAAAGACGACAACATTTTGACCACGCGTTGGCACCACCGTAGGATCATTGGCCACTTCGCGTGCATGAAAGCCTGTGCAGTTGATGATGCAGTCGGCCGTATCATCTTCAGTAAGACTTTGGACAGTCGCTCGTCGGTACGTGCCGCCCATTGCTAAATATCGGCTAAAAAGCCATGGGAGATACACCAGCGGGTTTACAGTCACTAAATGCCGACGCGTCAGATCATGGGATTAGAGTTGTGTTCATCATGCGAAGTTTAATCTACTAGCAGCTTACGTGTGGTATAATGCAGCCCGTAATCCATGTTGGCCGGTATCTCGTCATGGCCCATCTGCCGGAACTACACCATTGTAATAATTTCTTTCAGTATACCAGTTCCACACGCACAAGGACTATTATATTTGCTGCTTTTGGCTCAAACGTACACCAGGCACAAAGTCTTTGAACCATGGCGCCTTTTCGTCTGGCGTGGGATCTCTGCTGATATCATATGCGGGAATGGCCATGATTCCCGTTTGTCCACCGGGATATGCGAGCAGTAGCTTCCACCACATTGCAAATGTATCACGATCATGCCCTACAGAACAAAGCAAAAGACAAATAAGAATGCTATATTACACTTCTTGAAGCACCCTATCAGTTACGCTGTCCTGTAAGGTTCTCCTTGGTCGCTGAGGACTGCCAACGTGCACCAGCCCAGGGCGAAGTATATTCAATTGTAGGTGGGTCCCCGGGAAAATCAGTCGCAATAAGAACTACGTTCTTGTAACCACGCGCCAGTAGCCGCACCGCTGTCGAGAGACCGATCACTCCAGCGCCTATGACATTGATGGTGGGCTGATATGAGGGCATGAAGGCGAAGAAAAAAAAAAGATAAAGCGCAATGGACGATGGTGGAGGACACGAGCCGTGCCACTGCTTTATATATATGTTCGAGGGTCACAGTACCGTGAGTATCGATAAGATACAGTCATATATAAGGCAGGTGGTGACATGGCTTTGACCTTCTTCCGTGTCGAGTGCGCGCTGTTGTGAATATATAAAGAAGATTCTTAATATATAAGTACAAGGCGTTGTCCTGCTGGTCGACTAATGTAAATCCCGATGCAAGACCCAGACCAAATCGTCCTTATATGTATAGCACCAGGTTCCTTTTTTTTTCCTTCCCGGAAAGCAATATCTTCCGGAGGATTAGATAGCCATTCTGAGTGATTGACTATCTGTAGCATAAAACATCTACTCGCGACGATCCATTTAAGCCCCCGGCACGATCAAAGAAAATAGAATAGTGATCGTAAACGACTTTTTGTATGGCGATGAAGGAAACTGAGGTTCCTTGGCATATTTCCAAGTACACAACGGTTTTTCACTTCTTGCGCAAGCATAATCTTCTGAGCGAGGTATGATTCGTTTGAAGAAACAAAGGCGCTATCTTTCATGGGCGCATATTTAGATACTGTTATTGTAATATGAACGTATTCGAATGGAACGGAAGTCATATTCTGTACAATTATAGTAATATATACGGGTGAGATACAGGATTGGAGATCCGCACAAATGAATGTATCTGCGATTTGACTATGATACATCTGTAGAATGATGTCTGATGATGGTTGAGCAGGATGTATACGATATTTTCAGGCGGATCAATAAAGGCGTGGTTACCCAGTAATAATAATCCGGTGGTTCTTATCACAGGGCCATATATGTACAGTATATAACACCTGTACATCCGAACGTCGGGCGAATTTCTCACACTCTTTTTAACATGGGCAAGATTATTGTCATTGGTGCCGGTATTGCTGGCTTGACGATAGCACGTCTCCTTCAAGAGCGTGGACATAACGTGGTGATTGTTGCCAAGTGTCTGCCAGGAGACTCGTCGATAGAGTATACCTCCCCTTATGCAGGTATGTCGAATAAGGTTACCTAAACAAACAAAGAACCTAACTTCGTTTCTACGCGTTCGCCAAGGTGCTCATTGGCGTACCATGGCACCCAACTCGAATACACTACTGCAGGGTATGCTGTATCAAAGTGGCGGGGCGGGCTTATTGACGCTCTGTGAATAGACTTTGATGCCAAGACGTACCGGCGATTTATGGAATTAGCCAAAACGCATGCCAAAGAGGCAGGCATCATGGTGATCCCGAGCGAAGATTATTACGATGAGCTTGTGCCAGACTATACCGAGCCTTGGTTTCGTAACGTCGTGGATAATGCAAGTGCTAGGGTCTCTTAGGGGAGAAAGTGAGGGGTTATTGACAAAATGAATATCAGTTTGAATTTGTAGAGTCAGCTGAGCTTCCACCGACCGCCAAGGTTGGCCACCGCTACACAACAGGTAAATGTCCACACTAAACAGAGAAGCAAAGAGACGTATAACTAAGGCGTTATTATAATTTAGTTGTAATCAACACGCCGCATTATATCCAATGGCTGATGCATCACTTCGTCTCCAATGGCGGTCAAGTCAAGCGGCAAACCCTTACGTGCTTACAAGAGGCCATTCCATCTGACGCCGATGCTGTCGTGCACTGTACAGGCCTTGGTGCACGCTACCTCGTCAATGATACCAAGGTTTTCCCTACTCGTGGTCAAACAGTGATTGTACGGGCTCCTCATATCAAGAAGACGGTCACTTTGATGAGTAAGGAAGAGCTTTGTTGGTTGCTTTTATATAAAATTGACAACTAATGAATCCACACCCTAGCTAAGGACCAATCTACGTACTATATTCCTCGCTCAGACGGTACAGTAGTGTGTGGTGGCACTAAGGAGAAAAACGATTTGTAAGTCATGCATACATAAGTGATATCATTATTGCGAGAGCTGCACTGATGCCTATCATCTGTATAAAAATTTAACAGCAACCCCAACCCAGAAAAGGCCATAGCTTCAGAGATTTTGCACCGTACTCAAGCACTGTGCCCTGAATTGGCTGGTTGCGAGATTGTTCGCCATGCTGTAGGACTTCGTCCCTCACGCGTCGGTGGACCTCGAATCGAGAACGAAACCATAGGCAAGTAGTTAAAAAAGGGCCTTTATGCGTACAGTGTCTCATGTGGGTCTGAAAGTTAAACCGAATGGTGAAGCTATCACCGTGACGCATGCGTATGGCCATGGCGGATTTGGCGTCCAGTCGAGCTGGGGTGCAGCAGAATACACGGTGGCTTTGGTTGAAAAGGGCCTCGCCAAATCTAAACTATAGACATCTGTTCCAAGTCGATAAGTCCTGATCTTATCACTCTAATACCTGTTCAAATTTATTTTCGGCTTAAGCAGCCTATATAACTCTATATAAAGCCAAGTAGGCTAATAGCCAAAGGCGTCACTCTGACAACGATTCTATCGGATGTACGAGTGTTTTCAAAAAAAGTCATACGTTAAAGAACACAAGAATGAAAACACGGAATGGGAAGCTTTAGATTAAAGCATACAGCTGTAGGCCAGATATAGACAAAGTAAAATTAAGAAGAAGGTTGTAAACAATTTTGACGGAAACAGCTCGAGCACAGGCACCTACTTGTGAACCACGAATGAAAATAAGCGACAAAAGAAAGGAAAGGAAAGGGGAAAATAGGAGGGAGCATGACTTTCCACAAACAGAACAAATTAAACACAACGGCTGGCCTGCAGAAGACGCGCCACCTTCTTTGTCTTGTAGCAACCTCCACAAAACATTATTCATTTCATTGCCTCTTCGCTTCCTGTTGTGTCATTAGGTCACAGCTATCACCGCACAAGCAGCACACATGCCAGAGCCACCACAGACTATCGCACATCCATCCTGCTTTTTCAGTGCCAACCAGACACTGTATGCTTATACGAACGCCGCCGAGTTGTACGCGCTTGATCTGTCCTCGTCAAAAGCAACGTCTGCGTGGAAAACCCTGGGGAGTCCCACGGCGTCACTGAGTGATAATGGGGCGCATCAAAACAGCGTTACCAGTTGCGCTATTCTGATAAACGAGGGCTTGATCGTCGTCATGACCGACACGGACGACTATATCTACGACCTGACGCAACAGCAGTGGCAGCTCGGCGCGGGAAATGGCGTCGATCGGTCCCGGATGCCAGTTGCTTGTGCCTGGAAAGAGGGCCAAATGGTTGTCTATGACGGAAAGCAAGCCGGCTTATGGGATGTCGCTGATGCGACATGGGCGACCGTACCAGCTCAGGGTGGATTGTCACCGCCGCAGCCAACAAATACCAGTGATACGTTGTGTATTAGTGCAGGTACATTTGTTTATTATCTTTATACGGCGCAGGATCAGCACGGGCGGATCACCAATGAGCTGTACGGTCTCGATCCGACACAACGACGATGGTTGGGCTATCTCGGCTCTTTTCGGTCCAATAGCGAGCACGTAAAGTTAAGCAGCGGTTTCAACCCATCAACCGGGCCAGACGACGGGACCGTTTCTCCCCAGTTGTATGCATTCCCGGACCAAGACCTGTACACTTTTACTCTGCGATCCGACGGCAGTATCGACCCATTGTTTGCTCTGATAGCACGGCCGCCTGAAATACGTGACAGTAACCTCCTCGGCACGACAGCAGCCAACTCACCGATAGCACAGCACATAACAAACTTTGGCGATGATCTAATTGCCTTTTATGATAACGACCAATACGTTGCACTATACGAACCGACGCTCAACCAGATCGTTGCGAGATACACAGTGCCACGCTTGCCGACGGCACAACGCGGTGATGTTACTGCCGAAACGAATTTCTGGGACTCGCCGGCGGGTCATCGGGCCAAGATTGCGCTTGGGTGTGGCGTGGCAGCGGCGCTCCTCTTATTTGTGTGCACGGTCTGCATCCTGTGGCGTCTCTGCTGCAGCCATCGTTCTCGACAGATTGCCACGACGAGTCAGATGTCATCCTTGGAAGAGCCACAGTCGATTGAAAAGAGCGTGAACACGTCCATCAGCAAGAAAACAGATACCAATCAAGAGAATGTCAAGGCATTTTATTTCACAATGGATCCCAAGGCAAACGGCGAAGATGCATCCACATGGAGTCGACGTGTCTGCCGTACGCTTGCTTACATTGTTTATCAGTATCACCAGCAACAGCAGCAGGAGGGGGAGGGTCATCGAGACCGCAAGGCATCATCGTCCACTTTGTCTATCAAGACGATCGGAAACCTATCCAGCACGACGCACGTCTCGTCTTTCATAGGCAGTCGTCTTCGTCGGTTTGACGCAAATAGCACCCATGGGCATCCGTCACGGTCACCATCAACAAGTCATGGTGGTGTAGACCAGACAGTGGCAGCGGCTGTCAACATGGTCATTCGTCGAGCACTTCACCTAGGGAGATCGCCGCCAAGTACTGCTCCTTCTACAAGCCATGAAGTAGGACACCATCCTCGATATTAGTACTATAGTTGACGAATGTTGAAGTTTGTCTAAATCCAAAAATCATGCATCCGAACGTATACAAAGCATAATACATACATTTATGAATCCCATACACTACAGATATTGCAGTAAGCATATATATTTCTTTTGGGGGGATGTTCACTAGAAGTTTGTTCCGTGTGTCGTCTCCCCCACCCCCCAACACTACACTCGGTAGGAATAGTATTTTTAATTCATTTTCCACACTTTTTTTTTGTTTGCTCTTTCGCTCATACCTAGCATCCCAACACCCTTTGGCCCCGAGTATGGGATTTTTGCTTCTCGTGGCGAGTCCTGTTTCACGATCGCACGATCCAACCTCTTCTAAGCGTGTCTTATCTTTTTATCTTTCTCTTCTGAAAGAAGGCAAGTCTATCCTCTTTCACCATTAACCCATGTCTTTGCCTAACTCTGCCCCACAGTAAGATAATGTTTCCATCGCAATCGCAGCCATCCTACCCGCCTCCGCCATTGATACCACAGCAACAATCAATGCACTCACTCCAGTCACAATTACCGCTGCAACCGTCAGCAGCGCTTTCGCAGCAAGATGTGGCGGCGGCAGCAGCAGCAGCAGCAAGTACGTCATTAGGAGCACCGAACGATATGCATGCGTATCCGACAACAATGACTGCTGCTGCTGATTATCATCCCGCACCCGCCGCCGAACCACTGCCGAGTGCAACCGACATGCCGGAATCTGTGTTGACTATTCCTCAACTAGCCGAATTTGCCTCTTCCATGGTGTATCTCATGTGGCGCGCACGGAGGCCTTCCGTCATGGCTTTGCATAAATCCTCCGCCGTATGCAATTCACCTTATCACCCGCACCATCAATATCAGCATGCAGATGCAGAAAGCCGTGAAATTGCCCATATCGCAAAGACGAAAAGCGAAGGTTTCAAGCGCTTTTGCTCCCAGGTCCTGCAAGCAACCCAACTTTCAGAGTCGGTCGTCATGCTCTCGCTCAAGTACATTGCTATGCTCTTGCAGAATAGCCCACATATTCAAGGTGCGGAGGGCTCCGAGTATCGCATGTTCACTGTCGCACTGATGCTTGGTAAGCCAATGCAAAGAATGTGTGTGTCAGAAGCTTAACTTTATTAAATGTCAAACCTAGCCAACAAATTCATTGATGATAACACTTACACGGCCAAGACATGGTCGGATGTATCAGCCATGAAAGTAACGGATCTGACGATTATGGAATTCGAGTTCCTAAACGTACTCGATTACCGGTTGTTTGTGCACAAGGACGAATATGCGCGATGGAAGCAGGCGTTGGTCAGGTTCCGCGATCAGCTGGCGCGCGCAACACAATCCAACAGTGAACAGGAGGAATTGTCGGTGATGGATACGCTATATAGTGTTGCGCCCACTGTTCTGGATCCTTACAACCACCACCACCACCAGCAGCAGCAACAACAACAGCAGCAGGCAAACATCCAGTGGCAGTACCTTAATCTGCTGTCCAACACACAACAGCCGTATTTTGCCTTGCAGGCGAACCAACCACTGCCCCGCGTGCCCATCCGAAGATACCCGGTGTCCTACAATACACCTGTCTACAACCTTCCTCCTCCTGTCTACTATCCTCCTGCATCCACCCCATCCTCCGCCGCCACTGCTGCTTCCGCTTCCGCTTCCGCCACCGCAAATGCCGCTGGTTCTGGATCTGGAACTGGCGCTGGTGTTACGGTCGCTTCTGCCGCACAACCTCCACTACCGATATTACCCCCACCCCCACCCCCGGCTTACCCTGTTCAGCCGTCCCCGCATCATCCTTATCCCTCTGGCACGAGTACGCCAGCTGGCCCAGCAACAGGAATGCGTTACCCGCAGGTAAGCTTGGAGAGGAGTGTAAAGGGAACGAGGGCGAAGAGGAAGAGCGAGAGCGAAAGAGAGAGGAGAGAGTGACGCCCAGGACGGAACCTGGCCTTCCGAGATGATCAAAGACAGTGCGATTTAATAACACCAATCTCCTCTTCCCTTGTGCCTTTAGGATTATTCTCTGTACTATCTCTCGCCTCAGCATCTGCAAAAGAAATGACTACTGTCTGCGGTCAGAAGATAACCTTTTTTTTATTTTTTATTTTTTTGTATGGTCACGCTGTGAATGTAAAACATTAAAAAGCACGTTTTCTTTGCCTTTTTTCTTTTCTTTTTCTTCTTGCTGAAACCATGGAGCAACCGCTGTTGTCCATTGCCACCGATCTTAATCATGTTCAAGATATTAGCTCATTATGGACAGGTACTTGTGGCCGGGTTTGATTGCATTTTGCTTCACCGACCTAACGCTTCCACCAGTGTTCTCAAAATGCAAGGACCACCTCGCGAACGGACACCGACTGGAGAACATGTCATGGCGGCTGTGGCACCACACGCGGTTGAGCAAACGGGAAACCAAAGCACATCTTTTTGACGACACGCCACAACCAGAAAAACGCCTTAATGCATCAGCGGCTACGGCAAACAGAGAGGAGCAGCAGGACTACTTCTCATACATCCCTTCGCCGGTCGCAAGCAGCACAACGACATTGAGTAGCAGCACAAGCAGCAGTCATGTGGCAGCGGGCTTCAAACGGTTTATCAGCCTTCCAAAAGACGACGAGTCGTATGATCCGCGGGAACAGCGTCAGCCGACACTGCCGGATGACCTGGTGTGCTCAGACGCTACTGCTAAAAAGATGGTGGAATCAGCAGCACATCATATCCGCAATAGCTGTGATGATGATCCCGACCTCGATGAAGGCTTGTATGACGACGACTATTACGACGATGACGTCTATTTCAGCGACGATGATGATGATATTGACGACGATGAGGCAGTTGTCGTGGTGCTACCCCAACTACAGCTGTATCAACAACAACAGCAGCAGCAGGCGTTTCGTAAAAGACGACCACCCCCTGCCGCGCCCCGTCTGTCTCTTCTCTCGATCGCACTGCAAGAAGAACAAAAACTTGAAGGTCGACAACAAGCACAGCACCATCATCCTCGTCATCATCAGCAGCAGCACCAACACCAGCAAGAACGCTGCCCGACCAGACGTCGACGGATGACGGAGCAACTCAACGAGGAACTGACCGAGAGTTTAAGGCGGAATGTGTTCTGGGAGCACATGCAGCACACAAAAGAACCTTACCGGCGCTCATCTACTTATCCTCTTACCCTGACTACTACTTCTACTACTGCCACCACCCACAATCCTTATAATTCGAATAGAAGACCATGGCTCGAAAGCTTCCATGGCTGGTAAACACCAAAA
>VAFG01000372.1:390642-409674 GCA_013461545.1 Syncephalastrum contaminatum | reverse complement strand
AGGAAAAAAAAAAAAAAAAAGAAAAAAGAACAGACGCAGCGGGTCTAATATTTTACCAGCCTTGCCAACCTTCGAGAGACGACTCAAAGAGTTCGTCCTCTGCGCCTTGGATGACACGGCAGATGGGGATGAAAGGCGACTTGTTAGCGTCCTTGGCATAATCCTGTGCGTATTGCAAACCGGCCCGACGCTCCTTGCGGCCAGCCTCACGGCCGATCCACGTGTAGATCTGGTGCCCCACATCAAACACGTACACATATTCGCTCTCGAACATGTCCTTTCGGATCGTGCCTTCCGCTACCAGTTCAAAGTGGAGCTTCTTGTGCAGCAGATGGCCCGAGCTGCTCAGACGCAGCAGTCGCTTGGTCGCCTCTTCTGCCTCTTCCTCCTCCTCTGCTTCGTCTTCTTCCGCGCTCGAGATTTCACCCTCCGAGGAACCGAGCGCCTCATAGAATTGATATTCGCTTCCCGAGTTTTGCTCTAAAGTATCCCGTATAAATAAACGCTGACGCGTGAGTTATCACGCCCGAGAAGTCGTGTGTCCACGCGGGTTTGAAACAAGTCGACTTACCAATGACAATCATTTCGCCCTTGCCATCACGCTCGCTGATGAGCTGAGAGATGAATTCGGCAGCCTTAGCACGTTCAACACCATGCGACTCGGAGCCTTGCCACTGATAGATCTCATTACCCGTGTCGAGCACAAAGACACCCTTGGTGCGCAGACTGGATTTGGCGAGTGGCACTTCGGTGATAACGACGGCATTGTGAGTGCGTGTACCTTCCAAGCGAGCGGGGCGGTGGACGCGCAAAAGACGGGTAGGCAGCTCTTCTTCCTCGACGTGGTTGAATCCACTCGCGAAACCGCCCTGAAGGTATCGCAGCGTCTTGAAGTAGCTACGGAACAGCTGCGACTCGCGGCCCTGCACTTCTCGGTGCTGCGTTGCCAGGGTATCCAGCCCTAAAATATATATGAAGCGGGTGCTCTTTCTTCAATATTGCAAACTTACAGTCATCCAGCTCAACAGTCTTGTAAGCTGCTGTGCCCGCCTCATCCTGCGTTGTCTCAAGACCAAGCCAAAAGTGAATGTGGTGGATCAGACCATCGGTGTTTTCCTTTTTGGTCGACTGGACCGCGCAAATATAAAGTAAACCAAACGTCAGCCGACCTTCCTTTCAACCTTAAATGACAGAGGGAACTATCGCTTGTACTCCCTTTCGCCAATACAAAAGCACCCTTCCTATTTTGACTGACTTACCCGGAGCACAATGTAGCTGTCGCCTGAATACATAATAGATAGAGTCAGATACAAGCGCTATACATCTACTGCTTTTCCTGTTACCTTGATAGAACTGGCCAAACTGCTTCTCAGGCACCTGCGTCAGTGCAAAGTTTTGCACGCGCCAGATCCAAAGACCACTAAAAAAGAAACCATAATTAGACGTGTGAACTATTGAATGCAGATAAACTTACGGCTCTTGTTTGATGGGCGTGCCTTCGTAGTTCCACGCCGTCTCAAGGGAACCTTCTTCTTTGCGGTGTTCACGTTCAAGGTCTGATCCAAAGTTGGCCAGGTTCGTCTCGTCTAATCCTATTATAATAATGAAACAATGTTATTATCGTGTGCGTACTTGCATACAGAAGCCCCGTTGCCATTCCATGGCTGGTTGCTTGTTCATCTCGCCATTGTGTAAAAGGTACTTACGCCAAGTGGAATTCTTCAACATGATGAGAAGTTGTTTAGAATGGTAGAGAAAGGGCTGAAGAGTTTATAAAGAGAAAAAGAGAGTATCTAATAATAATATCGTATGCAGCGGGTAATCGCGACCTGACCTGTCCAACGGAGCTGCTTTGCCGCCATTGCACCTCACTCTCTCTTAGTCGACTCTTTTTTTGTGCTACGCGATACCTTATTTGGAAAAGCTTCTGCAATCGGAGCACATTCACCATTTCCAGTACTATGCACTTGCAGTAAAGGCTGAGTGTCAACCATGTATCTATGTCCCTTTACTTACGAGCAGCCTATTCTTACGGTGTAGGCTATAGAGACAGGTACACAGCACACACTTAATAACCACTCACATTGGTAAGGCGCAATATTATTGAGTCATCGAATGATTAGAGCGCTAAATCTCTATTTTGTTTCCTGGTTACGTTGTGGCCGCGCGTAATATCCGAGCTGGCACTGCACTGCTACCAGGGCTATTCAAGAGCGTACATGTGCACAACATAGTAGTTCTGTAGCAGAGATGATATTATCACAAGCAAGATATATTTTTGACTTTGATGCCGCAGCAAATTGAAGGATAATGGCGTGGATGGGAGCACTATTTATATGGAGAATAATTTTTACACAGAGAAACCCTCCTGGTGAAGGCCGGACTCCCGGGCCAGCCACACGAGTTCGTCTGCCAGCCGTTGCCGAACCGTGAATGGGTTCATGATGCATACGTGGTAATTAGATACGACGGAATTTTGCTCCAAATTGAGATGTGAGGGTATCTAGAAGGCTATTTTAATAACCAGTCGCGTACCTGGTGCGTACTTACATTTTGTACTGCCCGTTGGACGGATTGGGTTCTGGGCCAGTAGATAAACACAAATGGTACACGGACACCAGGATTATGACTGCGCAGCTGACGACAGTAGTCATCAAGTCTGTCACGTTCGTTAGACCAGTAAATCGGGCTATAGGCAATAAAATGGCAGGTGAGTGGATTGTCTTTATCATTTGACCTTGCACATACTCCTCCAGATCATCCGTGGTGCCCTTTGTCCGGTGTTCAGAAAGAACAAATAGAGTCGCGCCCATCTGATCGACGGCCTAAAATAACGGTGTAAGCCATCAACTAGTCTGCGACGAGATCCCTTCTTACTTGTGTATGCATGCTCGTCTCCTGGGATACGGCTCGGATGGTAATAGTGACATGGGGATCGTGGGCAACGCATCGGAAGAATTCATTGTCGAGTCCAAAGCGGTTGATAAACCATGTGCTGGAATTTGACTTGGAGTCGTCAATGCTGATCCACAGCTGCCAAGCAAAAGTCATGTCGGTGTCATCGAGCAGACGCGCCGCGCCTGAAGCTTGCACAAGGTGTTGATAAAGCATGGGAACGTAATTCACTGGACGCCAGAGGTCCGCTTTTTCCATCTGAGGCTATGGTAAAAATAATCAGCTCGTGAGTCGCTCGACTGTCTATCGTATCCTGACGACCTACATCTTGAATTTGTTTGAGCGCGTAAGCTTCAGCGCCAATAGCATGGGAAGTTTGTAGAGACATGGAATGCTCTATCTCAGGGAGCGCCTTCTTCGGGAGCGCGTTGGCGCGTGTGAGGAGGGCATACATCCCGTTACGTGAGCGCATGTCTCGATATCTTTTGGCAATCCGCCCTCGAGCACGGGAGATGGCAGGCATGACTTTCTTGCGTAAGCGACGCGCAGCTGACTTGGCGCGTATGGCCGCAATGCACGCTTCTTCGCGCAGCATTTCTTCCAGCACACTGCTTGCGTAGCGTGCCGTGAGCTCGCTTACCGCGTGGGCCCGCATTTGCGATCTTTCTTGACGCCGCCGTTCCGCCTTTTGGCGCGCTACTTCTGCCTCTTGTCGCCGCTGCTCTTCAGCGCGCGCCCGCTCCAGTTTCTGGCGCTGTTGGGATTCCAGGAGCTTCTGGCGCAGCGCTTCCGCTTGGCGCTCGTGTTCTTTCATTGTCAACTCTTGCTGCTTCTTATCTGCGAGTGCTTGTGCAGCCGCAGCCGCAGCAGCCTTGGCGGCGGCCGCTTCTGCCTCAGCAGCAGCGGCTGCAGCGCGCTCCTTCTCTTTGATGGCTGCCTGAAGTTTTGTGGCTTCTTCCGCCGCCGACGGTCGATGTGGCACTGCGGGCGCGTATCCCTCCAGCACGTTGGGTTGTTCGCGATACACATTGATGATCGTATCGTAGGGTGACTCCTTTGGCGCCGCGTTGTTCACAATATCTTGAAGGTCGCGACCGAATTTCTTGGGCTCCACAAGGAGTAGAGACTTGCGTTGCCGTGGGTTTGACAATGGTTCTATACAGAGAGGTCGATAAGGTTACTCGTTCTGAAGACAGATCAGCTTTTCTTCGTACCAAAGAACACCGGCTGTTTTCTGGTCGGATCCTTTTGACCAAATTTGACGTAAGGCACACCATTGCTAATGTGGATCACCAAGCCATACAGGTGGGCTTCTTTCAACAGCTGCTTTGTACTGTCATATGCTAAGGCTTGTCTGAGGTACTCCGCCTCCAAGCCGCGATGCTGGAACAGATAGGACACATTCATTGCTTTCAGGGCGCCCTTGCGGACATCTGGGAAGTGCGTCTCGAGCATGCAACCCATGAGGAAGGACGTCTTGACGTCGCCAACAAGCTTGAAGAACTTTGTATAAAACTGCTGGCATGCCGCAATATTGTCGGGCTTGTTCCGTCGTGTCTGTGAGCTGCTGATTTCGTTGCCTCTCTGCATCAGGTTGTAGAACGACAGTGCTTGCTGAATGTGAGGGTGAAAGAATATGCCGCGTGGGAGCCACTGCGCGTTTCGCACCGTTTCATGATCGTGAGCGTGCGTGATAATGTAATACGCGCGGAATTCGGCTTCATTCTCTTCCTCTTCCTTGGTCAGGGGCTCGTCAGCTTCCGCGCGGTCTTCATAGAATTCCACCAGACTCAGCAAGACTAGAGGGACATCCAGTTAGCAGATGACCCACTCGAGGACTCCGTGTATGTTTACCTTTTCGTAATTGTTCAAGCTCTTGCTGGACGCTGAACTTCTCCTCGTCGAAATGGCTCAACTCATGAAGACACAGGATATGGAATCGGGCGATTCGTTCGTGAAGGCGAATAGCTGGCGCGTCGCGGATATTTTGCAGCGTAAAATCCTGACGGATCGAACGAGTCCGATCTCGTAGGAATGCGTGACACTTGATGAGTGGATTCTCAAGCATAACGGTACCGAACAGATAGTCCAGTGTTTCCTATTGTAAATGATAAGTATATAGATTTGATGTGAAAGAAAAAGAAAGTACCACTTTACCTCTAGAACCTCCGGAGGGCGAACGTCGGAAGGTAGCGGTTGCTCATTGCCAGCAGCCGAACGACGGTACCTTTTTACCATCTTTGTTATGTCCATATTGCCGTACTCGTCCTATGGACGGTATAAGTCAAAACCTTTCTCATGACAGAATTTGTAGATTTACCAGCTCCATCTTGTCAAGGCCCATTTGTACATCCCGCTCGATACATTCAAAGTCTGGGCACATTGTCAGACATGTTCCTCTGAAGTCTATGGCATCCTCCAGACGCATGCGGTTATCAGGGTCAGGGATCAAGCCCTCCTTGATAGCTTTCTTCCGTTCCAAGACACGCGCTTTTTTCATCTAGTTGAAACCAAAGCATTGATCAGAACTCTTCTCTCTTTTCTGTGTGAACGGATCTTACCTCGTCGTACTGCCTGCTTTTGTCATTGCCTTGGAACCGAGCCGCGCGGTCCTTGTTTGATATTTTTGTAGAGTCTTTCATGGCGTGTTTAACTGCTGGTTTAGGAGCTGTTTTCTGCTGAGGCTTTGGCTTTGGTTTGGGGGATGATTGAGCGAGGGAGGAAGAGTTCGAAGGAACGGGCGAAGCATGCTGGATTTGCTGAGGGGAGTCGGCTTGTCTCTGCAGCCGCGGCGGGGCAGCGGTAGCCGGCGCTGGCTGCTGGCGGACCCATACTTTGTGCTTATGAGGCGTCTTGGATGACGCATCGCTGGGCTGGGTAGGAGAGGAGCCGCTTTCCGGGGCGGCAGCAGCCCGAGGCACGAAGGCGGGTGCGTTGTGGTTTAAAGCCGACTTTTGCTGTCGTTTGGGTTGGGCCTGCTGCTTCTGACCAAAGGCAGAAGTAAGAGCAGACGACGGTTTGCTGAACGCGCTGGCGCTGGACGTGTTGAAAGCTGAGGAGTGGGATGCACCGAATGCAGAGGTCTGGGGCGCGTTAAAGGCAGGAGATTGGGAAGAGTTGAAGGCCGATTGGGGTGCAGCAAAGGCAGAAGATTGAACTGGCTTAAAGGCAGAAGAAGGCTGGGCTGCAAATGCCGAAGGCTTGGGTGCGTTAAAGGCGGAGGGTTGAGGCGCACTGAATGCCGAACTTTGTGGTGGGTTGTTTTGAGACTGGCCGAATGCAGACTGAAAGCCAGTACTCTGAAATGGCTGACCGAAGCTTTGTGGACGTGGATCGTTGGTTGCAGCGAATTGAAAAGCAGGCGGGGGCCCAGTATTAGTTGTGCTAAAGGCTGAAGGCCTCGTTTGGGGCTGCTGCTGCCCGGGACGAGGGAAAGCCGACATGTGAGATGTGGAAAGAGGAGTATTAAGGAAGATCTCAGCCAGGTCAATTTCGTGTTCTGCTATGCTGGCTGTGACTCGAGCTAGAAATAGTGAAAATTATTATTGTTATTTGGATACGAGGTCCTTCCATTTTCTGGAGACACCAAGAAGCGCCCAGAGCCTCGTGTACGTGGCGTGATGTGTATGTATCCATATCCTCTAACAAAAATACTACATAACGCATACATGCAACCTATCTCCTGGTAATAGGATGTGCCATACACAACCAGTCTGTATCACAAAAATATTTAGGCTGCTATGCTGCTACGCGTGTGTGTCTAAACATGAAAACAGTCGTTCGCTTTTCGATAGGAAAGTCATATAGAGTACTTGTATTAAAAAAATTATATGTATACATCATCGGTTCAAGTACGATCTACGGTACCAGACAGCGTCTGGCGACATCAACCTTAATTCCTGCAAAATAGCAATGAAAGATATAATTTTCGTTTTTTTGCACTTCATTTACAAAAGCTGTCTTTTTCTTGTTTTCGTTCGGGTTAGATGGTTGTGTTGCGGACGACAAGGACTGGACATGGACACTCGTGAACACACCTGTCGGAGACGGAGCCGAGGAAGACGCTTTTGACTGCGCCCAGACCGCGGGAGCCCACAATGAGAAGATCAACCTCGTGGTGCTGCGTGAACCGTGGAATCAAAACCTTGGCATCGCCCCAAAGGATATGCTCTTCGCTTGAAATCTTCAGCGTAGACAGGTGCTTGGCCATGCTCTCCAGACGCTCGCGTGCAGTAGGACCTTGTGGATGCTTGTCGGCTTCGTTCATGGCCGTGGAAAAGCGCGAAGGCGAGGTAGACAGCATGGGCAGCGACTTGCCTGCTTCGTCGCCCGCTACCTCAGGCTTCTCTGAACTGCTCAAGGGTCCCAGAGACAGTCCACCACTGGATGCCATGCTTTTCTCGTGGCGCTGGATGGCCGACAGGAGGATCAGATGGTCAGACTCGGGTCGGATAATGTTCTTGAGTGACCAGTCAAACAGCTTGCGCGCATCCTCACTGCCATCATAAGCGAGGGCTACTCGTCGTTTCTCGGTGATAGAAACGCTTGCCATTGTGTAGGAGGTAAAGTCAAAATAGAATGGATATGGGAAGAAAAAGTAATGGTGAAAATAAGCGAAACAAATGTATGGTCCAGATTTATAGGTTTGACACTGGGGTTTGGGCGAGTAAACAATTGCATGATTTTGGGTCGGACGAGTCGGCCCACTTTTCCCGTTTCCTGCTGTACCCGACATTTTGTGATCCGAAAATACTCTCACTTCCATTTTTCTGCTTTGACACATCCACGTTCCGACCCTTCGAGCCTCTTCCTTCCGTTTTGCAATGCTTGTATACCATGTGCACTGTGCTTTTGTTTTCCCCTCCCATGGGTTCAGTTACAAGTGACATGCTATTTACTGAAAGAAGACGGTAGCGATTATACAAAGGGAGGAGGGTCAATGGCCGTATTCCATGGAACACTGTTTTTGGAGCGGGTATACTGGTGTTCCCTTAGGATGGCTTCGTTCAATTGGATGATCCGCTGCAGAGCCTCCATGCTTTCCTTGTGCCGTTTTTCCATCCGGCTGTCCAGCTCCCACTGATCCGCTTTTCGCTTCCGGTTTTCAGCTGTGGCGTAGTTCTCCACCTTGGAAAACAAGCTTTCACTGATGCGGCTAAAGACTTGCTCAAAGCTGTGGAGCAGGCTGTGGAGTTTGTCTTGCTTGTGTGGTGAGGAGGAGGAGGAGGAGGAGGAGGAGGAGGATGACGATGAAGGGGACAGCGGCGGGAGCGACGTTGGGGCGAGTGCTGGGCTGGAAGGAGGGGTGACGAAAACTTCGTCTCCTTCGTCCTCGTTTAGTGCGCTCATGGTTTCTTGTCCATAGTTGAGCTGATTTGCGGAAAGATTACTGGTTTGCTTTTGTGCTTCGATGTGCGTTTGCGGCTGATCTCGAAGCGAGGTGGGCAGTGGTGAGGAGGTGACGTGATGATCATTACTTGTTGCAAAGACTGCTGGATTGTAATATGTGGATAATGGGTTGTAGACGTATTGCCCTTGCCATTTGATCGATGCGTCCGAGGCGCTTCCTATCGAAGGCGAGCTTGCCATTTGAGCGGTCGAGCTGGTATTTGTAATGCCAGGGTTGCTACTAATTGTTGACGGCTGTGGTAATGCTGCTTGTGGAGGTACGTGGAGCATATGCTGTGGTGTGGTAAACTCTCTTTTAGTTTTCGTTCGTTTGCTGCCGAGAATGAGCCGGCCAGCGACAGAATTGAGAGCATTGGGATTCTCGAGAATGCGTTTAACCTTGTCGAAATGACCGGCGTTTCCGCCACAAATGTCTGAATTAATGAAACCATTCTGCCGTTGCACTCGGTAGTAACGCCCTCTCATGTTGAGCCACTTGCTCGACACCTTGAACGCGTCCAACACCTTCAAAAACTCGTCAACAGAAAATCCCAGTCTGTCGCGTCTGAAACTGTCGCATAGGATACTTGTAAACTGAGTCCAGAATTGGAGGCCGTCGAGTTGCCTGAGTTGCTCGAATTCGTCGTTGCACACTCGTTGCAGCATATCAAGGAGCCGATGTGTACGCTCGTCGCCCCATGCAACTCGTTGCTTCGATATCTCCGTGAGCTTGCTATCCTCCAGACTGACAGGCACCGTACTCATCGAGTCGCTAGCGGATGGATCCGTGCCAGGTAACGAGCTTGTAGGATGACTCAACGTCTGGTGGTCAGATTGAGGCTGAATCTGGTTAGTGTCTGTGCCAGTGGTGGTGGGAAAGGAAGAGGAATGAAGCGTGTCGTCCGGTGTTTGTGTTTCTGGTTGTGCTGGCGGTGGTGGTATTGGTTCAGCTGGAATCACCACGGGGATTCTCCGTGGGCTGGATTGTTCTGCCGTACTTTTTTGCAGAGACGAGCTACGCTTGTTTTCACCATTCTGTACGGTCCAAGTGATTGTTGGACCGTCAATCGACTGCTGCATTTTGAATAGATTACTCTAGAACCGTCAACTGCTCTCTAAACGAATGGACTAATTTGCTTTATTTTTAAATCTCAGCCACTTCATTTCACCAGTTTTGCATACCAAAACTGATGGAAAATCATGTAACAAAATGAAAATATGTTATATGTCTAACGCTAGCTGTATATAGCTCATACTGTAAATATCAGCCGTCAGTGACCACTGCATGTCTTTTTCTCTATACTTTATCAAACGAATTTATGCACAACACTTTCTGTGCTCCCTCATCTATCTACATGGTAACGAAAAAGAGTACCCCTAAACCTCGTCAACCTGTTTTTTTCTTACGATCCTGATATAGCAATCGTAGGTAGTACGGCCGATAGAGATCACCGAAAAGACAGCTTAATGGTGCATTCTACTTTATACGAGGATTCCATGAACTTGATGGGTGAGATTTACTGGCTTGCGAATATCAGGCGTAAGGAAGACTCCTTGGGCGGGTTGATCTTCTACCTATGATAAAAGATGAAAAAGGAGCTCAAAAGACTTTAAGATGATACTCTTTTTCTTTATTATATAGATA
Organism: Syncephalastrum contaminatum; assembly: GCA_013461545.1. Taxonomy (NCBI): domain Eukaryota; kingdom Fungi; phylum Mucoromycota; class Mucoromycetes; order Mucorales; family Syncephalastraceae; genus Syncephalastrum; species Syncephalastrum contaminatum. The sequence goes on along the minus strand of VAFG01000372.1, from coordinate 399,746 downwards.
TATACATTGAACTCGTAACTGAAGCTTAGGATGGTTGCCTATACATTCATTTTGCATTATTGCACTGGCTCTCCTGCTTTCAAGGAAATTCAGTCAGCTGATAACTGTTACCAGAGCTCCGGGGTCAAAGTCCGATTAAGATCATACAGCAAATCAATTCAGCGCGCGTATTATTACCAAACAGCTTGATGTTCTTGTACGCACATTTTAGTACCTTTGATGTAAAGGTAGGCTCAGCCGCAGACACCGTTTAATGTTTATTGTGTGACGGCGGGACACCTACTGCCTGCTTCTATGTCGTCCAAAGATACAAAGATATTAGGTACGTACGAAGCAGTAGTTTACAGAAAGGACGGGTGGTCATGGCAACCAGACATATTACCTACTATTTAACAAAATAGCTGCTTTCTATAATGGATGCTCGTGTATATTTTTGGCCCCTCTTTCTTTGTATGTATTCTTTCCCATGAACCCACATAACAGTACAGGTTTCTATTACTATTTCGATACTTGTGGATACGTGTAATCAATGCACAGTATCTAAAACATGAAGATATTATACAAAGAGTAGATCAAGGTTTCTGCCTAATATTTTTTTATTTGTTGGGGTCGTTGGAAAGAAACAAGAAAGATAAGAAGAAAGAGAGAGAGAAAAGATGATAGGTGAAATAAAGGAAGAGAGAGAAAGAGAGAGAGTTGATTGTGTGAATGATGATGTGAAAGTCAAGAGATAGAAGGGTGGATCTACAGCACAAAGCAAACGACGGACGACGCTGAAGAGAAAAACAAGGGGCTCGAGGTACTTTTTTTATAATCGTTCGTAGCTCCAGATTCTCGCGCGGTTATCACCCGAGCCGGTTGCAAACAGTGGCCGTCTGCCAGGGCTAGTAGCTACAGAGATAACCGAGTTCTTGTGACCCTGGAGCATGAATTGGGTCTGGCCCGTCCGCGGGTCCCAGAATTGTACACCGCGATCTTTTGAGCCTGATACGATCCAGTGGCCATCGGGCGAGGTTGCTACCGAGAGAACAAAGTCCTTGTGGCCCGAGAAGATTTGCTTGGCAGGGCTCTTGCCGCGTTCCGGACCAAAGCCATTGTTTGTGCCCAACTGCCAAAGGCGCAGGGTCTTGTCCAAACTACCACTCACCAAGGTTCGGCCGTCAGGCATGAACGCGACCGAGTATACGCTGTCCTTATGACCTTCCAAGCGCTCCAGTTCTTGGCCGGTCTGGACATCCCAGACACGCACAATCTTGTCGAGACTGCCTGCAGCTACCAGGCGGCCATCAGGAGAGACAGCGACGCTCGTGACACCAGGGTCCTTCTGCTCAGGGTCCTTGATGCGCAGGACATGCAGAGGAGTCTCTTCAGCCCAATCCCATATCCGGACCGTGCGGTCTCCCGAGCCAGACACCAAGATACGGCCGTCTCGGCTGAATTCGAGCGAGTAAATGTCCTGGTCATGACCGCGCAGGACGTGGCGAACACGCTTCTTCTGGATATCCCAGATCTATTTGATATTGCCTACGTTGAGCTCGTGCACGTGATGAGCTACACTCCGAAACTTACGCGAATCAGCTTGTCCTCGGCACCTGTGGCCAGATAGCGACCGCCGGGATGGAAACTCACGGAACGGATATACAGATCACCGTCGCGTCCAGCTGTCTCATCTTGAAGAGCACTATATGTGGGATCTGCATGAGTCATATGCACGGACCACCGGAAACAATTTCGGATTGAAACTTACGCAACTTGCTGGCCCGCATTCGTGTCGTAGATGTAGGTGGCCTGATTACATCCAGCAGCGAGATAATGACCATCGACACTAAATTTAACGCAGCAAACAACGCTGCCATGATCAAAGGTCTGAACTAAATCAACCTTCAAATGGCGCTGGACCTTGGGGTTGAACCTATAAAGACCATTCTTTGTCAATGCTGTCCCTTTTCTTCCCTCAGCATCACTTACAAAGCAAACCAGTCCTGGCCTTCAATCTTCATGTTGGCTGGGACGCTCTCGGGATCAATGTCGCTCAAACCGCTGGGATAGCTGGGAGCATTATTAGCAGTATGCGATGGCGGAGGCGGATGAGCGACGGCGTTGCGTCCAGGCGTCACTAGATAAAGGCATTTAGTTTGGACTGTTGAGTCGATCCAGGTCACTTACTATGAGGAGGCTGCGGCGAACTGGCTCCAGGTGGTGCGCTTGCGGGAGGAGGGGGAGGATAAGGATGAGCACCGGCAGGCATGGGCGGAGGAGGACCATGGGGGCCAGGAGGCAAGGTATGAGAGGGTCCAGGCGCAGGAGCAGCCGGGTAAGAAGGATGGTGGTGTTTCGATTCTGGCAATGGTGGTTGGGCCGGAGCACCTGCGTAGCCAGGCGGTGGCGGCGGTCCTTTTTGCTTGGTCGTCAGTCACTCTATGATTGGTATTGCTGTGTACTTACCACCGTACATGGTCGAGCTACCACTTGACTGCGGCGGTGGTGGCGGCGGAGCTGCTCCTCCATGCTGCACCTTGTATCGTTTTAGATTGTTCATTCATGTCATATTTCGTTCTTATTGGTTTACCTGATCCAATTGTTGGCGAAGGCGGGCAATTTCCTCCTCGTATCTAAGAGAAGATCACGTCAGTATGTTCTGATCTTGTTTCAAAAAAAAAATTTGTAACACTCACTGCTTTTTCATATGCATCTGAGTACGCTCCAGGTCCATAAGGTTCTGCTGAAAGAGGTTCATTTCCTGAATTTGAGAGTTCACTGGCGAGCAACAAAAAGAAACGCGTGTCAATGGCATGTATGGGTCGAGATGTAAAGGAAAGAGACAAGGAGAGAAAGAGCTTACTCTTGTGCTCGAATTCGTCACGCTGGCCTTTGCACATGATGGCTTCTTGGGTGAGTTGGTCAAATTCGGCCCGGACGGCGTCCAGAAGCTCGACAATGCGCGGCCGATGGTTGTACATTGACATTGTTTGAATGGTTCAGCCGGATACGCGTTTGTCCGTTTGTCTGAAAATAGAAAAAAAAAAGAAGGAAAAAAAATAAACTGGGGGGTGGGTGGATTGGGGATGGGTTGGATTCCAATGACGTGAGATGGGAAAAAAGAAGAAAAATAAAAGGCTGGGTTGTTTGAGAGGAGCCGAATGGTGGGCGGCAGCCGAAACCAAAGAGAGATCAAGAAGCCCGCAGAAGAAGAGAAGAAGAAAAAAAAGGGTCGACCAGAAACAGACAAAGAGGTTTGGGTGGCTGTGGTTAAAATGCCCGCGCGCGCAACACAAAAAAACCGTGGGGGTGTGTGTATGTGTGTGTGTATTACTTGTCTGGCTGTTGCAATGTTTGTTGCACCCCGTTGTGCTGCAATAAAACACCGCCTTCAACCTTTATTATATCTTCCAAGAAGTCATTTTCACCCGCGAGATGGATGATCCATTTCAGCTGCCATAGTCCTTGGACTGTTTCCCATTTCGTGCTTGTATCCTGCAAACAAAGAGCCGACTTTATTTGTTGTTTCATCCCACTCTTAACAAACGCTTCTACAGTTCAGTACAATAATGGAAAACGCACGGAAACGCACAAGTGGATCTTTTTGCCAGGCACAACCCTGTGTGGCCCATGATTTTGATTTGAAATTCGTACTCCGATAGCGCTCTGGGCTCACTATGGCAGCTCAATCCTGAACGGGATGAACTTCCTTTTACTCACATGAAGGTATGTGTCCATGCAGCAGGGAAGGGCATCGCGAGGAATGAGTCGAGGCGATGGATGAACAGACGGATGGATGGATGGATGATGTGATTTAAAATCAAAGACGATCGATTTTGGATGTTGTCGAGTACCTGAATGAATGAGCTCACCCACGCCCATTGTCTGTCTATATAGCTGAACATCGCGAACCCAGCCACTGGCTGCCAGAAGCTCATTGAAATCGAGGACGAACGCCGCCTGTAAGAAAAGATATATATAAAAAAGCAACAACGGACAACGCATGCTGATTGGAAGTATCAATATATAGCCGCGCCTTCATGGACAAGCGCATGTCGCAGCAGGTTGCTGGCGATTCGCTCGGCGATGAATTCAAGGGCTACGTTTTCCGCATTTCGGGCGGTAACGACAAGCAGGGTTTCCCGATGAAGCAGGGTGTGCTTGTGCCCCACCGTGTCCGTCTGCTGATGGGCAAGGGCCACTCGTGCTACCGTCCCCGCCGCACGGGTGAGCGCAAGAGAAAGTCGGTCCGTGGCTGCATCGTCTCGTCCGATCTTGCTGTCATGTCCCTTGTTGTTGTCAAGAAGGGTGAGCAGGATATCCCTGGCCTGACCGACAAGACCGTCCCCAAGCGTCTTGGTCCCAAGCGTGCCTCCAAGATCCGCCGCTTCTTCAACCTCTCCAAGGAGGACGATGTCCGCAAGTACGTCATCCGCCGCGAGGTTCAGCCCAAGAAGGAGGGTGCTAAGCCCTACACCAAGGCTCCCAAGATCCAGCGTCTTGTCACTCCCCGCACCCTTCAGCACAGACGCCAGCGCGTTGCCATCAAGCGCAGACGCGCCGAGGCTTCCCGCGAGGCCGAGGCCGAGTACAAGCAGATCCTCGCCAAGCGCGCCAAGGAGGCCAAGCAGGCTCAGGCTCAGCGCAAGGCCGACCGTCGCCGCACCTCTTCCATCAAGCAGGAGAAGAAGGCCGAGAAGGCCAACGCTGCTTAATTCTTCTCTCACTTGTTCAACTCCATCTCGTCTCTGCTTGTATCCGAATTTTTTCTTTTCTCTCATAGGGATGTACATTATTAAAACAGTCCATGTGTGTGAGCAACCCTGTCTTCGAAATGATTACGCTGATCTTCAGTCTGCTATTGATTGAACGGGAAATGTACAAGTTACTGGTGTGCTTTGTCGGTTTGTGTTGTACGGGATTGGATTAAATTGGATTAAATTGGAAGGGAGGGTGAATGGGTATCGGTTTACTCGAGTTTGTCCAAATGATCCAATCGAGTTAATACAATGTTTTTGCTTGTCTCTTCTATCTCGCCCGCGAGGAAAACCTCGTCCAAGATGGCATACACCTTAATCAAATATTGATATTAGGATGACTTATCAGCCATGCTGGTGCCCTGAATATTCGCTGTCTCTCTTACCTTGTAGAAGTTAAACACCAAGTCGAGTTCACACACATTGCCAAAGAATGCATCTAGCACTTCGACAAAGAAATGGATCGCTTCTAGGTACGCCAGCTCGTTGTCGTTTGCATCCACGCATACACAGAAAAAGAGACCTGCATAACGACGGTACACAATCTTGTAGTTTCGGAACTTTTTTGGTCCTATGAGTCTCATTTCATACTTTATAGTCCCAAGTCGATACTTTACCTCGACGAAGTTGCTCTGATGCTTCTGATCGCGCGGAGCAATTAGGCGATGGACCTCACCCTTGAGCTTGACCTTTTCATCATCCTCGTAAGGGACATACCACTTGGCGAGTCTCGTTTTTCCTTGCCGATTCTGTACGAGAATAAACCGAATCTGTTGTCACATTTCTAATGAGTTTTCGTTGTTTGACCCGAATCGCCTTGGACTTGCCATGATGGTGAATAAGCTGTATGTCCTAGCTTTTGCATTTCGACACCGCCCTCTATCCACGGGTTTAATTGCCCATCGCATCATCTGATTGGCTGGCACCTGTACATCCACTCTCCTAGTCGAATCTTTCTAAAAACAATGTTTGTTCTCTTTATATATATTATTTGCTAACCTGAGCATATGTATAGAGGGTCAGAGACAAAGAACAGAGGGGGGGGGATATACGACTACATACAAGAGATAGAGAAAAGGCGGAATACATGAAGCGAGAGGAGGGAGAATGATTGACAGAGTGTAACATATATATAGATATATAGGGGCCATGTCAAAATGGAAACATGTGAATGGAATTAAGCACGCTTCTCTACCGTGACCTTCATGCCGTGTTTCATGGGCAGAGTCAGGGACACTTGATAGGTGACTTCTTGACCAGGCACCAGATGGAACTTGTAGCGGCGGAGCATGAAAATGATGGCAACCAGAGCTTCGAGGGTGGCAAGATGCTGCCCGAGGCATGTGCGCGGACCGGCGTGGAAAGCCGGCCACTGGCCTTGTGACTCGCGGCGCAATTCGCCCTCGGGTGTGATCCATCGCTCAGGCTTGAATTCACGAGCATCGGATCCCCACACTTTGTCGGACCGGCCTTGAGCATAAGGCGACCAAAGGATATAGTCGCCCTTGCGGATGTGCGTGCCATCAGGCCAGATATCATCACCAAGGGCATATTTCATGTTCAGAGGAACCGACGGGTACAGACGCAGCACCTCATAAAAGCTATAAGCAAAGTGAACAATGAGCATACAAGGAGCAAATAAGTGGTTTCAACAACGTACAAAGCATGCGCATATTTCATGTTTTTGATCGCCTCGTAGAGCGCCGAAGAGTCATGAATCATCTCATCAGTAATATGTTCCTGAATCTCCTTGAAGAGTTTGCGTTCAACACGTTCGTGCTGGAGAAGCATGTAGAAGCCCCAAGAGAGCGCCTGCGCGGTCGTGTCGCGTCCGGCGATAACGAAGTTGAGCACAGTATCGCGCAGCTAATGGTGATAGTAAAAAATATAAGTGAGGGCCTGAACAAGAAAGTTGATATGGAGCTTACCTCATCGTTGTTGAGAGGCTCACCCTTGGCGTTACGGGCAGACATGAAACGTGAGAGCAGATCCCGGAACTCGAGGCCTTGAGCCATCTCTTCACGGCGACGCTCAGTGACTTCACGTGCAAATGTGTCGACGACCTTGAGGTGATCATCCATGCTCTTGCTCCAGGGCATCAACAACTTCATGAATGCGTCGGTCACGGGCCAGACCGGGTTGATGAAACGCAAGAAAGTGTTCTTCTGCGCCTGGTCGAACGACTCGGCAAAAGGTACTTTACCCTTTTGTGTAAGTGCATTGAGCTGCACACCGAAACCGAGACTGTAAAAAAAAATGAGTGGGGTAAAGGCGCGTATTTGTTTTGCTACATACAGGATGAACGAATCCAGGGTAAATTTGTACATCATGTCGTGGAAATCGACGACGTGGCATTCATCACACGCCTTATCGAGAATATGGTCTGCCATGAGGTCCATCTCTTCGACAAAGACACTATGAAAATGAACACTAAGTAAAACTGTGTATTATCAGCTTTTTGATATGGACTTACTCGGTGAAATGATCTCTGAAATTCTTGACGTTAAAGACCATACTTGCGGTCTTACGTTGATAGCGCCACTCTTCACCGTTGGCGTTGAAAATACCGTCACCAAACAGATCACCAAGGGCAGTGTGGAACTCGGGACCCTTGATATAATTTTCAAAGTTATCTAGAAGACTTAATAAGTACCCTATTTCTACTCGATTTTTTATTGTTCTCATTGACTTACTCTTCAGTAGGTGCTCCACGTTCTTGGGGTTAATCGTCGTGATGTATTTGGGCACAGCGAAAACGCTCATTTTACTAGTAGAATAATGAAATGCGTTTCATTGAGGATAAGAAAGGAAGAGCAGATTAAGAGTTTGTCAATGACTTACACAGTAAGCGCATCCATGCGAGTGAACACCTCGACACCAAAGTCGTGGAAATAGGGCACCCACTTGAGGATAATGGGAATATTACCAAGAATGGGCCATCCAGGTTCTTGAGCAATATCAGGTCGTACTTCGTCACCCACCGCACGATCACGATATACGAGACCGAGGGCGGTGATGCCGGCAAGCATACCACGGCCCCAGTAACGAGAGAAGTTAATATCTTGAGCTTGAGAGATCAAAGCAGCAGCCATTATTCGTCAGCTCGTGTTTCAAGGTTATCCGGGAAAAAGACGGGCGAATACAGAAAAAAGCGAAAAAGTGGGAAGATTGGATCCATTTTATATGGGCGGTGAGAAATGGGATATGTGTGTCGGCGCGTGGTTATTGTACTACAGCAAATAGGCAAGGCATAGATGTGATCGAAAGTGAAGGCGCGTGTATGAATGTCTTGGTGCTCCCCCACTTGTTTAGCGGCGCTTCACGTGGAAGATAAAATAAGTCTATCTTCTGAAGCAAGTTACGCGTATGAGTATATAGAGTATAGGATAGAGAATGTGACCTGTTTTCCACCCCAAGAAGTTCTTGGGTCACAAGCTTTTCTTGCTATAAAAGTGGAGCAGTTGACGTAACCCCATCAGGAAAAGGGTGCCACTTTCTTCCTTTTACATTATATTCTCAGAGACCAGACACCCCATTTGCATATGAAGATTCGCTCCCCCCTCACTTTTTCTGTGACGCGCACCCAGCTGTCATTTTTTTTCTCGTACGTCGATATGCATTTTCTCGCGTCTCCCTTCGTATCCCCATTGTGTGCTACATGATACTTACTTAGCCATCCGTCGTCATCGGCCATTCACCCCCCCCCCTTGCTCTGATGTGTACGGTGCGAGGTCTCATCCCATACCATCGAAAACCTCGTGCTTCGCGGAAAGGGTGCGTAAAGGATTGATCTTCTGTGTCCCCTGACCTTCCAAACGTATGCCACGGGATCTGTTTTGATGCCGTACCCCACACATTATTGACCCAGGGCACGTTCTATGGATCTGATATTCAAGCCCTGTTCATTTTCGTGTGAGAAAAAGGAAAAAACAGTGGGTTTACCCCGCATTTTTCGCAACTGGGGGTGTAAATCTACCGGAATACTCTCTTTTTTTTCCTGACATGCTGTCATGGCTTTCTGGCATTAGCACATTGTCCATTGTGAATTACTGGTAGTTAACTATGGGGTCACTAATAACCATATTTGACTCGGGCTCCAAAGGTCCCGCACCAGTAAAGAATATAGGAGAGAAGAGCGCAACAACCCCAAGCAAAATAAAAGCGAAACGCTGGCTCTCCTTTGGACGCATTTTTCGAAACAGAGAGTTTCAAAGAAGTGGTGTACTCTTCCCACGCTGCCCACTTGACCTGATAAAGTGGTTATAGATGCACGCTTTTTCCTATACTTTGCCATTCGCTATCCTAGATGCCTTATTTTATTTTGCTCTTATAGGGGTCTTAGGAGCTCCCTCGAGGTAACACTATGTA
>VAFG01000372.1:346022-389877 GCA_013461545.1 Syncephalastrum contaminatum | reverse complement strand
TTTTTTTTTTTTTTTTTTTTGACAGCATCCTGCCGTGCTCAGCATCAAGCTCTTCCTGTTTGGGCTATGCCAGAGAGAGTGAATTTGACAACGATCCATCAATCCACGAAATTCCGTATACTAGTCAGAGCAAACCCTAATTTCGATGAAGTTCTCTGCGCTCATAGAGTGGGACTGGGACTCCCTTCTTCTATGCCGGCAACTGCTTCTTTGTAAGTCTGTGCTGTGCACCCTACCTAAAGCAATCGTGTAAGCAGACTGCATTGCATGAGCACATCGATAGAGTTCCTTTATGAGCTTTGCATCATCATTTTTACGCAGCAGCACCCCAAAGGGAAAAAAAATTAAGGAGTCATTACCCAGCGCAAGGGCCTCTTTTGTAATGCACCGAGTCAAAATAAGCTCACGCGCTGATGCGGCTGAATGTCCGATCATACGTACACGTATGCAGCAATGTGAGGAGGGAGCTTGTTGTGGTGCATAGAAGCTCACTTATGGTGTTTTTGAGGGAGACGCGGTGTGGTCAAAGTGTCGTGAGAAAAGCCTGTTGCTTTTTTTTTTTTGTTCTAATCATGGGGGAGCGAGCATCAAGTCAGGGGAGGAAGTATTATAGAGAAAAGGACGGGGCACGTAATGGTGTACAGATGTAAGAGTCTCTGATGCCTGTAAGGTGCATGTCGGCCCAATGCAGGAGGGGACATCTTCACCAGAAAGGACAAGTAGAATATGCATTGATATGTCATGACAGACACAAAAGAAAACAAACCAGCAAACGCTGGATGGTGAATGGTGTGCAGACAAACCGAAACATCAGCTAATACCGTTTCCCCGGTCGGATGGACATGCTGTTTACGTTGATACATAAGGAGATCAATGCGGCACTGCATGTGCATGGAGGATTATTTTCTTTGTTTTGTTTTAGTTTGGGGGGATCATTGTGGGTTTGCTCTTCAATGAGACAATTAGGAGCTGATGTCATCTCTGTCCGTCGGATGCTCTTTCTCAACCTCGGATAGACGCTGCTGACTACGGTAGAGTAGTAGGAGAAGTTATGTCACGGTAGTGCTTACCTGATCCGTCATGACAACAGAAGGGGCGAAAGGACATTGAAATTTGCTCCTCTCTAATCTTTTTACGGGTGTCTGTGTGTGCGTATGTTCGCACATTTGGGGAAAATTGATCGACCGGGCGCAGCGCCCAGTCAAAAAAAAAAGTTCGTAGCCGAAAGAGGCGATCGTATGCCTCCCGCGCAGCAAAACTAATGAAGACATACAACTCTCGTTCATATTGGCGGATGAACCGTCAAGAACTTTGCAAATGACAGTAGGAGTCGTATATTATAATTGGCTTGTTCCTCCCCCTCCTCAACCTCCCCCCACTTGAATGTCTAATTATCCAGTGCGCCGGTATGACCTCAGCTTTTGATCAGCTTAAGCCTGGAAAGTCGTACACAACGTCTTTTCTGTCCAGTGAACGAGGAGCAGGAGGCTGAAATGAAATCCGGGTGAGAAGGCAAAGCATCTCGCAAACCGACAGGTCCTGCTGTGGATAATAATGGTTTTCATATAGAACAAAGTGGAGGGGGGGATACTTTCATATAACAACTACTGTCTGTGTTGTGTAAAATTAGCTCTGATATTTTTTTAGTTCAATATGAAAAACAGCCCCACAGATGGACGACTATCCCATAGCTGGCACCAAAGTTGTACACACAACATACTACGCGCATGACTGTTTAGCTTCGAGTGAACGTGCACAAATCGAGCATACGCTTCTCCTTTTGGACGAACGGTATAGTATCACAACATCGAGCTCCTTTTTTTTCTCAAGGTTATCTCATCCCGGCCGACCAGCTTTCATTTTCATTTTATTACAGTTCTCTTCGGCTACACGAAACGAAGCATTGAGTCTCAGGCCCGAGACCTTGTACCCACCCTGTTCTCTTTTTATGTTTACTTTTGCCCCTATCTGTTATAAGGATGTTTTAAACGATAAAGGTACATACATACATACACACTTCGCCTTTTTTACATGCTCCCATCCGTATCCCAGCCCCCGTTTGTGCTCCGTTGGCTCCGACTGAGTTTATGCCTCCTGCCTCATTTGTATGGGTAAATGTGTCTCGATATGTATGCGTGTGTACATGTGTGATTGTGGATGTGGGTGGGTGGTGCGTGTGTGTACGCCCAGCGTTTGTGATGCACTCGCGCCAGCTAGTTGGTTTCCATGGCTCTCTGCTATCCTCCCTTGTCAAGAAAAAAAATTTGCGTACGCTTGCATAGGCTTACAGCTTCCTGATAATGAGTATCGTCCGTCCAACGTATTTTTAAAAGAATCGTTTTAAATCCTCTCTTTCATATCCTGAACCCTGCTTTCGATTTACTTGTGATCGAAATGCACACGCCCACCTGTGGCACCTGCGTCGTGCGGGAGGATTTTTCTTGTGTATCAAATTACTGGATCTCCATTATTGACTGTGTCATTATCCCCTTATGTACGCCCCTTTCGCGTCTATGTCGACCCCTCGCGATTTCTGACATTACCCTTGCGTCAGGTAGCTTTATCCTATTTTGTAAACTGTGCTTTCACTTGACATGATCGCCCCTCTCTCAGGCATTAAACCCATCTTCTGTGTTCTGGGCAATGGGTCGCATGAGAAGCTTCTACTACTACTTAGCACGCCTTTCCTTATCCCGTCCGCAAGTTTAACCATCAATGCGTGCATATACGGAACAGCTTTTAAGTGTTTCCCTTTTCTTCCATTTTGATACCGCCTCTGTGCGTGTATCTGTTTTATTATTGCACATGGTGCCCTATTCATTACCTCCATTATTTGTTGCTCACCATTTTTCCTCTCTTTACTTCGTCGTTTTCCCCCGGAAACGCATTATCTAGCCCTTTTTTTTTTCTACACAGACACGTATATAATTGAACCAAGTTTTCTTTTCAGTTTCATCTCTTCTCTCTTTTCTCTGCATCTTCACTTTTCTACTCTCTTCTTCTCCCCGCCCCCGTTCCCCATCTCCTGTCAATTTAACTGTTCGACTGTCCTTCAAGTCTGAAGTTGCCTTGGCTTACATACACGCAATCGTCGAGCCGTCCACACTCTAAAAGTATTTGTATCATCTGACACGAAAAAGGTATGTCAACGACAGGCGGCAGTTGTACCTGTGATTTGCTTGTTTTGAGCAGCAGTAACGCCATATGGTGTCCTGGTAGTGGAAGTCAGGCATCATGTTGGTCCCCGATCGGTACCACAACGGTTGAAGACATTTTCATTCTAAAAAATAATATTCTTTTTTAGTTCACTCTTTTTTTCGCGCATGATTGCAGCTGCCACCTCACGCACAAACACACTTCAACAACCGTCGTCATCTAATCTGCACCAGAGGTACGCATGCCGTCAATTTTCTTTCTTTTTCTCTCTTTCCCTCTGTATTTGGTTTTTAGAGCAGTAGGGGCTATTTACTGTAATTCTGACAACACCGCCTTTTCCTTTCCTTTTTCTTTTTCCTTTCATAGCACTTTCTCTATTATGGATTTCAGTAATAGCAGCACCACGAACCGACAGCCCGCTTACGACATGGTCTTTAGCGCGCCTCCGTCTGTGCACGGAATGACAGCTATACCTGCTATGCCACCAACTCCAATCCACCAACATCAACACCACCAACACCACCAATTTCAGATGAATCATTCTCCCAGTACAATCGATTTACGACAGCTTTCTCTTGTTTCACCACCCCTTGCTATGGCCCATATGCAGCAATCCCCATTGCGTTCGCCCGCAGCTGCCGGATACATTCCCGACGACGCGTCTTTTCACCCAGCCGAGAACATGATGATAAAGCAGGAAGAGGACACAGGTGCTGCTGGCGGCGTTGCCACTGTTGGATCGGGGTCAACCTTAGTAGCCCCGCCTGTTCCATCTACACCGTCCAACATACCTGTCGCTCCGCCATTACCACTATCGTCTTCTTCGCCATGGCCCTCAGGAGCTGCTGCTGCTGCTGCCGCTTCGGCTCCTTTCAGTAGTGGCAATGGCATGGTCATACCCGTGCAACAGCATGCCGCCAACAACAACAATAGCAGATATCAAGCAGATGATAACAGCAACCTTGTGACACCATTTTATTCATCACCGTCATCTTCGGTCGTTCAATCGAGCCCATCCTCGGATTTCTCGCCGCCTCTTCCGTCCGGCATGACCTATCAGCACTACATCAAGCGTCGCCGTTCTTCCGCCATGTTCAGTGAATACCCTGCTAGCAGTACCCCCGCGTTGTCCCTTTCCTATCCATCTGCTAGCACGGTTCACGCTGCAGTAGGCACGCCGTCGCCTTCCTCCTTCCCTTGCCCTACAACGACATCTGCACCACCGCCCGCGTCTACAACACGGTCCATGGAGCAAACTGCACCTATGTAGGTCTAATATAACGATCATACTGGGATATGGGGGGTGTGGGAGAAGGAGGGGAACGGAGAATGATGACAGGGCGTGGAAGTCTGCGGGTGTTCGTAGGCACAAAAATGGGGGACGAATCACGTATTGGGTCAGGGGTTATTGGGACCCAGTACGGATCTACACGAGGAGCGGGAGTATTTGGATGCGAGCGTGTGTGAGCGTGAGCGAACGGCTCAGGAGCAAAGAGAAAGAGAGAAAAAAAAAGGTGCAGAACAAGTCTGGATGGAGATGAGTGTAGCGTGGTGACACAGGTACACAAAGTCTGTGTATCTGTCTGTGTGTTCCTTTGTGCAATGCAAACTTGACGGGTGGCGATGGAGCGAGAATATGAGAGCGGGACAAAACCAGATGGGTTATCTGCTAGGAGCCTTACTAACACGTGCTTCTTTTCTTGTCTAGGCTACGCTTCAACGTCGTCCTTCAAGGTAACCAGATACGAACATAAACTTATTCGATGTCGGTATTTACGGTCACTCTCACTTGTGTAGCCTCTACGGCCGCCACCCAGATCAGCGAAGGATCCCCGACAACTTACCTGAACCGAAATCAAGCCTATGCTATCCATCTACAAGACACATTTCATCATGATGCAGTGATGACGAGTACCTTTGTAATCATGTTCCACGAGCCATCCCATCGGAAGGTCGCACTCAATTACTGGAAATTTTGGCTGGGCCAGCAAAAGAACCCGTTGGATGCACGGGCAGTCACTCTCGGTAAGTTATTTACAAAGATTCCAGCAGCGTGGATAGAAGGCTAACCGTTTTGATCCTTATTCATGTATGCTACTCCCTAAAGACGAGGACCAGAGCATCGGTATCGAAAACATACGATTTCCCAGCTTTGACCGGATAACCTTTGATTGGAACGGACGACAAGGTGCAAAAGCCTTTATTCGATTTAACTGCTTGTCAACCGACTTTTCACGCATCAAAGGCGTCAAAGGTATACCTCTACGAGCTCATATGGAGACACGCGTTACAATCAACTTGGCTGCGAGCGCCTCCCTGCAGCCATACGCGGGTTCGTTCCAAGCTGCAGATGGCGAAACCGCTGATGCACTGCAAAAAGCCTATGTTGAACAAGTCTACTGTAAAATCAAATTGTTTCGGGACAAAGGCGCTGAGCGTAAAAACAAGGACGACGCCAAACAGATTGGAAAACACATGGAGCGCGTCTACGCCGAAGCCAACCCGCACCAGCATCCGTTTTGGCTCATGTACAACCAGCCCAAGCCTTACAGTACCATCTGTGAGGTGCCTGTCATGGCTTCCAACATGGACTGCCGCAACCCGCTTCCGATTGAACAGCCACAGCCGCCAACCGCCACTTTACCTGCCAACACTACATTGAGCAGCAGCAGCAGTAGCAACAGCAGCAGCCACCAGAGTAATAATGGAGAAACGCCCGTGCCCTCTTCTTTCGTTTCACCTGCGGCGGCAGCTTCGGGATATTCTCAACAGCAACAGCAGCAACAGCAGCAACAGCAACAGCAGCAACAGCAGCAACAACAGCAGCAGCACCCGTCTTCCATGGCAATGCTGCCGCAGCCTTCCTCCTCCCCGACATCTCCGCATTTTCTGACATCGTCTGTATTGTTACACGGTGTCAAATCCGATCCGAATCTGAGCAGCAAGCGATCGTACTCAGACCTTCTCATGGAGGAGCACCAGCACCAGCACCAACAGCAGCAGCAGCCAAGAGCTCTAGGACTATCACTGCTGATAAATATCAAGACGACACAACACCAGCGTTTCCAGTCGCCACCCTCACCAACGGAGAGCAACGATCGCCCTCTAACATCCACCAATACCAGTAGCAAACGACCGTTGCAGCGTATTCATCTCGAGCACATTTCAATACCCTGTCTTATCTCCAAGCTGTGTCCGCTTCTTTCACTGCATTACAGCCAGGTATCCGAAGTCCTCTGGCGTCAACCGCGTAATATGTCATGTTCCACTGTCCCGTTCAGAACCACGACCTTGCGCAGCAACAGCCCCGATCATGGTGTGGCAATCATCCTGGACGACTCCGTTCTGGCAGAATACTTCATGAACGGCATGGTAGTGGGCGTCGAATGGGAGATCAAATCGGACGGCACCGTACGATTACTCCTACAGTAACTGTCAATCGCATTTAATTATGATGCAAAACGTATCTGCACGCACCGTATCCACGACATACACACATACACACATACACGCACAACACACACGGACACGCACTCACAAAGACAAACAGCATCACCAGCACAAAATCGTCACGCGTCCTGGCACATTCTTTTCAACCTTGCTCCCGCTTTTTTTTCCCGCATCTCGCGCGTGTTTACTATATTTTTATGCACATTTCTTTTTCTCTCATCTTTTTCATCATGTCTATGTCTTGATCGAACAATTATCTTTGTCTGCTTGTTTTGCATTCACTCATGTATGCTTTTTTTCACTTCCCCTTTATCCTTTGTTTTTGTTGTAGTTATGTCAGAAAGGAAGGCAGACAAAATCTAATTGAGCTTTGTATTCTTTATTGACTATGTTGCAATTGTTGGTAACCCTCATTGGCTTCATATATGTATATGTATTAGTGATGGAATATGATGCGCTGAGGATTCTTCATTGACTGATACTTGCGGTTGTGCATTGACTTTGCGTCTGCCTCAATAGGTGAACCGGCAGACAGTGATCCTCATAGATGAACGGAAGCACCATCAAATGGAATATTTATTTCTCTATACGTTTTCTCAGAGGTTTGTCTAGATATACGATGACAAACGTGCAGATGTAATAAACTGATAATTACTTGATGACCGGCAGACAGTACCCTTTTATCTCGAATAGCTGCGCATGCTAAAACACCAATTACATTACGCGAGCTTCTGGTCTGCAGACCTATATGATATGGAAATATTTGCGTACGCTTGTGTCACGTGTCGGTCGCGCTTCACAAGAGAAAAGCTGCTCGGATATATCTAGCTACTGAAATCCTCCAGAAACAGCAAGCCAGTAGAAGTAAATTTTCCTTGTACTACTGGTGAAGTTCGTAGTAGTTGCTGCCGTTCCTTCCGCATCCTCCGTAGAATACAAAGCAATACATTTTGCTATATTGAATTGAAAGAGAAGAGGATCGGGTAAAATTTCATATAGGGAATAGCATGTGACTCGTCCAAACGAGGAACCATTCTTGCGAAGCAGCTTTTGTTTACCTGGCTTCTGCTGATTGATGTGCTGTCCACCAACTCTCTCTTCGGATATAATATATTGAAAAACGTCATTCATGTCAGGCACGGTATCTGGTCATCCCACATTGAAAATATGCGGAATACGTCTCAGAAGTTTACAGACAAAGCTCCAGAGTATTCGTCGTTCCTCGACTATGATACGTTTATCCATTATGTCATATTTCAACGTGTGAGACATGTGCGCATATACGAATGCAAATAGACCATGTTTAATAATGGCACAGTCTCGAAGAAGTAAATCACCGATAAAAAAGGCATTTAATACCAGCAGGTCCGAAGACGGGCATTGAAAGGGACCAGACACTGGCTGCGCGAATGTCATACTCATTGAGCGTCAAGAATTCTCACGATTTTCAGGAATACGATGTGATTGATAGCCGATCCGGGAGCCCTATCAGCAACGCGCATCTTACTGGTAAAAAAAAGATAGGGTCTAAACATATGCAAAAGACAGTTTTCATATGGCAGTCAGTTTCGTCAGCTGCACCTTCCATATACGAACACCTTCTCTGAATTTGCCTAAAACGTAAATTGACTTTTACCTCGAATTGGTCGATCATATTACGGTGTACGCTGATATTAAGAAGCCGCGCTATTGACAGCTTCGAGATAAAGAGTATATATTTCTCTTATATAGCCCCACATTCATACATATTGCTAGATACCGCGGTCGTCTTGATTTAAAATATATATTGTATGAACGAGCGCATTTGTGTGGTACCCATTGTTTCATGTCCCAAAAAGGTCACTTCTAGATCGCGCGCGCGGAAAGCCGAGCGCCCATAGAGTTTAAAGCCGCAGTGCGCATCACCTGTTCGCTGTCGTGTTTTCCTGTGTTGCAAACAACACAGGGGTCGGTGACGCTACTGATGCTCATCCTCATGAAATCCGTATTCTGAGAGCTTTAATCGGTCTTCCTCGCATTACCTCACGATACTGCTTTTTATTGTCTTCCTACGTAACTCCATTATCGACATACGTGACCAGGAGCATTGCAGGGAAAATGCGCTCTTGTCATGAGCGTATACGCATAGAGTATCACCAAGGTAAAGCTTGAAAGCTTGAACTTATTTCGGACGTGTGCCATAACCCGGAATTCGGCTCCAAGGGAGCACAAGAATGCGAAGTTCCATCTTAAAAAGCAGGACGGATGACCCGTCATCGTGTAACACTCCGTAACTGCAAATAAGCTATAAGGTGCTGCTTAAATAGCTGTCGTCAGACAACTGGTCCGCGCGCTATTTTTTATAATCTTCTTCGGTATCATCACCTTTTATTTGTTACCGTATAGTGCCAGCCAATCTCTTAGGAAGCCGGTCGCGGATAAGGAATAGCTTTCATTTAAGAGATCGTTCTACAGCAAATCGGATCAAAAGTCATCAAGATGTCCATGCAAGTTAAAAATGACGGTGAACCGCCTCGGCAGCAAACGGAGCCCGTCTGTCTAGCTCACAACCTGAGCCTCGCATCCTGGATGGGCAACGGCACTAACTTTTTGTCGACTAAAAACCAGGAGAGACCATGGTCGCCGCATGAAGCACAGTGGTTACCCTTCGCAATGACTTTTGCCCTTCATCCTGGTTCCGAAGACTTTACGTTGAAGGCTGAACACGACGACGACGACTTCGCTTTCGAGGGATTCACCACAGTCGCATATGCAGCTGGATACTCTGCAACCAAAACATCTTCTAGCTCACCTATATCGATATACAGCACTCCAACATCGACGACCCAAGATGTCTGTATGCCGTTAACTCCATCATCTCCAAGCATAGCTCCTTATGTCTGTACCAAGATTCCTACCGGCTCGCAATGTGGTCATACATGTAATACTCTCGGTGATGACACAGGCTACTGTGGCAGCAACGCTCGCGATATGCACCCTCATCAAGAGCATAAGAGCACAGATCACAAGTTACACGAGTTGATTCGTAGCCCGAGCAGCGAGAGCAGCAGTAAATCAGCTTTACAATATTACAGCAGGACCTTCACACCGATACAGTATTATATACGGAACACCATGATGGGACATCACACAATGTGCGCTACAACTCAGACCGCTGCAGCCGTACACCCCAACTCTGGTACATCTCCTATAAGTCTATCAATCCCAAGAAATACCACCAGTAAACGACAGAAGGAGCACGCGCAGGAATCGGCGAAAAATACTCTAAAATGCTCATTTTCCAGCTATGTCAATACTGCACAAGCGTTTCCAGCTGCAAGAAGATATACACGAAAGCTCAAGAGATCAAAAATCGCCAAACCACCAGCACCTTCAGATCACCGGCCCTACCAATGCGATAACTGCTCCTGGTCATTTACACGAAAACAAGACCGAAAGAGACATATCGAATCCAAGCATACACCTGCCACAGCAATCAGTTGCCCTGACTGTGGTCGATTTTTCGGCCGCAAGGATAGTCTCGTGCGCCATAGCCGCAAGTGTTGTCCTCGTTCACATATGACTATGATATGATCCAGTATTCACGCGACCTTCATAGCCATCCCATTTACCACATTGTATACCGACATTTCTCATCTATTCATCCATCAGTGCCGTCCGTATAACGCAATAAAGCGCAAAAAACCCGGAAAGTCGTCAGGAATAATTACGCATGGCGTGGGAGGAAAAATATTTGCCAGAAAGGTGGCGAACATGTGAAGATCGCTGCAGATTCAATAGATCAATGTTTTGCCTACTGCACTTGTATGAATGTAATAATGAATGTGTATACGCTAGGTGTGGCAAATTAACTGCGCATAAGTAATTACCATCTGATGACCTCGAACCAACCAATGGTCTCGGTTACTACAATATCATATGGCTAGACGTTCTAAAATGCTTCTCGATGGTCCAGCATCAGATTACTCCAGAGCGATGTTTAGCGACAGAGTGTAGAGAATGTATTGTACAAAAGGAAGAGATCGTGGGAAGGGCCGAGTAAGTTACAGATTAATCGGCTTGCCCGTCAGGAGCTGATAAGCTTCCTTATATTTGTCCAGAGTAGCCGTAATAACATCGTTGGGGAGTTCAATGCTGCTCTTCTTGTCGAAGCCGATGGACTCGAGATAATTGCGCACGTATTGCTTGTCGAAACTTTCTTGGCCACGGCCAGCCTCATACTTGGACGCAGGCCAGAAGCGGGAAGAATCTATGTTAATAGTAATAGTTCATATCAGTGAGCGAGTTTATTCACCGCCTTCATATGTCGGTTTACTTACCAGGTGTAAGAACCTCGTCGACCAGGACAAGCTCATTGTTCTCGTCCAGACCGAATTCAAACTTGGTATCGGCAATAATAATGCCCTTCGTGGCAGCATAGTCGCTTGCCTTTGAGTACAAGGCCACAGCAGCCTGAGTGATCTTGTCAGCCAAGGCCTTGTCGCCCAAAATTTCTGCCATCTTGGAGGGGTGAATGTTCTCGTCATGATCACCGATATCAGCCTTGGTGCTGGGAGTGAACAAGACCTCTGGGAGCTTTTGGCTCTCGACAAGACCAGTAGGAAGAGCGATATCGCAAATAGTGCCCTTCTTCTGGTATTCCTTCCAGCCCGAGCCAGTGATATAACCACGAACGATAGCTTCGATAGGAAGCACACGCATCTTCTTGACCAAGAGAGAACGCCCCTCGAGCTGCTCACGGTACTTTTGCACTTGAGCGGGCATCTTGTCAAAATCAGCGGTAATGAGATGGTTAGGCAGCACGCCCTTCAGCAAGTCAAACCAAAAGAGGGAGACGCTTGTCAAGACCTTGCCCTTTCCGGGAATGGGGTTTTGCATGATAACATCAAACGCGCTCAGACGGTCGGTGGCAACAAACAGGAGAGATTTGTCGTCAACCTCGTACAGATCGCGCACCTTGCCGCGAGCAACAAGCTTAAGGTCAGGGCATTCACTGCAGACTTATTCAATCACGACTGACAACTTAAAGTTTTAAGCCATTCAATACCTTGACAGAAGGGCCATGGTGTAAAAGATACCTACCAACTGTTGTGTCATGCAGCGCGCGTCTGTCAAATCAATCTGTCGGTGGCTTTGCATCTCAGACGCATACATCCTATGAGCGTCCCTGTCAACCAGGCAGCAATATCTACCTAAAATTATGACTCATACCTATTTTTTTTTTGTACATAAGTATGTTTGCCTAATACTATGCTGTGATCTATAAAGATAATACATCGTTAAGAATGTAACATGTATTTAAGAATATAAGACACCGATATGCTTGTGAAAGGCATAGCTCCTGGTGGAAGAAACAGGTCCGTACACGTGCAAGACGACAAGACAAACCAGTCCAGCGGTTAGATACGTAATGGGTGAATGAACGCTGACTAATAGGGGTTAAAGGAGATGCGAAGGAAGAAAACGGAGGCATATCAGTTGCCACTCTTTGCTGCAGCAACAAGTGCTACAATTGAGGCAATTGAAGCAGTAGTCAATGCCTCGATAAATCACCGACTGCTGACATCAATGGCGACACAATGTATTTGATTCGTTATATATAGAGAGTGCTGTATTGCCCATATCATGCTGTGATTGGTAGCTTAACGCCATTGCATGCATGGCTCAGCAACATGCCCTTTTTCTTGCGACACCTTCTGCTTCTAAGAATACCAGCAGGTGTTACTATTTTTCTACTGATAAGATGAACAGTTTATACCACGATATCTCTGAATTAGGAAGATAGGCACACGGGTCGGGCTGTATCATGCCAAAAGTGCCAAGGCAGCAGCAGCAATAATAATAGGAATGCAACAGTGTACACTGGAGACTCAGTCTCGGTTGGATAGGTAAAAACGTGTGCGGACTACTAATCATTCTGCCAGCTGTTGATCAATAATAAGCTAAAGGAATTGATATGAATCTTGATATACCCAACAGCCCAGCATCTATTTTCAATTCATTGAGCGGGGCACAGGGGTTCGCCCAGGAGATGACAGCAGTATGGTAAGGCGGCTATGACCATTGCGTGCAGCTGTCATTGACTGTATGATGCAGAAGGGAATAGGTACTGCATTAATTTGAAACATATTTATTTGGCGATAAAGCCGCTGGAAGCATCAATGAATACTTCATCATTGGCACGTGCATGATTTCAGCCTAGACCTACCATAGCAACCACAGAAAGGGTCAGAATTATTGTACTACTTCTCATAAACAATAAGGTTCAATTGTCGTGGATAGCAGCAACTCTTTTTTTTTCCTATCTTCTTCAGGAACAAGTTCAAGATATAAGTTGTTCGTAGGAATTAAAAATAACGAAAGGGCCTGGACGCATTCGCACGGTCGCTAGATCCATCACAGACGCAAGCAAGAGAAAGAATTGTAACCCCCGTGCCTCCATTCTCCTTTGACTTTTTTTTTTTTTTGGCTCGGGAAAACCTTTGGTGATATATTTCCAATTTTGACTTTTTGAGTAACCATACAGTTGGACACACAACACTGGGAAACTCTTCCGTCTTAGAGCGCACTGGGGGAATTGTGCCAATTCTGGTAAATTAATGGTGCACCATTTTACCAACTCTGGCCATTCACACTGTGTTGCGGATCTGTCCACCAGCCTTCTTGCCTCTATTTTTCCATTGAAGGACCTTTTTTTTTTCTCCCCGAATGAACCCGCGCTCATATCATTGTCCTATACGGGACACATACAAACAGCATAGGAAATACTCAGTTCGAGTGAGACTAGGATATTTATATCCCAATTTTACCTTTTTTTACCTGACTGACAGTGAAAACTGGGTTTCCCATTTACTTATTGCTGTCAATCACCCCTGGTTTATTATAGATGTAGTGCCCACTCAATGCACATCATTAATGGGTCTGGGCTGCCATCGCAAAGCAATGGAAAGGTGTCGCAAAATGAATGGCTTGGCAATGCTGGTTTCACTTCCTCGCACAGTTCAAGTGACGTGTAAAGACCGAGGCACAGGGCCAATCGTAAACATTGACGCGAAACAAGGTGAAGGAAATAAAGCGCGGTCAAAGAGTGAGAGGCTGGTGATGCTATTTTTGCACTGTGCCTGTGCTTTTTTTCCAGAGTGGCACATCTCATTTGCGAGTGTGCAACCAGGCATTGTAACCCAGAAGACCAAAAAAAGAGAATTTAAAGGGCCGTTAAAAAGTTTACGCACGCCTGATTATTTTTTATTCTTGTACTAGAAGTCCTCTCCTCTCCTTTCATCTCCACACAGTCTTTCTTTCTCTCTTTCTTTCCCTTCCTCTCTCCACTTCCTGCTCATCATGGTGTCTCGCTTCGGCTTCATTGTGGGCTCTGTTGCCCTGATTGCGTCCGTGTTTACGCGCGAGGCTCAAGCTGGTGGCGGTCAAATTGTTCAGCTTGTCGACTCGACCAACTTTTGTACCTTCTTGCCTCCTGCCGACAGCACGGATCGTCTTATCTCGGATACGGAATGGAATGCTCAGGCTTACTGCATGGGCAATACGCCTGAAGCTACTAACGCGAACTCGCTTCCCGACGGCTTCATCCTTTCGGCCCACTACGTTGCCACGGACGACTACGTCCAGATTACTGGCCAAATCGATCCCAGCAAGGCCAACCTCGACTCGTCCGATGATGGTGGTCAATATGATATCAGAGCCCCCGACGGCGCCTCCTGCGCTGGTTACAAGTATTTCGTCAACCTGATCGAGCCTACTGGCGACACGTACTGCATCCGCTGCTGCGTAAGTGACCTAATCTTGAAATTATGCTAGTGTCGTTAGCTCACCGATTTATTTCTCTATAGCACACGGAAACCAACTGCAACCGTGGTATTTCTCAGAAGGGCTGCGCTCGTATTGTTCCCGGTGATTTCAGCGGCCCTGGCGTCCCTAGTGGCGGCAGCACCTCTAGCTCTTCGAGCTCTGCCTCGTCTCCTTCGTCTCCGTCTTCGAGCGACAGCAGCTCGGCTGGAGGTGCCCAGCCTAGCGACTCTTCGTCCTCCTCTTCCTCCTCCAATGGTGATGCTAGCGCCTCTGCTGGTGTGTCTGCTGGCGTTTCTGTTGGTGCTTCTGCCGGTGCATCCTCCGCGGGTGGCTCCTCTCCAGCTGGTGCTTCGGCTGGTAGCAGCAGTGCCGCTCAAAGCAGCTCGCACGCCGCTGCTTCCTCTGCGGGCACTTCCTCCGCTCTTGCGGGTAGTGCTTCTTCAGCCGGCTCCTCCTCGGCTGCTTCCTCGGCTGATTCTAACGAGAGCGTAACGGCTCAGTCTGTCGACAGCGGTGCTTCGCGTACCACCACTGGATCCATTCTTATCGCAGCCGCCGTTGCTGCCCTGGCCTTCGCTGCCTAAGCGCATAACATTTTTCGCTGTTTTGTTCACCGCTGTCTGTACTAATAATGCGCAACAAATATTCACTTTTCACACACTCTCACTCACAACCCACGATTTTTGTCCTCTTCCGATCAATGCACGCACAGCCTTCTTTTCTGTATTTCTATACCTGATAATAACTATAAAAACCAAAAGATATCACAAGTTTCGTTTGTGAACAGACATGGCTCTTTGTTCGCCTCGCAGATCTCTCGCGTGACGCGTCACAAATGAGACCTCGTGACACGTCGCACATATACGATCGCCTCCAACCCCCCGATTCAAACGCAGGTGTCACAAAAAAGTAAATTTTTTACTACAGCCTATGGATGTAAAGCGTACAAGAACGTGGATCAAGGAGATGAACTATGCCGAGTAGGGGAGGCAAACAGGAGAGAGGGGGTAAAGGGATTGTAAAAGACTAAATGGTGTAAGTGCATATCATTACTTTTTTAAGCGAGCAATGCAGCGAGACCGGCCAGACCAACAGCGGCCAACAAGATCGGCGACTTGACGTAGTTGTTTCCAGCAGCAGAAGAAGCATGGTGGTTGCGAGAGGCAGCATCCTTGACTTGCGGTGTGGAAGAGGGAGAAGGGTGGGAAGTCTCGGAAGTAGAGCTCATGACGGGCATGCTGGCGTTAGCAGACTGTGACTGGACGTTTTGGGCCGACTGGATGTTTTGAGCCACCACAGCTTCTTCCAGTAAGTCATGAGGCTCGTGGTCGTCGATACACTCAGCAGCAGTGGAGAACTTGAAGCCGTGCTTCGAAAGATACTCGATAATATGGGGCACCTGCGCAATGGATTCCTTATACAGATCTAACCAAGAAATATATCAGTCACCCTGTCATGGTAAATTAAAGGACACATACCATGTTGCAGACTAATGAAACCTGGGTCCTCGTGCAGGTTGAGACCAGTGTCAGCACCAGACGATGCGTTCTTGAAGGCGCTTTGGATGCGCACAGAGTGATCTTTCATCATGTAGACATCGTAGTCTGTCGGATCAACGTTCCAGAGCAGGATCTTGTAACCCATAGCTTTCAGCAGGCCCTTGACACGATCATCGGCCTCACCAAAGGGAGGGCGGATATAGCGGGGCTTGATGCCAATGGCGTTTTTGATGGCCTCTTCAGTAGCCTTGACTTCATAAATGATTTGCTCGTTGGTCAAGCTCATCAAGTGAGGGTGCGAAAAAGTATGCGAGGCGATCTGATGACCTGCTTCGTATGCACGCTTGACGACCTCGGGATATTTCTCAACATGAGCGCCCATAACGCAGAAGGTGGCCTTGATGTTATGTTCATCGAGGATATCAAGAAGATGCTCGGTGTAGTTGCTAGGGCCATCATCAAAGGTAAGCGCCCAAGTGTGATCACGCGGGCAGCCAAAGACATCTTCAGGGGTGGGGTTGTTGCCACAGCTCTCGAAGCAGCGGTCGTCCTTGTTCTCCTCACCGTCGCAGGTTGTATTTTCGCACACGCCAGAGCCAATAGGTCGGATGGGAAGATCGGGCACACGAGACACGTCGACCATGTCCAACCAAGCCCGGTTCTCCGGTACATCAATGTCTTCGGGCTCGCCTTGAGCCAACACGCCAGTGGCGAGCCACATTGCACCAAGCAAGAAGCAGGATGTCGTTTTCATGGTTATATTCTTCGCTGACAGTTGGTTGGACGATCGTTTTGCGTGTCGCTTATATAGTGAAGCCGGACAAATATGTAGAATGAGCTGACGCGAAAGATGAATATCAAAGGTGACCGAAACACACAATAGATGACATGATTGTTTGGCAAAGTTTTAAAGTCGAAGTAACAGTAGCAAATACAAGTCTGACGCGCCACAACGAGCTTATTTGTATGTATGCCCATTAGGAAGACTATTACCATATATGCATATTGGAGACAACGACATTTGTCTCTCTCTGGGTCGGCTCATGAACAACCGTGGCACAACAACCGTAAGCGGAAAGTTACTTCCTGCAAGCGCCAGTTCTTTTGCTGCACTATCACTTCCGTAATGTCAGGCGTTTTCTCCACCGTAGAAAAGAAAGAAGTAAACGAGCGTCCTGTCGCAGTCAAGACGTACTGGAAACGCCACGGTCGGCTTGTGCGCAATCATTGCCAGCGCGAATTGTGGGCATGGCGCACTTTGTCTTTACCATCCGAAACAGAAGCTCGTCATCGACATGCAAGTTCGTGAGAAAGGGTTCAGTTTGAGCAAAGAAGCTAATATCCCTATCCCATTTTATTGGCAGATCATATATTTCCTGGATGTCGAGGAGAGCGAAGCGGCGACTTCGATCACGATGCCTTCGTACGTGTGTAGTCTGGCTGAAAAGCCGGGTAAGGACCTTCAAGCACACCAAGTATTGCAGCAGATAGCGCGCGCACTTGTCTTTATCCATAAGCATGGGATTGTCCACTGCGACCTCAGTCCTACCAACATACTTTTAGACACCATGGGTCGCATGGTCATCACCGACTTTGGATGTGCCCACACACTCGGAAAGAACTACCAGACCGATGATCCCGAGGACATTGATGAGATAGGCACAAGGTCCGTCGCTGCTTTAGGCACGTTATGGTCGTCTAACCATGTGTCTACGTAGGCCATACAAGGCTCCGGAACATCTGTTTGGATACCGCGTCTATACATCCGCCACTGATGTATGGTCCTTGGGTGCCATTGTAGGCGAATTGTTACTCGGTCGACGTATTTTTAGAGGTGAAAGCGATCTTGAAGCCATTGGTAGCATCGTCCGCACTCTGGGCCCTCCTCCAAGACAAGTTCAGGACAGGGTACGTTTTCGATAAAGATAAATATCAGGGTATACGCATGCAGGTATCCTCGTAAATCACTCATGCATTATACGCACCTATGGTACAGGAAATGCGATCTTATCCAGACGCAGACAAGCTCGTCTTTTTCAATTTCAATATCCATGTTCCGTTCGATGAGGACGACGAAGAGAGCACCGAGGCTGATCTCGAGAGACTCAAGCCACAAGCTTTAGAGGATATTTTAGAAAACTCTCAAATGGACAAGCGATACCAGCGGCTACTCAAGCGGATGCTGACATGGTCAGTGGAGGATAGAATTAGACCGCAGGAGGTAAAAAACGAATCCGCAAAAGAGCGCACTTTTGCTTTAACAAAACGCACTTTAGATTCTAGATTCACCGACGGTACTCAGCGCAATGGCATATGTTCAATAGCAAACAAGTAAATCCTAGTATTATTCCTGTAACAGGAGGAGTGGGATAGAAGGAGAAGGAGGAGGAGGAGGAGGAGTAAGGACAATAAGAGGAGACTAGTCGACATTATGTATATTTCGCTGGAGTGTGTGGGGTAAGGGACAGGGGAGATGGATAAAGAAGGGCAATGGGACTGAGTGGCGTTGAAAGGAGGTGCAGGCTATTGGGCAGATTCAGATCCAGCAATGAGAATGGGGCAATGAGACGTTTTTCTTTCGATTTCTTGGGTGTGTTTTGGGGGATCTGTGCCCCAACAACCAAAGACAAAAAAAAAAAAAGGTTAATATTACTTTGAGTAGTGTTTCCCTCGGCTCTTCTGCTTGTTATGGCTGAATTTGCGGATTCATTTCTAAAAAACCTGGGCATCCACGCTTCACCTCTGTTAGCGTCTACGCCAGCTGCACAGCTGTCAGATCGTCTTGGACAGCTCGGTGACACTTTGCGTTATGCACGGACCTCGTTATCGCTTGCCTCTCTTAGCCAGGCATTGATCGGCACCACTTCCACCCACTCCTCCTCCAACGGCACATCTCGAAAAGACCTGCCCTCACCTATTCCTCCTGCACCCGAACAAGCCAAGGGACGTCTCTCTGTCAACGTGGTCGAGGCACGCAACCTTACGGTCGTTGACCCAAGCAAAGCCGATATTTATTGCCTTGTTCAATATGACGCCAACGTTATCTCCACCCTTGATGTGCCTGATCAAAGCGACTCTCCTACCAGTATTCCTATTCCCAACGCCTCTCGAAACAACTACCATGTCCCTTCCAATCAGCAATCAAAGCCTGTCAATGTCTTCCAGCTCGCCATGGAAGCAAGTTGCCCTAAATGGCGATATAATGCCACGTTGTAAGTAAAGCACGGAAAGTCCAAAAAGTAGGTGCTCACACGTATTTCTTTAAGCGATGTGTGTCGCGACGAAGAAGAACTGGTAGCCTATGTGTATGATCGAGGCAATCGATTATCGAATGGCGACGATCGGTTTCTTGGCATGGTCAAACTCAAGCCGTCGCTGCAAGCCAAACGCACGATTGACCACTGGTACAAACTGGAGCCGCGTGCCGATGCACCTTCTCAAGCCTATGACGGCAACGTGACAGGTGAACTCAGACTACAGCTCGAGTACAGTTCTGTGGGTCCTGTAAGTTGTATCAACCATTCTTATTTCATCATTACTAAAAATTTTTAGACCAAGCTCACGCCTGAATCCTTTCGCATTGTACGCCAAATCGGCCATGGCTCCTTTGGCAAAGTATACCAAGTCGTGAAACGCGACACAAAGCGTACCTACGCCATGAAAGTCCTCTCGAAACGCATCCTCATATCACAAAACGAAGTCGCCCATACCATTTCCGAGCGTAACGTCCTCATACGCACCCTGAGCAGTCCATTCATCGTTACCCTGAAATTCAGCTTCCAGACGGCAGACCATCTCTTTCTCGTCATGGACTATATCCCAGGCGGTGAGCTTTTCAACCTCCTGCAACGTGAGCGCTTCTTGTCCGAGGACCGCGCCCGTTTCTATGTCGCCGAGCTGATATGCGCCCTTGAGCATGTTCACATGCACAATGTCGTCTACCGCGACCTGAAGCCAGAAAATATCCTCCTCGACGCTCAGGGTCATGTTGCCCTGACCGACTTTGGTCTCTGCAAAGAGCTGAAGCAGTCCTCGGATACGACCATGACCTTTTGCGGCACTTCCGAATATCTTGCACCAGAGATGGTGCGCCAGGAACCTTATACTCAGGCTGTGGACTGGTGGGGTCTTGGCATTCTGCTTTACGAACTCTTGACCGGCGAGCCACCTTTCCATTCCGTCCATCTCGACGTGCTGTATCGACGCATCTGCAAAGCACCACTCAAGTTCCCGTCATCACCCCGTCTGTCGCCGGAAGCGTGTCACCTGATTGCCCTCTTGCTCAACAGGAATCCGAAGGCCCGTAACGAAGCGGCTGCTGATATCAAGTCCCATCCCTTCTTTGCTAATATCCAGTGGGACCTCATTGCACGTAAACAAGTGAGACCACCTTCCATGCCACAGCACTATCGCCAGCAACAGCAACAGCAGCAGCAACAACAAGTCCATCCCTCCTTCCTTTCCATTCGCAAATCGGATCCCATTAGCTCCTCCAATCAGTCCGTTTTCAAAGGCTTCAGCTATGTCCCAGCCGATGATACCGCCAGCGTCACCAGCCGTCGAACAATGGCATCCTCTTTATTATCCTTTGACGATGATCTTGATGACGACCTGTGGCAATAGCCACTTTGTACATACGTTTTGCTTCATTCTATACTATATATACCTACGAGTTTCATTACGAGTTTCATTCATTCTAACACGAGTCTACTACAGCTGCACCGTGGAAAGTGAAATATACATGTTATGCCATAATGACATGCAGTTTATCGTCATTTTATGCGGGGTTATAAGCGCTTCTATAGGTAGCACTTGTATAAAAATACAGTAGCCTTCGATTTCTGTCTCTTGGCAAAATACGCGGCATCCGCGATTGCCGTCTGACTTTCATACATGTATGTGTTCTCCCTTTCGCCCGACGAGGCATTGGAGCGTTGATTACGTATATGAGTCGCTTTTAAAGTTACCAAAGCGGTTGACACTCCCCACCGGTATGTATGTAAAGCATCACAGCAGTCCCGTTGCAGGGTGGTAGAAGACTTCGAACACGTATTGTGATAGCGTAAACTTTTGATTATTACAACCATCATAATTGATGACTATATATGAGCTATGTGTATCTTACTACCGAGTACTGTCTTTAGGAAGGAAAACTACATTATGTGCATAAATTATATCCTTCAGAGGATGTGTGATACGATGACCTCGTGCAAGAAAAGCATATTTATTCACGCTATGGATGACAGATTGCTGACATAGAAAAGCGGTCGTCGATCTTTAAATGCACGTTTTGGCACACAGCAGTGAAATAAACTAAACAGGCTTACGTGTACTTCTAGAAAAGTGCAACGAGCATACATAAAACAGAAGTTTGTTAGTATATCATTAGTAATGTATATATAGGCTGCGAGTTTTCTGTATTGCTTCAATATGTAAACATCGGTCTATGTCATCTTCCCAGTTGAATATTGCAAGACCCGCTCTTGTCGCAGCTGCAAGGGCCACAGGAGCATTGGCTTTCTGTAATTCTGGAGAACAAAATAAGCAGAGGAAAAGCATGGGTTCATTAGAGGGGAAAATTATGATTGCTGCAGGTTCTCCGCTATGGCACGGGGAACATGCGTCATTGTGTGACCCAAAGTGAATAGCCAAAGTGGCAAACAGAGCCAGTGGAGAGCAGTGTATTTATTTCTCTGACACCGAATTCAGATAAGGGCTGGATATACCAGGTCAAGGGTGGCAAGTGGGCAGGAATAGAGATGGAAGAAATATTGATACAATCAAAAGGGGATGTGATAATTGTAAAAACGCATGGTTGTTTTGGCTGAGGATATATATTTCTGTGTTTTAAAATGGACGGTTGTGTATTAGGATGAGCATCTGCCAAATTATGAGGAACGTTTTATTGCAGTAAAAGGAACGTATGGTGCCAATACTACTGTCACTGCTACGATGACCCACTCACCTGCGACTGCAACTGCAAAGGAGGCCTCTCACTCCACTGCCAATACAGCTCCTTATGTGCATCAAGGTCCTCATGCCATACAGAAGCCGGCACCCCATTCTACTTGTCCTACTGTGCCTGACGAACCTACCTCGGCTGTACCTGACAAAAACTCCAAATCCCCCATGCTCTACAATTATCCAAATGGCGCCATGCCAGAAGCAGTACGAAAAAGCTATGTTCAGCAGAAGCTTCCAGTCCGTCAGCAGAGTTTGGTAGCTGCTTTGACCACAGCATCCCCATCACGTCCTCTCACGTGTATGCTCGACGGCAACCCTCGTCTTGGTAGAGCCTTTTCGCATAACCTCCCATCCTCCCTCTCTTCTTCTACTTTACAAAACAGATCTACTCCCTTTGAGAGAAGCGCTACCATCACATCTACCTCCAAGACGACGACAACAGCAGCACCGACCGTTGACAACCAGACTGGTCCTCTACCTACTCGCACCTCTAGCATATTTCAGTCCCCACGACCGCTTCCCCCTTCCAAGCTGTCTATTACTCCAAAAGTACCACTGGGTGCTCACCAAGAAGCAGACGAGCCCAAGTCAGCCGCCAATGAAGACGAGGAGGAAGACGACTTTAATTTTCGGGATCGGCCACCGTCTTCCGTTGTTTGCATCCAACCCATCACAGTTGCATCCGAAAACTTGTCGCCCTTTTCACCCCAAACACCAGCCACTCCCCACCCTTATCAATTCCCTACAGACTCGGCTCCTCCAGTTTCTATCACCACCATGTTGTCCACCTCTCCCTCACGTCCTCTTCCTCCCCCTCCTCCTTCTGAAGACGATCTCTGCTCACCATCGCCTATCACCCCAAGCGAGTCCCGTCGCCCGTCCGAGGCTGCCTCCATTGACACAATTGCTACTACCGCTACCTCCACCAAGATTCCTGCCTTCTTGCGTGACAACGACCAACAGCAACGCTCCAACGTGAACAGTAAGTCTGTCATACAGCTCATATGTACACATTCTTGATGTCTGGCTTTTTAGAGATCTACCCTATCCACAGTCGGTCCGACTCTTCGATCACTCTCTCCCATACAAACATAAGTACAGACTCGCTATCTCGCATTTCGTGCGATACAGATCTGGACACCTTTGCTGGTGAGGTACCGCCCCTGTCCGCCTCAGTCAGTGAAGGCACGCAGGAGAGAAGTCGCCAGTCGATCTTCTTACGGATGCAGCAAAAGCGCGAGGAACAGCGCAAATCTATCTACGCCTACCGTCAGAATAATCAGGTACAGCACCCTATGGTATACCCTGCCATTCTGTCCGTTGTCGCGCGTGAACTCTACCGTCGCCTATCTACATCTACCATCACGAAAGACAATATTGAGTACCACAACGTCTTCCGTGGTAAAGATGCAGTGGTAAGTGTTTACAAGATCTATATAATGATATTTAACCAGAAAATTAGGAGCTATTATTACAAATTCTGCGTACGCCTGACAGAAACCTGGCTCTGCTGGTCGGTCGTGCACTGGATATCCAGATGTTTCTGCACGATGTGAACTATGAGCATCATCTGCGGGACTCGGTGGACGAGCTCTATCAATTCCGTGAGCAAGTTGGTGCATCTATGGGGCTTCCAAATACACGGGGAAGCACGATCGAGGACGCTTTATTTGCAGACCAGCAGAAAGACCATGATGGTAAGAATATATATGAGGATACTGGGATATGGCTATTAACATTCGCGTTATCTGAAGTCGACAATATGGAGCTTCCTACCGGTGTCTTTACTGTCTTGACCGACTGTTATTCGCCTACATGTTCTCGAGATAGAGGCTGCTACAGCTCTAGTTGCCCGCGTAAATCAACCAAGGTATATGCTTAACACTGTATCACCGGCGTGTTCTAATGTAAGAATAGACCTTGAAGCGATCCCAAAGTCAGTTATCACTAGATGCAAAGGTATATCTTCATTTGTTTATCTAAACCTCTAAACTTACCTGCTGCTAGCAGGAATCACGAAATCTTTGGATTCACTCGGTTCCCAAAGAAGTTGTGGATGCCACACCTCCTGAAGAACGTCGGCGACAAGAATGTATATACGAGCTGATACACACCGAAGAAGATTTCGTTAGAGACCTTCAATATGTACATAATGTAAGTTTAGGTTGCACTAAATGCAGCAGGTTCACTAATATAAGCCACAGTTTTGGGTTAAACCTCTGATCACTAGCGACATTATCCCCTCGGAACGGTGCGAGCATTTTGTCCAAGAAGTCTTTTGGAACGTGGCCGATATCGAGAAAGTCAACACGCAGCTCTCACGAGCGCTATGTGAACGCCAGGCAGAGCAAGACGTAGTCCACTGCATCGGTGACATTATGCTCGAGTACGTCTGCGAGTTCGATCCTTTTGTCGCCTATGGCGCGCATCAAGTTATCGGCAAGTTTAACTTTGAACTTGAAAAGAAACGAAACCCTCAATTCGCGCAATTTGTGGAGGTAAGCCTAAATCATTTAATCAGGATAATGATAGTGATTTGACAGCATCGTTCTTTTTTTTTTTTGCGTTATGGCTTAGGAAACTGAGCGACGACCTGAATCACGTCGCTTGGAACTGAATGGTTATTTGACAAAGCCGACAACGCGTTTGGGACGGTACAACTTGCTGCTACGCGAGATTTTGAAACGCACGCCAGAGGAGAACCCCGATTTTGAGCTCATCCCTCAAATCATGGAGTTGATCACCGAGTTTTTGCTTCAAGTGAACAAGGAAACTGGTATATCTGAGAACATGTTCAACTTGCATCAGATCGAGGAGCGTTTGTCGTTCAAGCTTGCAACAGACTTTGTGGTACTTTCATCATTGTGCATAATGTATATTTGTATGACTGACTTGCATGACGATAGGATCTGCGACTGCGTGACAGAGATCGAGAGCTGGTTATGAAAGGCAGAATGAAACGCAAAGGCAATGCATCTTCCGACGCATCAGATCTGCAGGTATTCTTGTTTGACCATTATCTGGTGTTCGCCAAGATTCGATACCAGAATCATCTCGAGTATTACAAAGTGTACCGGAAGGTAATGGACTCTCAGAAACTTTTATGTGTAGCATCGACTGACGTTCGTAACCACCATACAGCCGATTCCTCTCGAGTTGCTTACTGTGACAGTCCCCGGTAGCAATTTCAATAACCGTGCGAAACGCGCAAGTTCAATCCTACCCTACAGCCGTTCGACCTCCATGCTCCCTGCGTCCTCCACAGCTGTCCCAAAACCATCTACATCCGAGAATCTCAACAGCAACAAGCCTGGCAACACTGCCATCACCTTTTACCACCACGGTCGCAGAGGATCTCCTCCCATGACACTCTACGCATCCGGCAGCACCATGCGGAGGACGTGGGTCGACAAGATTAAGGAACAGCAGGAGATTCTCGCCGAGAAGCGGCGTATATTTGCGGTCCAACCTCTTTTACAGCGCCAGTTTGGTATTACAAACAAGGTCAATAGCACTGTCATACTACGTAAGTGTCGGAAATATGGGTCTTTACCAGAGAGCGTAATTATTAACCCGTAAAAAAAAAAGACGAGGAAGACCAAGAAGGCCGACATTCTCGGCGAGTCATTGTTGGGGCGGACCATGGCGTTTACATCGGCGGCAAGGATGACGAGGAAAGTGTCATGCGGATTCTATCCGTAGAAAAGGTATCTCAAGTTGAGCTGGTGGACAACGCACAGCTTTTGGTGCTGGCGGATAAAACCCTTTGGTCGTTTCCCGTTGAAATGCTGGATAGCGAGATCCAGGCCAAGAAGATCCGACCTATCAGTCAACATGCGGCATTTTTCCACGTGGGTCAGTGCATGGGCAAGACCCTGGTGTGCGTTGTCAAAACCAGCACATTGACCCCTACCACAATTCGTGTCTTGGAGCCTGTCATCGCCGAGGAAGATAAAAAGGGTCGACGAAAATTCATTCAACGCCTCGTCCGTAATGGTTCCGAGAATCTGCGACCATACAAGGACTTGTATCTTCCGAGCGAAGCGTCTGCCATCAGCTTGCTCAAGACTAAAATGTGCGTGTCATGCCCTCAGGAAATAGGCGTCATCGATATGAAAACATTTGAAGTCCAAGGTAGGACAATATCTCCCTTCTCCCCGTGCAAGACTACGGAAAGGTTTCACACGTTCTTCTTTTTAGCTTTGCTCGACCCAGATGATGAAGAGCTGGATTTTGTTTTCTCTCGTCAAGACGTGCGGCCAGTTTCTATATATCGCATTCAGTTTGCAGAATACCTCGTGTGTTACAACGGTAAGTAAAGGAAATACACGTTTAGACGCATTCTGCTGATGTATGCTCTTCCATGAATTTGTATGATCAGAATTCGCATTCTTCGTAGACCAGCGCGGGCGTTTTAAGCGGTCAAAAGGACGAATTGACTGGGAGGGTGTGCCAGACGCATTTGCACTCCAGTACCCGTACATCCTCGCATTTGAGCCGGAATTCATCGAAGTGCGGAATATCTTGACAGGAGGGCTTGAGCAGTTTATTCGCGGCACCCATATACGCTGTACAAAGGCGTCACCAGGCACGATATATGGTACGATGAGTGACCCAGATAATGATCGCTACCAGCTCGTATTCGAGCTGGAACTTGTAAGGAAGCACCCTACCAGCATATCACCATTGGTTCAACAGCCATCAACAACGACATTCTTCTGATTACCCCTCCTCTTGACTGTTCAAGCTCCTCTTGATCGGTCAAAAGAAAAAGAAAGTAAAATATCATATCATCCCATATCGTGCATGTGTGAGTGTGTCCTAACCCGGCTGCGTGGAGAACGGAATCGTTGGGACTGAAAAGGAAGACAGAGCGTTACACCAGATGAAAGAATCGGAACAAGTGCGCGCGCGTGTATATTAGATACAGTATTCCTAAAGGCAAACGAACTGTTCTATTTGTCATGTATATCTATGTGCTGCTATTTTGCTTTCGACATAGCGAATAATTCATCAATATATATATATATATATACATTTTCATGTGACAAGGGCGAAAGTCAACGACAGACCTGAAGATAAAGATACATGAGAAAAGAAGCAGCAACAAAGAAAAAAGGAGAAAGTAGGTCTGTGGGAAAATATCACAACACGGCGAAAATGAGAGCAGGTCACCAAGTTCATGCCGTCGTCAAGGTGAAGACCTTTATGCATGGGGAAGGCAAAAGCTGTCAAATAACTGTCACATGCGTTTTCCGAGAAATTGTTGAGTGACTTTTCACTAAGAAATACTTAACCATATCATGTGATATGTTTCCTAGCAAAGTATTAGAAGTAATACAGGTTTGGAACTTGTCGCGCCGCCGAATCAGATTCTTATTGGGCCAAATCTGCGGGGAAGAGCTCTCAGGTTAAATTAGGAAGACACCAGAATGGTTCATCCCTTGTGCACCTTCGTGAAGCGTTTGCGGAGTGCAACAAACCACTTGAACCATATTGAACAGCCGCACAAAAAAAAGCACCAAGGGAAATCCGAATCCAATTTAAACAAGCTTTGATCAAAACTTTCTCTACTTTTTTTTTTGCGTTTGTGTAGCACATGGGCAACAAATTATCTTCAAGACGCAAAAACAAGTACATGGCGTCGAATACAGCCACGTCTTCGACTTCAGACGACGCGCAATCATCCTCTCACACCAGTTTATCCATGACGACGAGCAGTAACGGACGGCTATACCATGACAATGCCACTTCTTCTTATTGGTTCCCAAGAGACTTTGAAGAAATGGACCGCCTAATTGGTGTAAGCAGCACCTTTTTTTATATGACTCGTTGAGTGGTAATATGCTGACACGACGTTTATCATAGCAACACTTTGCCATCAAGACGTTATTTGATGGGTAGGAACAATCACCGTACCTTTTTCCCTGGTAAATTAATTATGACTATTTGATGACAGCGAAAATATTCATGGCAAGGTCAAGTCTTTGCTCAACCTGGAAAAGGGTGCGAAAATTCTCGATATTGCGTGTGGCCCCGGCACCTGGCTTATGGTAAACCCAGCGCGGAAAACGCTTCTACATATACCAAATGAAAACGAACCCTTTCTACAGGATGTGGCAACCGAATATCCCAACTGCGAATGTATTGGCGTGGACATGGTCGACGTGTTTCCCACAGATATTCGACCGAGTAACGTGAAATTCCAGGTTGGCGATGTGATGCAACGCCTGCCTTTCGAGGATGACACTTTCGATTTTATCCACGTTCGCCTCATGCTCGTAGCACTCATGAAAGAAGAGTGGGAGCCAATGTTACGAGAAGTCCTCCGCGTCCTTAAACCTGGTGGTTGCGCGCAGTCCGTCGAGGCTGGCATGCTCGAAAACGGCAATGCCTTTGTGCTTAAGGCTGGCTTCGCTTGTAAGTTCACTTAATCCACAACAAAAAAAAAAGAGACAGCATTCAGCTAACATAATCATGACTGTTGTAGTCCGTGATATGATGCTTGCCAAAGGTCAGCATGCGTATGCTGCTTCACACATGAACACCCTGATGAATGCAGCTGGTTTCGAGATTGTTGACTATGAGCGCCGTGACATTATTCTATGTAAGTGTATTTAAAATAATTAGGGAGGGAATAAGTTACTAAAGCATATTATTGTAACTGTTGTAGCCAAGAAAGACCAACTGACACGCGAATTTCACTGGGACCTTCTGAATATCTTCAGCACTGCTCAGCCCGTCATCCAACCTGCTCTCGGTCTCGCCACAGAAGACTACCCTCAGTTTATCGACCGTCTCGGCGTCGAAATGCAAAAGAAACCCGATGCAAATTGGTCCTTTACCGTCTGCTGTGGCCAAAAGCCTCACAAGGTGTAAACCAAGGAAAAACAAAAACAAAAAAAGAATCCGGCCTCCTCCAGTCAAAACTTGCTCAACTTCCTTTCACACAACACACACACACACACACACACACACCATACGCACATTCTATCACTCCTTCCAGCAAGCAACACCTCCCTCTCTTTCTGCCTCTCTTCTTGCCGTCCCTCTTTACCCTCCTCCTTTCCTACCCTCCCTTCTCTCTCGCTATTATGCCCCACAATCATTATACATCATCGACTCGTGTATATGTCTCCAGGTATATGTGCGTTCTCGCTCGAGTGCCCCACCGTTGCGCTGGTTGCAATAGGCAAACATCGTGTCTGTGATCGATTACGGATGCATGCATGCGTGCGTTCCACCGTCACACATGGACACTCATACACGGACTCGCATATCCTTTAGCTCTTCCTACGCATATTCCCCCGCCCCTTTTTTGTCGTCGACAGTTCTATATCTTTATATTCATACTGATCTACAATATATAAACTCTGTTATCTAACTGCTTTCTAAATCTCTTGGCTATATTCGTGTGCACCAAATGTTATGAAAATTCGGGATTTTCCGAGCGTTTATCACATATCGTTTATGACCGTACAAGAACGTAAGACAGCATCCAATATACTGTAGGATGTTGGATATGTCACGGAATACTCTTCAAATGGCGCTTATACCTACGCACGAAGGGTAAGAATAGCTGAAAAATCAAAAGTGTTGAAAAAGGACTGAAATTTGACGGTCCTTGAATGGCAAAGAAATCGCGATCGTGTATTCGGTATTCTCGTTCGCGTGTTCGTGCTCTTCGTTTTAACTTCTTACAATGCCGCCTACGATCGTGAATTCGCTTGCGGTCCCTTCGTCGTACAGGGACAATCAATACCAGGTACAGTACTGTGGAATGTCTCTTTGTGATTATCAGCTCATTCCTGGGTAGGGTACGGCTGATCAATTCGACAACGAGCTGTCACAGACGACGACACTCTACGTCGGCAATCTCTCTTTCTATACCACCGAAGAACAGATCTATGAGCTTTTCTCCAAAGCAGGTGAGATTAAGCGTATTATCATGGGTCTTGATCGCAATCAAAAGACTCCTTGCGGTTTTTGCTTCGTCGAGTATGGATAAAGTATTATGAACTCTATATCTATAGGCATTTAACCACTCGTTACCTTCTGCATATTTCACAGATACTACCACCGAGCAGACACACTTGACTGCATGAAGTATGTCAATGGCACTAAACTCGATGAACGTATAATCCGGTGTGATCTTGATCCTGGCTTTAAAGAGGGACGGCAGTATGGTCGTGGTCATAGTGGTGGCCAGGTTCGTGACGAGTACAGAACAGAGTATGATGCAGGCCGTGGTGGTTGGGGCCACCGTACTCGTGCAGAACTTGAACGCGAGCGTGCACGCCAACAAAAAGACAATTACGAAGCTATCCGCGAGGTTCCCGCAGGTGCAGACGAGTACAAGAGTCGCTTACCCGACGCCTCCTCTTCCAAGCGCAAGCGCAGCGCAGACGAATCAGACGACGAAGAAGAACGCCGACGCGAGGTAACGATTGAATAAGGCTTCTCGACTTTGAACAAACTTCTTATATGAATGCCACCATATTTAGAACCCGCGTTTCCGCGGCGACGAAGGCGACGAGGACGAAGATTAAAAGCCGTCCGTTCCTCCTTTCTTTTTCTTTTACTTCTCGACACATCATCGTTTTGGCAATATACATCTTCTTTCTTATCTGGGCATGCATACATAAGATTTATTGTACTTTTTTTCTTTTGATGGATGGGCATTTTACTGCTCAGCAGGAGCATTCTCCTCGCCCTCCTGGTCATCCTCGTCTTCCTCATCCTCCTCGAGGTCCTCATTCGAGACGGCATAGATGCGCAGGATAGGTCGGTTGGGGTCCTTGAGCATGATGTACTGGCCTTCAGGCAGCTGGAGACACATGTCGGCAACGGCCTTGACAATACCCCAACCGTTCTGGAGAGACAGGTTCATCTGTGCAGCGAAATCGCGCGGCTTGTAAGCCTGCGTACCCAGGATGACGTGGCGCGTGTTGATCTTGGGATCCATACGGGCAACGTAACTATAAACAGAAAATCAGTCTCTTTGTCTCCATGACTTGTAATAGATCATACCCAATCTTCATCTGCTCCGCACCAGCCAGAATAGACTGGACGGTCCACCGGGCAAGTTTGGCAGCGTTGTTCTTCATCTCGGCAGCAACAACCGCACCACGTTGAGAGTCCAAGCTCTTCTTCCACGAGAGCGTACCACCGGCACCCTGGGCGTTGGGGTCGAATTCGTTCAGGGCGCGGACAGTGACATACGTTGGCTGACCACCCAGCTTGACAGCCGCATCCACCTCGGTACGGACGACAAGGTACGTTCTATCGTCGGTCTCCTCTGCATTGGCGCTGGTGAGATCGAACTTCCGGTAGCGGTAACCGCACGAGGCCAGCTTGTCCTTTGTGTCTTCAGAGGCGAAGGGGTTGGGGTTCTCAAAGTTGTGAGTTTGCTTGTTGTCCAGAACCTGGCGGGCAAAGTTCTGGTTGATGTAGGTAGCCTCGTTGCTCAACGCAGACCACGAGTTGATAGTATCCTTGTCATTCTCAGCCGGCGGATCGGCAGTATTCTCGTTGACGGTGACATAGTCAAACACGCCGTTGGGACGCTTGTCGAGGATGACCTTACCGTCAACCTTCTTGATAACGATATCCCAAGGATACACAGTACGGGGGGAGCACATAAGAAGGGCAAGGACGGCATCGGTAGCATAGACAGAGGCGTTGTTGTCCTTCATGAATTGCTGAATAATGGGATCTTCAGAGGTAGTTGTGTCGTACTTGACACGCTCAATGCGCTGGAGCATCTTCTCGTTCTTTGTGTTGACACGGTCGTAGGTCTTGTTGTAGAAGTTGATGGAACCATACGAGCCAATATCCTCGGGAGTAGGGATACCGAAAGTGAGCTTGGAAAGACGGCTGAATTCAATTTCGTCGAGGACCTTCCAGTCAGGGCCGATATTGATCGAGGCATTGCGCACACGCTGCGGTTTATCGTAGTCCTTGTAGCCATACTTTCTCCGGTTGCCCTGTTGCTGGCGGTTACCACCGGGACCACGCTGGTTGACCTGGCGGTAGTTGCCCTGCTGCGCCTGGGGCTGTTGTTTGCCCTGGACACGACCGCGCTGGCCACCTGAAGCCTTCAGCGCCATCTTCTTGGCCGCAGCCGATCGGTTGTCCACCACGGAGAACGACGACTCGTCCTCAGTGTGAGTGTAGGCAAAAGCAGATGCGAAGGCAGCGCCATATGCCTGGTGTTGATCTATAAAGACGAGTCAGATTGAAAACATGAATACAGTCATTTCAACATACCGCGGTTGAATCGGTTGAATCCAGAGCGGCCCTGGCGGCCCGTGGTCTCACGGTTATCCTGCTTTTGGGAATCAGGATTGGTCCAGTCGGCAACACGACCGAGCTTATCGCCTTTGCTGTAAGGGGCGTACGGAATGTCGCGGAATTGGTTCGGAATCACATCGCTCGTCGGACCCCAGCCAGAAAGGGTGTCGTGCAAAGTAGGAAGTTGGAAGCTCGGCTTTTGGCTCATGCTGTAATTCAGTAATGAATTTAATCGAATCGTTCAGTTATAGAGATGGCGATGATCTTGACAAAGTGTCCTTACCTTTCTTGTCTTGTTGTGAAAAGAGGAAAGAGGGCTAAGTCACAGCTTTAAATGTCACCAGCCACCTCCTCATTCGTGCTTCATTTTCATATAAACCCCGACCATCTTCCTCATCCAAATGCTATACACCTCATGCCATTTTGTAAAAGACTACAGATACTCTCCTTATATTAGCAGAAGTACATAGTTGTATTTGTATAATTATTATTAAAGTTAGACGCCTTGAACAACACGAGGCCATGTTTCTCGAATCTAACGTACCGATAGTCATTTAATATTGTCTTTCCATTTCACTGAAATGCATACCTTTTCAAACAAAGCCGGTTTGGTTCTTCGAAGTGCATCCGGATCCTCAGCGAGACAGACAAACGTGGTAGCAACGCCCGATGAAATTACAGTGGCGATACTGGAGAACATGGACGAGCCAATCAAAAAGCAGACCAACACAACCACCGGCGTCATGCCTCCACCCTGGTTGTACTGAGGTTGGGCCGAGTGCAAATAGATGAAACCGAGAAGCGACGATAGGACACCGACCAGGAGACCACCCATGAATAGGACATTTCCGATAAGATTATCGTTTATCATGGCTTCGATACCACGATCCTTCATCATGTTCCACGTGCGCTTAGCCGAGGGAATGAATGCTTGCCCATAGATGGCAACGCCGCTGAAAGCGTAGTAAGTAAACCATTGCTGTAGGAACAAAGGCCGTTAATGATCAATCGTCGACTATTTTGGTTATACTACTTACAAAGAGTCCCTGCAGACACCCAACAATGCATTGCACGATACAAATCAAAAAACTCAGTACCGGGTTATCCGTGCTGTTTTGCGCCAATTGCAAAAAGTAGCGCACCATATTCACGAGCGCGATTAGCAAGCTGCCAAAGCAAATTGAACCGAAACTGGTTGTCAGCGCGCGACGCAGGCTCCCCCAAATAGGGTGCCGTGCTGTATCATTGAAAAAGTAGACCGTAGCAAACACGCCGGCCAATGTGACATGGGTTACGTAGCTTATGACCTGGGAGGTCCAGTAATAAGAAAATACCACGAACACCATGGCGAGGTTGAGGCGAGCATTGTTGCTTGTCGTGCTGAACCATGTTTGATACACGCCGACGACCACGAGCGAGAACCAGATGCTAAAAGCAGTTTGTACAATCAAGGAGATGATTCCTAAAACGATTGTGCTGGGATATCTGCGCGTAATGGAACAAATATTATCGAGCATCACTTGTCGATGCGGATTAACGTGAGCATGACAAGCTTCGAATAGCAGGATGCTTACCTGTAGCAAAAGGAATCCGGCTCCTCCACCACCAGAAGGCTAGGAGATACAGACATGAGAAGATCAAAAAGACGATGGCGGCCGAGTAGTAATGCTGAGTGAAATAATAAATGGTCACGCCAAAATAAACGATAATGGAGCCGATAAAGGTGGCAATGATCATGAATCTGGGGAACCTGTGGTGATAAACAAAGTATG
Source organism: Syncephalastrum contaminatum (assembly GCA_013461545.1). Taxonomy (NCBI): domain Eukaryota; kingdom Fungi; phylum Mucoromycota; class Mucoromycetes; order Mucorales; family Syncephalastraceae; genus Syncephalastrum; species Syncephalastrum contaminatum. The sequence goes on along the minus strand of VAFG01000372.1, from coordinate 355,937 downwards.
AGTCTCGGCAATTGGCGGGTCTTAGGCTACCTACGCATTGATGAGGAGAAGGTAGAGGAAGCTGAGACCAAAGCCCACGACGGCTGCGAGACCAAAAATTTCGAACGCGCTCGTGTCAAACACCACACCAGAAAACTGGGTGGCCGATGTCGTACCGCCACCACTTGCCATGCCTTGGTTGCCTCTGAACGTACGCAGGCAAACCACAGACACGCCAATAAAGGCACCAAGGTTCAGCAGCCAGAGGACGGTTGCCCAGACATCTTTCCAGCCGTTGGCAGGTCGTATCTTTTCGTCTGCAGATCCGTAAGGATAATTCGGCTGCTGTTCAGCATAATTGGAGTTGGTTGCGTATTGATTATAATCGGGCGGTGGCTGTGGATAGGGTTGCTGCTGTGGTGGCGGTGGATAGGCCGGCTCCTGTGAAGGAGGTGGCTGTGGGGACTTTTGCATGCTGTAGAGTGAAAAAGAAACAAAAGAAGAAAAAGGAAAATCGGAAGACGCCTTGCCGGAGGAATTGAGTTTTTCGAGCGGGGATTTCAGTCTGCATGCATGAATGCAATGAGCGTGATCCCAATTGTCTATTTTCGTTTTGTTTGCAACATGATACTATATTCATTTATGTAAAGGGTCGTATGTACACTGGATTGAATGAAGGGACTATGTGTTCTCAATGACATTAACCTCTTTCAAAAGATGTTTCTTCATTTGAAAGCGACATGTCAAATGCTTGTGCTCGCGGATCCTGCCGGTATCTTGTATGACGTAGGACGTCTTCATATTGAACCAGGTGGTATAGAGGAAGAATGGATGGAAGTCTGATCCAAAAGATCGCGTAGGCCTGTATCCAACAGCTCATCCAGCGAGTCGCTACCTATAACAGCGGCAAATGGCTGCATCTCTGCAACTGGTACGGTTGAGAGCGGCGGTTGTGGTAGTGGTGATACAGCGTCGTTCAAGCCCAGTATTGTTTCCAAGTCCGTGGATCCGTCCGTTGAAAGGCCGCAGTCATTTTGCGATGGCTGTGAAAGCGTCGGTTCTCCTGCGATGGAAGACTGCGTGGATTGAGGTCGTGGGACGGCGGGATACACCAAGAAGAATTCAGAGAGCATCAGCTGCACGACTTCGACCGCAGTCCAGTTTGCCCAGACTTCTCTCAAGGACAGCTCCCAGATGGTACGGAGGTCATCGTATGCTTGGTAATCCCATGGATCACGTTTGTATTTGAGCATCAATATCTTGGCGCTCGTTTCGAGAGCAGAAAGCATAGGGCCGGTTGGGAGCAAGTCTGGGTTATTGTCATAGTTGTCTGGCGTGGCGAGTAAATCCTGGAGCTTATGGAGCAGCTCGACCGCCAGGGGCACGACTTGATAGAGTCTGATGATTTCGCTGATATTACTGAGATCCAAGCTGGTGGTACTTTGTCGTTGACGAATCCCTGGAAGAGGCTCAAATACAGGGATGTTGCCGTAGCGTCGCCCGCTCGAACTAGGGTTGGATAAATTCTCGCGGGCAAGGGCCACGTAGGGTTCAAGAAACGTGAAATGAATGTTGTAGAGATAATATGTGGACTCTATGGCGAACACTTGACGAGGAGACCATGTGTGCCTATTTTCCTCGATAAAAGCACCAAACTCGGCGAGGATATTAAAGAGGGCTATTTCCGGAGTGATAGGGGCTTTAGCGACGTCACGTCGTAAGCTCGGTGGTATATTGGTAAAGTTGTGTTGTGAGCGCCGAAAGAGATTGAGCTCGGGTTCAGGATAATACATAAAGATATGCCCACTGAACCGTGCAAGGACACACTCGATGTAAAAGGTCTCGACGACGTACGGTACAGTCACATACAACCGTTGGTTATTGTTGATCATGTCGAAACGAAAGGACTTGTAGCGGTTTACGTTGGGCGGTGGGAGCGGCTGCTGAAACCGTGCGAAAGCCTCGCGTGGCGCTTGATCCACTGGTGCGAAGCAAGGAGAATATGAGCAATTGAGGAAGGTGTTTGTTTGAACTTACATTCAATACATCCTCGAACTGTGCTGTTGTAAGTCGACCAGAAGGAGACGTACATGAGTTCTTCTTCGATCTCGGTCATTGGAATGCGACGGGCTGGATTGAATATGCCCAAGCGGGCAGCCATCATATGTGAAAGAGCATGCAAAGTAATGCTGCGCTTCGTATATCCAAAAGAACCCTCAAACAAGGCGAGGATGCATATTGCCTGGAGACGGGAGAGGCTAGCTTCAGCGTTGGCGTGTGCAAGGCAGTAATGGGCATAGTTAAGAAAAGGATTACGCTCGGACGACCCGGTAGCGGTGCCCCACAGTTCGGCGGGCTTGCCGTCCAACATTTGGGAAAAGTATATAGTGGTACCGTAAATGACGGAGAGGAGAAGGGGGTCGGTTTGGTCTGTCCAGAAGGATTGCAGGAGAGAAGTCTTGTTGATAAGATGAGCGTAAGGATGAATTTGAAAGAAGACTTCGATGAGATGCAGGGCAGATTGTGGCGGGAGTGAGTTGAGAGGGCTGGCCATGTCGCCTTTGCTGGTGAAGCCCGTCGCGGTTGACTTGTCGAAAAAGTCTGTGGATTTATCCATGACGAGGGCAGAAAGGAGAAAGACGGTCTCCTCGTAGCTGTCGAGCTTTATTCTGCCAAAGCGTCGTACAATGATGTTCATGATATCCGCTGCCACCCAGCTGAAATACTGGCAGAGGTCGTACAGTTCAAGTCGCCGAATGGCTCGCTCGGGTGAGCCTTTGAGCATTTTCGGAAGGGCCTGCGCGGCTTTGTTACGAGGGCCGAAAAAAGTGGAGAAAATGTCGTTAATGTAGGATTCCAATCCGAAGCTTTTGCCATAGTCCATGTTCAGCACATCGTTGGGACGTGGACTGTAAGAAATGTGCTCAAAGATAAACTCTTTGCAGAACTGCGAGGTCAGGGTACTGTTGGCGAGACTACGACTGAGGACAAGTTTGTTGACAACAGCATTCTTGGGGGGACGACCGACAGGTGCTGGCTTGCTGTAGAAGCAAGTGACTTGCCGAGCTTTGCATCGATTGCAAGGCTTGCCACCATCGCACTTGACTTTGCGCTTACGACATTGGAGACAGCTAATTTTACGTTTCCCTTTGCTGTCTTCCTCGTGTGCAGCCATACGTTGGGAGGGGGGGGACGTGGAAGAGGATAGAGTTGGGTGGTGATAAGGATAAGAGGAACAAGTAATGTGTCTGTGGCTGTGGCAAAATTATTACAACGACAATTGCTTTAAATGAAATCGACAACAGAGCGCATGATATATGTATAACACCGTGCAGGAGATGCGACATACCCGACCCAGCGTGTCGCTCTCCTTGCTATTCTTCCTGGCTTGCTTTTCGGTTTTTTGCCTTCAGTCTTCGCAGGGACGGCACATGATTATATGAGTGATTTCCTTTTCTCGACACAGTATACACAGCACGACGTAGGAAAAGGATCTCCCTGGCGGTCTTTTTTGTACTCAAACCTTGCGAATCAGCAATTGAATTTTCCTGTGCAGAGGTAGATATAGTATTCATATATTCGGATCACAGAACTCAGGGCCCTCTACCACTTTCTTACTCTTTATCCTCTCAGGAAAAGGGGTTACTCAAAACCGTCTCCAAAGTCGCCGCTCAGCCCTCTCAAGTATGGAGTTTGAGGAGGTCAGCCAATTCATTAAGCATGGCCATGTGCCAGACCCCTCCATTTCAACCACGTCTCTTGACCTACGATACCCGCGCCCACCTCGCCAACATACCCCACAGCAGCAGCACCACCTCCAACTCCAACACCACCACCACCATCACCAGCAGCAGCAGCAACGCTTCATTGACGCACTCGCTGTTGGTCATCCATATGCTAATCTCCAGCCGCCTCGCAAACTCCTCCAGCGCCCCTCCCTCAGACGTCGTCCTCTCACTGCCAAACTCGTAGACTCTGTGCGTCGATTCAAACGTTCGACTCTTCCAAAAGATACGGCCTCCAGTGATGATGAACCTTTATGTACGCATGATACACGGTACCGGTACCTATAGTATCTCTGGCTTACATTATGACTTGTAGACAGAGAGCAGCTCCGTCATCAGCAGCCACCACGGGCGCGCCTGCTCCATCGATTACGTCGTCCTCCCACGAGCCTATCGAGCCCATTGTCGAGTGAAGACGGCGTCTCTGGCGGTTACTTGTCCATGGATGATGCTTACCCAACTACAAAGCGCCACAACAAACGGAGGAAAAGGCAGCAGCTTCGTCTTTTTACGCGGCCAAAGCGTCAAGGGTCTGTAGATGTAGATGACCCGGAGAGCGGCCACATGCCATCACCTGATTTGCACCAGATCCACACCCAAATGCGTAATTTCAGGGTCCCTGCTACCTGGGCATATCTGCACACTACCAATCAGGATCACCAGCTAACCCACATTGATGAAAACATGTATGCACTCCCACTGTATGGAATACGTATCATGCTGAATCCTAATTCTCTAGTACACTCGCTCGTGTCATGGAGGGTCTCTCCGAGGAAATCCAACGATACCACTATCTCTTACAACTGGAAGAACAACGCATCGAGGTCAGCCGCACTGATATCAAAGACTTGCTTGACAAGTTACAAACGTTGGATCAAGATGTCCAGGTAAATTAGAGAAGGAAAAGGACGGAGAGGAAAGAGGATTGACGTGCTTTTCGCTACCCACGTGTATGTGTATGTGCGTATATGTGTATGTGGCGTGGAAAGCAGGTGGTGGACAACAATTTCTGTGTTTCCGTTTCTGATACCCTCCATCCCCTTTAATGTAGCAACTGAACAGCCGAATTGATCTGGCAAGGACGGAAGGACAAAAACGCATGGAGTACACACTCGCCAAAATCCAGCGGCGGTTACCAGTACTGAAGGAAACTCGCGCGCGTCATAAGCGTACAGTCATGTCCATCGAGACCTACAGCAAAAGTATGAATTACGTCTCCCGCATGGCTGACTTGGAACATAAGGTTCTTGCCGCTCGGAAACGTCAAGCGGCTTGGGATTACGTCCAGCGATGGGTCTTGCCTGCAGGTAAAAGAAAAAAAAAAGATTACGAATATACAGTATGCTGCGTGCATACCTGACAGGAAAAAGTACTTAAATTTCGTTATTTTCTTTTTTTTCTCTTTTTGCTCGTTCGTGTGTCTAGTTTTTCTCCTCGTCTCAGGACTCACTAGTTTATTTGTTACATACCTTCGAGGATGAAAACGGAAAAGATGTTTCTTCTTCGTTTCTCATGTTCTGCGCAGAAAAGGAAGAAGAAAGAAATGATACCACTATCTGCCAAGCCATGCCCATACATACTATCTACTAAACTAATACAAATGGCTGCTGCTTGTCATTTACATATCCAAGAAATTCTCTTACACATTTACTATTTTGTGAGTATTGTAAATCTTTCTGAAAACTCTACTGATGCACCACAAGATGGGAAAGAAGGCAACAAACTGCAACTCTGTTTGAGGAAAGAGAGAGGATGAGGCTCGTTTGCTGGCATAAAGACAAAAGATTAGATTCGGCACGTCTTTGTTCTCGATTGCAAGAAAGGGTGATCACAAGCTCCCTGATCTTTGTCTATTTTTGTGTCCCGCCGCTGGATCCCTTTCCCCCGTCTCCGCCCCCTTCTACCCCATCCTTCACGTTACGTAGGTTTGTATCAAAATATGCATGGCTCAAAAGTTTAGTGGCAAAAAGTACTCTACGTACGTATGTCGAAACCCGAAGTACAAAGAGACCGATCCTCCTGGGTCCCCAATTAAACCATCACGCATCGACAGCTGGGGGCATGCAGATATAAAAGTTTGACCCCTCATCAATTGTCTGATGTATTGCGTCTGTAGGTACTATATGCAAGGCTTTATTTTTGTGAGCCTATGTTACTTTCGGTGTGCCTTGTTATTTGCAACACACGTTATTTTGGTAAATAAACATGGCACGCCGAATAATAAGAAAAAGGATAAGATCGCTCCCCTCCCCCAACTCCACACACTTAAAGCTGTTGGATAGTCGGCATCCAAATGAAGCCAGATACACTGCGCGTGGCTCGAAGCAATTCATGCACAGAACATCCTGAAACGGGTGCCACGTACTGAAGAAAATGAAAAGAAAGAAATAATAGAATCAGGTAGACACTTAGATCCGGGCACCTCCTGTCCACTGAAAACCGTCCTGGTCTTCCCCTCTTTCTTTGTCATCCTTCCTCTTCTCCCTTTCAGATTTCCTCCTCTCTTTCTTCCCTTTTCATTTTCTTGCTTTCCCTTACGCATTGTCTCCGTAACGGCAATCCTGTTGTGTGCTCCTTTTACTTCTTGCCTTAAAAACATGACTAGCACCCTGGGTACTACTAGAACTACTGGTGATACCCTTCAGACGCCACCCATAGAGAAAACGTCTCGTCGTCGGTCATTGCGCAACCTTAGCTCGCTGATCAAATCCACCTCGCTGCTTTCCTTGGACGAAAAATCACCTTTCCTATCGCGTCGTCAATCACCTAGCCCTGCTCAACACAACGACGTTGAGCCAGTGAGAAAACCAAAAAAGAAGCCATCCCGTCTTAAGCGACTCCTTGGGCGACACAAGAAGGACACGGCCGAGCAACACGAGAATAACAGCGATGACGACGAACAGGGAGAGGAGCGTCAACAGCAACCTCAGCCACGATTACAAGTCGAAGAGGAAGACCTAAATATGTTACCCTCACCACCGGAAACGCCATCGATTGTATCCAAAAAGAATAGATTTGGGTCTGTCAGTAGCACGGACATGGAGAGCAGACGTTCATCTTGGCGACGACTTATGGTGAAGCCCTCTCAACAGCAGCTAGCAGCATCACCGCCTCATTCTTCCCTCTCCGACAGGGACAATCACAGCAATACGAGCACCTCAAGCGCTGGAAATGATGCGCATCAGCCCAAAGCGTTGGCAGAAGAATTGCCTAGCATGTCCCTCGCGTCACACCAGAAACAGTACCAGCACCAACTTCCGCCGCAACTGCCGCAGCTGCCCGACAGCCAAGCCGATGTTTCACTGTGGTCATCGATTCTGTTGGACACTGACCCTGCTTTCAAAGACGATTGGCGGAGACGTGAAAGTCTCGCGAGCAGCACGACCGCAAGCACACATACGACACACAGCACGGATGGCCATCGGCATGTTTTAAACGAGACGCCTATCCAGGAAGCGTTCACAGCACAGACGAGGGATGATAAAGGCAACCCTTCAGCTGCTCTTTCTCCTCATCATGACCCTGCTTTTTGCTCCATGAGATCTAAATGCGAAGCTTGCAGTCGGAACCACAAAAGAAGCGTAGAGCAGTTGCGGCATGCTAATTCACCCTCTCCGCAGGTAGTCGTAAAAAAGGCGAGCAGCAGCCGCATCTCGCTCGACCACGTCAAGCGCCAGACGCCGCCTCCATCCATCGTAGTCGAGCCCATCACCCCACCTACTGCAGCGGACAATCCTGTCGTCATTATACAAGAGGAGGAGCCAACTACCATGCAGGAAACACCGCAGGAGGCTGAGGCGGCGCTGCCTGAGCGTGAACAAGAGGAAGACCTACCGAACGATATGCCTATAACACCCGCTGATTCTTCCGTCGCTGGGGAAGACGAGCAACAAGAGCGAGAGATCGAGCACCCCGTGACACGTAGTGAGTATGAGCAAGGCGAGCCCAGTCCAATAACAAAAAGTATCGACCAGCTCGAGCAAATCCTGCATTCCCTCGGGGTTTCAGAAGCCCGTAAGGAAGGTGACCCTGTCATGATCGCCGGATTGACGCCTGCTCCTCTTCCTCCTGCTACTGCTACTGTTCCTGCTACTACGCCGGACTGCTCGTCTTCAACTTCTCAAGATGGATCGGTCGACACTTCCTCTCAGCAGGTGGAAAGCCACCAGTACAGCGGGCCTCCCACACCTCTTTCTCCCAGCCCTCCATTTACGCCTACGGCTACTGCTGCCTTGACAGCCACTGCCACAGCAGCGGCTGCCATCATCCCTAGTTCGACACTCACCACGACTCGTATCACGCTCACTCTGCCTTCATCCGTCACGCTACCGGACACGACCGTCGACAACGACACGGCATCGATCCACTCGAGCATTCATAGTCTCGCAGCTGCCAGCATAAGTGACTTCAATCAGCTTGTGGAGAGTTGTATGACTCATGCTGAGCGTCTGGAGCGTCTGGCGCATGAGCTTGAGCAGTCAGAGATGCGTGTCAGCACCCTGCTTGAAGCGCATGCCTCGTTGGATGACTCGCTGGACGAGCGCGAGCAGCTGTACCGTCGCCATTGCGACCGGTTTCAACGGATGTTCTTGCAGCAGTCAACCATGCTGACGGATCTCGAAAAGCTTGCACGAGAGCATACGGAGCAACACATCAGAGATGAGGAGAGTGATCGGGCATTCGGGTTTATGCGTGACACAACAGCGGCTGGCACCCGTGTCATGCAGGCGCGGTGGTACCTCGGCGAAGTCATGGGAGGAACCGTTGGCACTGGCAAGATTTTGCACCATGGCTCAAAGGACCAACTGATTATCGCAGGGACATGTGTCACTGCTGAAGCATCCTTGCTGCCCAAGGTAAGAAATGAGAAATTAGACACACTCAAGAATAGAATCTTATTAAATGGATACGTAGCATTTGGTCCGTGATAAGCAGCACCATCAGCAATCGCAAGATTTGTTCATTCACCACTACCTCGTACAAATCCCGCATCAAGCTCGCAGCATAAAGTTTGTCTTGGCAGATACGTGGGTCCCTGACCACGAGGCACTTCAGTGCCAGTTCCCCACCTGCAGCACCGCGTTTGACTGGATCAATCGCCGACATCATTGCCGCTGGTATGTAACCGTGCATACTTGAATGACTTCAACATATTGAACAATTTTTGCTTTCTTTGGTGTAGCTGCGGTCATATCCTTTGTCAACAACACAGTGCGAACCGTCTTCCCCTCTTCAATCCACGCAATCGCAATGAGGGTGAGTGGGCCCGTGTTTGCGACTCTTGCTTCTACAGCCTTGTCCAATAGTAGATTTTTTTGTTCCTTTTCCTCACCCTCTTTTCTTTGAATCGTGTATTCCTCGCGTAGGTCTTATCCATACGCACATTCAACCCATCATTCTCTCATTATACTATAATCCTTTCTTTTCTCTTTGCAAAACCCCATCCCGCATTTTCTATACGTATCTACTCATACATTACGGTATAAATATATCTCATATTCCCACCTCATCCATCCACTCGCATACTTGGTCAATACGTTTCTGCTCGTCCTCCTGCGGGATGACCTGGTCGACCATGTCCTCCAGAAATGCAGGTGGTGTATGGGTAGCGACAAGGATGTCGAATTGAGGTTCGAATTCGTACGACTTGACTTGGAGGTCCGGTTGATCAGTGCCTGTGAGGACAAGGGCCGAGACAGGCTTGTTGGAGACGTATTTCTGAGCCAGACGCCAAGCTGGGCCATCATGGGCGAGAAGCATAGGCGGAAAGAAATGTTGCTGCCCAACCTTCGCAGTCAAGTCGTCATACCATTGATTGAGTGTGGTGTCTGTTAGTGACGCGTGTGGTTGCTGCTGGTATCGGGCCAAGGTCGATTGGTAACCAAGTTGGGCAAAGTGCTTTTGCCATAACGACGCGTTCCATGGTGAACCTGCTTTTTCTTCTTGACTTATAAAACGAATAAGTTCAGGCTCAGTAAACCAATTCTGGAATGGAATGAACATTACTCACACATGAAGGAGGAGAATGGGGGTTGGTCGTTTTCGTGCAGCAGCAGGGCTAGGTTCAATTGTTGTGGTTGAGAGACTTCGAGAGTGGCCAAACAAAAAGAAACGGCGATTGCATGGTGCCACAACCGCTCGCCTCGTGTCA
>VAFG01000372.1:315109-345799 GCA_013461545.1 Syncephalastrum contaminatum | reverse complement strand
TTTTTTTTTTTTTTTTTTTTCAACAAAAAAAAAAAGAGTGAAACATGTACGTCGCACAGAATTGATGTCTAATTCCGTTGTGTCGAGAGCTGAGATATGCTGTCCTTGCGCTCAATCAAGCCAGATAAATTAGAGAGAAAGACAGACAGGAAAGAAAGAGAAATGTGCGGATAATCATAGTCCTCGTTGTCTGTGCACCACAGGCGTTTAGGGGTTAACTATTGGTTCCTACATATTTTATGAACGAGATTCAAAGCACACACATACGTACATACATACGATACATACATACATATCCAAGGAGCAAGTAATGCCATCCAATTGCTTTTACAATTTAATTTTGGAGGGATATGCTCTATCTGCAGATAATATAAAAGACTTCCCTAACCTAGGATGGTGCGTAAGATGAGCAGGAAACGCAGGAAGGCTATGGATCGCCCTGATCCACGTGTCGAGGTGCTTTATATGATCGTTTGCTAGTCCGCTTTGTGTCACCGACCAGTTATTCCATCTCTCCCTTGTTCGAACCCATCTCTCCATCCAGCCAGCCAGAGGGCCAGGCAGCTTATAGTCAATTGAATCAGTTCAGTTCAGTCAGCCAGTCAGTCAATCAGTCAACAGTCCTTTTTTATTTTTATTTTTTTCATGATTATAATTATTTCGCAAACCCTTTCTTTCTTTCTCTTTTTCTTGTTCTTTTATCATTTGTAGAAGAGGTCGAGGCGAACATCATAACCGAGAGGCCGGTTCCATTCCCTATTTCATTTCATCCTATTACGACTCACTCCATTCCTTTTGCATATCACGCTGTACCTTTTCTGTTCCTTGCATACTTGATTGACCACGTATATTCTCACCCATGGTACCTCCCCGATCCACCGAGACGACGTTGACCCGTCCAGCCCAACCGAAAGCGCTCCACCAACGCAAGCCATCACTTACGACGGCATGCCCTCCGTCTGGTCGACCTGCCCCTACCAAGCACAACTCCTCACTCACTGGTTCCTCAGCCCTTGTCACCTTTCGACGGCTCTTGCGCCTGCGTATCGTGCGCTGGTTGGGTTGGCTGTACATTGTTTCCAGCATCATTCTCACCACTGTCCATCTCCTGTCCTCATTCTCTGGTCAGCGATCCACCCATCTTCCCCCCCACAGTACGTGTATAAAACCCATTAAAGGCTTCAAATGTCTCTGCATAATAGGGTCGATCTGTTACATATATCTTATTCCTTACTTGTTTTGACACTTGCATTTTTATTTTATTTTATTACTAGCAGCAGCCGTCGATCTCTCTTCCGCTTCCTCCTCTTCCTCGTATTCCAAAGCCGCCATTGCCTCCGTTCCGGAATATGACTCGCCGCTCAACTCAGTAACGACGTCTTTGCGACTGGGTAAGATGTTCAGCAAGTCGATGGTGCGCATGGATCACATCCGGCCCTACTGGTTCACGGCCTCCACGCCGCCTGCAGGCTTGACACTGACAACCGTCCTCACCATGGATGAGTGGCCAGACTTGATTCGCTTAGCCGAACAATGGCAAGGCCCCATATCCGCAACACTGCACATTACAACTCCTCCCCAGAGCGGTGGTCTGGGTTCAGCTGCAGTGGTGCAGCATCTCTCGCAATTGAGACACGACTATGAAACGCACGCGTCCCTGCATCGCCACGTTGATCTGCACCTCGTCGTACGTCCTACAACCCAGACCAGCACGACAAGTACGGCGACTGGTGCGGGGATGCAGGATGGTCGGAACCTAGCCCGTCTTTTTAGCCGCACCTCCACCATCGCCTTGGTGCCCGTTACAACCCTTTGGATGACTCCAACCGTTAAGGATGCCGTCCACGACTATGCCGACCTGCTGCAGAACGGCCATGTCTTGGTTGTCCCCACCTTTGGCTTCCCGCGCAGCAAACGTGCCGTGACCGATGTTTGGCCCACCACGAAAGCGGATATGGTCACCGCAGCCGACCAGGGCCAAATGGGTATTCTCGACTACCACTGGCGGTTGAACCAAGGCCCTACATCGTATGCAACTTGGCGCGAAGCAACTGAACCCTACAAATTACCCGCGTACGACTATCATTATGGCCCCGTGACGATCATGCGACGCGACGACCATCCATGGTGCGAGGAGCGATTCGCCGACGAGGTCTCTGCATGCCTGTATGCCACCTATCTCGCAGGCGCAGATATTTACGTTCTGCCCAACGACTACCTTGTGCGGACGGGTCAGGAGCCCGAAAACAAGCTCTCGCTGGACGAGCGGCAGATGCAGGTGTCCATGTACAAAAATTACCGCATCGAGCAGTGCGTCTTTTATGCTCGTCAGTTTGACCAGGACAACACATTTGATGACAGGAAGGCAGACCACGTCCAGCAGGAGTGCGCAAAAGCACTCGGCAGCCTCCGCAAAGAGAAGATGATTTCGGCGGCTGGACGTCGCCGCACCGTCCGTCGATCGACCGATACCAATTTTGGCTTGGGGTCGCCTGCAACCTCGCCATCCACGCTCGGCTAAAAAATCTTGAAAAAAAATAAAAACAGCCCGCCATGTTGTGCTTCGTTGCCAAGCACGGCGTCCGTCCTCTCTTTCTTTCTTCTTTTTCTTTCCCCCTCTCTTTGCTTGCACCTTTAAGCTTGAGGATCTCCTCCCCTAATCGTCTCTTTCTTTTTTTTTTATCCTCTCTCTCTCTCTTCCTTTTCATTCAGACACATATGGGCTCTCTCATCGACAAGGTCAAGACGCAGATTGAAGTGTGGCGTGTAACAAAGTATACAAAAAGACGCTCGTATTGTGGGTACGAGCCACAAGGTCTGTGTGTAAAAATAATCAGACAATAGCGGTTTGTGCGGTATAATTAATATGCACATTTCTATCTTTGTATGTTGTGTATTTTCCAGACAAACAATATTATCAACAAACGTACCACGATGGGTTTTACGACCGCACTGCAGCTCCTCCAAAATCGAGTCGGAGGAGAACCCTGCTGGGCAAATCTTCGCAAGCGATGCCGCCGCCGCAGAGTTCCGAAACCTATACTGTCTACCAGCGCTAATAATGATATCACTGTTCGGTCGTCATTCGCTCCATTTTTACCCGCTGCTATCTTTTTGTAAATATACACAAACCAACACTATCCCCGGAACCTTTTTTTTTTCTTTCTTTTCAACTGCATTGCCAATATACGAGTTTAGCGTTACTGCATTATTGCACAAGAGACGCGGTTAGAGTTACTTCAGTGATACAACCAGAGTGAGCCCAGTGAAAATCAAGTGAAAAAAAGATTACTGCGATGCGGGCATGGAAAAATAAAAAATCCACATATAGTCAACGGCCTTTTCTTCCTTCAATATTATTGTTTAATACATCTTCCTCCATTTCCAAGATGAGCAATGAAGGTTTCTGGGGCCCCGTTACCAGCTCTGTCGATTGGTAAGCATAAAGCCATAGGAGTCACGTGTGGAGAAAAGCATGCAAAAGTAGGTCTATGTACTGACTTTTTGCGTACGCAGGTGCGAAGCAAACTACACACACACGCAGTACATTGCCGAGTTTTGGAATACCGTCTCAGTAAGTAAATACATAAAAGGAGCACAGGGGCAATGGACACAAACCAAAGAAAGAGACTGGGAATCTGTGAGAAAAAGGAAAATGAGAACAAAAGAATAAATTGTTGAAGGAAAAAAAAAGACTAACGGGAATAGAGTTTGGCAATGGTTGCTCTAGGCGCCCTCGGCGTGGTGCTGCACCGTAAATCCCTAGGCTGGCGTTTATCCTTCGCTTATGTCCTCATTGTTGTGGTTGGTATTGGCAGGTATAATACACGCTTCAATATTTTCAATATGAAATTAGGGGCCGCTCGATTGTTTTCTGTATGACCTTATCTTTAACCACATCCTTTCCCCCAACATATTACAGTGTGCTATTTCATGCGACACTCCAGTTTGAGCATCAGATGTGGGACGAGGTAAATAGAATGGGAAAGCGACACATTCATCAGCTGACTCATACACATACACGCGCACTCAAATCCCCACTTTTTTTTTTTTGGATGATGGTGCTAAAGGTTCCAATGGTATGGACTGCATGTTATCTGCTGTGGGTCCTCTTGGCTGAGTATGGCTACGAAGGATGGCCGTACACATTAGCGATCACCTTATACTGTGGTCTGGCGACTTTTGTGACCAGTCAGTCGCAAGGTACCACCCAATTTTACATGTTTCAAACGTCGTACGTATCTGTTTTCTGTGCTATGGCCACACCTTTTTTTTAGGCTGCCTGCCGTATTTGTCTGACTCAGTATTTTCTTGCTTTTTGATGTTTTAGGTTTGGCGGTGTCATGTGGAGTTGCCTTTGGTTCGTGTGGAAAATGTACCGTGCAGCGAGCGACAAGCAGGAGATCACCCGACTTTTCCACAGAGGTGCTCAATTTCTCGTGCTTGCCATTGCCGTGTGGCTGTTTGACAAGAACATGTGCTTCATTTACGACACGCCAGGCCTTTTTAACCCGCAGCTTCATGCTTGGCAAGTTTTTTTTTCCCAACATACCAAAAGGAGAACATGGGCTAATATGAAACATGACATATCGTCATTTGCGCATTTCTTCTTTTTTTATCAAACAGGTGGCACGTCTTGGTAAGTTTGCTTTATAGCTATCTTTCATTATGGTGACTACGAAAGCAGGTGTTGGTGTTGGTGTGGGTGTGAGTGCCTCGTGCACCTTCAGTGTGGGTTGATGTGGATCTGTCCGAAATACCCAAAAACAAAAAAAAAATGGCCATTTTCACCGGCTAAAATTATAGGAATTTCACCATACTCATTGTATTATTTTTCCTATAGATGTGTATGAGCTTGCATTACTTCTTCGTAGCGTGTGGCCACCAGAGTACATTGTCCGACAAACCTTCGATTGCGTACTTTGCCAAGCTCATACCTTACGTGCGATCCCGAGACAAGACAAATTAAGGTTGCTCTTGGGTATCCGACACTGTGGAAGCATTGGTCTTTTTGGAGTTAAAGCCGCTTTTCGCAAAAAAGGACCGGGCCGAATTCTTGCTGTTTCCTTGATATCCTGGCGCACTTTAGAGTTATGACAAACAACACGGAAAAAAAATATGCACCTCATCGAAGTCGAGACTTTGGGGGATATATTATAAAGTCCTGTTATCCTATCTTTGGTTTTCACCTGCATAGGATATAAGCTTTCGATCGAGTTCTACAGAAAAAAAATAACACGGGGGAGTGATGGTGTTTTTCAACACATAATGCGCGTGTACGCAAGTAAATCGTCTCTTGCCTTCCCTTTACTTTCGTGTGGTTTAAGCAAGGGATCCACAGATTTCCATTTATTTGTGTTGCGGAACGCCATCGAAGAAAATGATGGCGAACCAACGAATGGTGAAAAAAAAAGCCCTTCTATCGCTTAGCTTTTTGCCACGATTTATTTTGTGTTTCCCGTGCTCCCCCCCATTCGCCCACCTCCGCGATAATGGTCGTATATCCAAGATGGTGTGCATACATCAGTGTGATATGTATCTTTAGCACAATCTTAGCGCTCGTTTAGCATAAAGAGAGTGGCAGAATGGATGAATTTGGGAGCAGGGGCCAAAAAGCGTATAGTACGTTTTGAGATAGGAGAAAGGGATTTAGAATATGGAGAGTGCGTATGATTGGACAAATGGCGGGTAAAGAGCGAAGCTAACAAGCGAAAAGTGTAATGGATGTTTTTTATCGATTTGTTCTGAATCGGGAAAATGCGCTTTTTGTGGCGATTCACGAAGTGAGGGCGCATGAAAAATCGCATTTTTTTGTTAGCACGATTTAGGTTTGTGACCCCTTAAATATAAAAACCCGCACTTTTTGAAGATGGTGGTATTTTCCCAGACATTTCCCTTTTCCGCTTTCTCACTTTTTTGTCTCCAAGCAAAAAATAGCTAAACATGATGGAAACATACATTGGACATATCAAGACGCCACAAGATGCCCTTACGCTTTTCGAAGCTTGCCGACGAGGTCAGCTCAACCGAGTCCAGCGTCGCCTATCATCCAAGGAACGAGTTCATATTCGCTCGGGCTCCGTATTTGCCTGGGACGAGCGTGAAGCTGGTATGCGCCGCTGGACAGATGGTCGAACCTGGTCACCTTCCCGTGTCCTTGGCTCTTTTCTGACATACCGCGAGCTCGACACAAAAAGGAGACCTCGTCGCAGCCTCGGCTCTAAAAACGTACCCGCCTATTCGTACAAACCCGACGGCCTCATCAAACAAAGTTTCTCCATATGCACAGCCAACAACCAGAAACTGCACCTTATCTCTTACTACACCAAGGCAGATATCCTCTCCGGACGCCTCGTGCAGCCCACCATGGATACTCACTTTGAGCACATCCAAGTCCCCAAAGGCCTATATCCTGAACTCAACCCCCTCGAGACAAGCGGAGGCCACTCGGCTGCCCTCCATTCCATGCGCCGGAACACACAGCAGCATTCTCAGCAACAGCCGCAAACATCACCTTCGCCACCCTCGCTCTCGAACTCTCCTTTGTCCTCGGACGAGGACCTGTGCAGTGATCTTCCTTCACCTCAATTCTCTGACTCGCCTTCCAAATCCCATCGGTCGTTACCGTGGCCATCTCCACCGCCAGCTCAGGTGCAGGAGCAGCACAAGCATCAGCAGGCGGCAGCATTGCAGCAGCACTATCCGTATCAGCAGCATGCAGATCCTCCCTCCTTCTTCTCGTCATCCCCTTTCCAGCCTCCTTCGCCTGTCTGTTCAAATGCATCTACGCAAGTCTCAACCTTACTGATACCTTCATGCGCTGTCGCGTCTTCATCTGAAGATCACCGTCAACTACAAGCTCTCCAAGGCCAACTACGCCTCTAGAATTGTACATATCATTCATTCAACCTTTGGGATCTGAAAATCCCCCAACCACAGCATACACATACCCTTCTTGCCCCTCCTCCTCCCTATTCTCTCTTTCTTTTCTCATAACACAGTGAGTCATTTACTACAAAAAACTATGTATATGTCATCTTTAAAAAGTGTATTACACCCCTATCCTGGACAACCCCCACTTCCTCCTCTCATCGCGCGCGTCCGAACCTTTTATTCTCACACCTGTGAGCAGACTTACTATTACACACACAAAGCATACAGCAAGTCAAGAAAAGGAATCCGTTTCTTTTCTCTCCCTCTCGCGCTCTTTTCTATTATTATTATTTACATACTCTCGATAAGTCAAGCCGTCATTTTTAGTAGTGGTAATTTCTATGACCCGTTTGCTACGGATATTACATTTGGATTTATAATAATATGATCCCAGTTCTGAAAAAGGATAATCGCGATATTTTTTTTTTCATTGCCTTTAGCTTGTTGAGAATTCACCTGGACCAAAGAGAGTGTGAGGAACCGACTCATCGGCATGTTTAACCATTTATAGTTAGTAGGTTGTGGTGCACTTCCAAACTAATAACTTTTTTTCGTCTTTTCGGTTCACGACAAGGAAGCAAGGGCGCTCTGTCACCCCGAAAGGTGTCGTCATGTCGCATGTTTTTGTCGTTTAGGAATTATGGACATACGTGTTATCTTGCAAGTATATGCGTGCGCCCCTAACGGTATTCTTTTGTTTCACCCTTGAGGTTTACAGTCACTATTTAGGATAGAAAGTTGGGGGAGAAACATGATCAGTTCGATCGGGCTCGTGCACAATTCACTCGACCCCCTTTGAGACCATCTCATTTCGTCCTCACTCACCGTCACAGGCCCCCCCCCCATGAGAAATATTAAGAAGAATGAATCGCCCTGATCCCCAAATTCCTCATCGGGATACTTTCGGTTCCTCGCTGCTTAAAGACGCCAGGAGTATGATGTAACGCGCGTTATTATCATAGTAGAGGTGTTGTGGACCTTCTTATCCGTGTATGCTGGATGACACCCGCTAAGGGGTAGGGAAAGTCATACCCCGAATGTCCCCGTCATGGTTTCCCTTACCTTTGGCTTCTTTTTTTTTATTGACGTTTGGTTGATGTGACAAGCTTCTCAGATATGAGGTCATCATTTGGCCAGCTAAATATGGTCTGAAAATCAAGGAGTTGACGCGTATGTGCGCGTTTACGTACGTGCACTTGGCTGCATGGCGCCCAGATACATAGTCTTCAAGCAAAAACAAAAACAGTTTAGACAGAAAAGGCATATGAAGATGAAGGTCCGTGTCTTGAATATTTTGGAATCAACCATAAGTATAATACGTCAGAACTTCTCCCACCTCCGGAATGTTCTGCATCCATTACAGAAAGAGCAATTCAGAACCTCCAGCATCAGAAATAACTTTATATTCGTGTACTTTAGAAAACTTTGTTTTTCTTTTTGGGAAATGCAGAAGGTGACGTAATGGTGTAATAATAAGGATGGTGGTGGCATGAAAAGGTAAAGCGGGAAAAAAGTTTAAAAAAAGAGTAAGGGGAGATATATTTACAGCTTGGGGCCAGCGGCGAGGGTCTCAGGAGCGGCTTCATCTTCGTAGGTCTTGAAGTTGTCGATGAACATGGAAGCAACCTTGCCGAGCGACTGGTTGTACTCCTCGGGAGTGCCCAACCAGCCCTTGCGGGGGTCCAAGAGCTCATCGGGGACGTTCGAGACGGACTTGGGCACCTTGAGGTTGAAAGTGGGGTAATCAACGTACTCGGCCTTGGCCAGCTCGCCGTTGTGGATGGCATCGAGGATGGCACGAGTGTACTTGAGAGGGCAACGCTTGGCAACACCGGCCTTGCCACCGATCCAGCCAGTGTTGATCAACCAGGCATCGGCCTTGTGCTGCGACATCTTCTCGGCAAGCATGGAAGCGTAGCGCTGGGGATGCAGGACGAGGAAGGGAGCGCCGAAGCAAGCAGAGAATGTAGCCTGGGGCTCGACAATGCCATCCTCAGTACCAGGGACCTTGGTGGTGTAACCCGAGATGAAGTGGTACATGGCCTGCTCGGCAGTCAGTTTCGAGACGGGGGGCAGGACACCAAACGCATCACAAGTGAGCAAGATGATGTTGGAGGGGTGGCCACCCATGCAGGGCAACTTGGCGTTGGGAATGTGGTAGATGGGGTACGAGGCACGCGTGTTCTCGGTCAAGAAGTCGTCCGAGTAGTCAACGACGCGGGACTCCTCATCCAAGACAACGTTCTCGAGGACGGAGCCGAACTTGATGGCGTTGAAAATATCGGGCTCCTTCTCCGCAGACAGGTCAATGCACTTGGCGTAGCAGCCACCCTCGATGTTGAAGACACCAGAGTCGCTCCAGCAGTGCTCGTCGTCACCAATCAGCTGGCGCTTGGGATCAGCAGAGAGGGTGGTCTTGCCGGTACCGGACAAACCAAAGAAGAGCGAAACATCGCCGTCAGGACCCTCGTTGGCAGAAGAGTGGAGAGACAGGACACCAGCCTTGGGCATAAGGTAATGCATAACAGTAAAAATCTGCACAAGAGAATAATATGAGATTTCTCTGATACACCTATTTTCCAATTCCTTTCGTTACTTACGCCCTTCTTCATCTCACCAGCGTACTCGGTACCGAGGATAACCATCTCAGCGCGCTTGAAATTGACGGAAACGGAGGTGGTGGAGGTCATGCCAGTGGTGTAACGGTTGGCAGGGAACTCACCAGCGTTGAAAATGGTGAAGTCGGGAGTGCCAAAGTTCTCGAGCTCCTCCTCGGTGGGGCGGATCAGCATGTTGCGCATGAAAAGCAAATGGTAGGCACGGGAGGCAACAACGCGGACCTTAATGCGGTACTTGGGGTCCCAGCCAGCGAAACCATCGAAGACGTACAGGCGAGGGCGGGTGTTGAGATAGTCGATAGCACGCTCGCGGTTGATCAAGAAAACCTTCTCATCGAGAGGAGTGTTGACAGGACCCCACCAGATGTCCTTGTCCGAGGTCTCCTCACGGACAATGCGCTTGTCCTTGGGAGAGCGGCCCATCTTCTTGCCAGAGTAGGCGCACAGGGCACCCTCAGAGGAGACGACGGTGCCATGCTCGTAAGTCAAAGCCTCTTCGTACAAAACGGGGACGGATGGGTTGCGCTTGATGGTAACCTAAAGCAATAGTCGTAAGCACTAGTATCTATATTATGATCGATTGTCCTTGTATTTACCTTGTCATAGTCGATACCAGCGACTTCATGCAACTCTTCCTCGACCTTGGTGTGGGATTGCGAGCTAGCAGGGCGACTGAAAGGAGATCCGGGTCTGGAAACCATGACGAATGATGTGTATGTATGATTTGAATGAAATAACAACGCAATGGAAGTGAAAGACGTGCGGGTTTATATAGGCCATGGTGCTCGTGAAGACGATGTATCGTTCCGAGGAGAGGCTGCTTGTCGGGCACTGAATCCCCGCAATTTTCGCCGTACCTCGGGGCTTGCCGGTAAGACACCTTCCGACATTTCCCTACCTCATTGGCATGTGAAGCGCGACTGGGAAATATAGACATGCTTATTCTGTGTGCCTGCTATGTTTCTAAAATAATGCGATCGACAGCAAGAGTACACATAGGCACAGGGTCTCCTTGAGTAATGTGCCGTGTTTTCCCGTTTCGACACTCACATACACAAGGGTGTGCTATGTAGGTGCCAAGTATGTGTATATACGAGGGCATTTCCTTCGGGGATATACTCTGTTGCACTTCCGCCATTTTCTAACGCCTTATGCCTCTTTCTAGCCAAACTTACAGCGGAGCGCCGTAAGTAAGTTATGTATTGCGTCATTGAAAAAGTTTTTCTTCTTGCTAATGAAGCTCGTGCAAATAGGGCTTTTTGATCCAACACCATTCAGCGAAAATCAAAGCCAATGAGGCTCCGCTTGCCCCGCTCCCCGTGCGAAAATGGCAAAATCATATGCTTAGGACCCTGCACGCTTTGTCAGGATACGGAGCGGGATCCATCCTGTCTCGTGTATGAGAGAGCCAAGACGAAAATGAAAGGAAAATTAATGTGTGCCTTTTGATAGGATTCTGGTACTGCAGCATTGGATCAAAAGGAGCCTGTAAACAAAGCAAAACTTCTAAAACATGCACAGGAAAGGAAAAAGAGTTCTTCATGAAATTGGCTCTGTTTTAAGTACTGATGCAACTGCTTTTCCTCGTCCCTTAGCCGATGAATTTGGTAACCATATGAATTAATGTGTAATTTGATACATCGAACATGCACAATGACTATGGGGGAAGACTGTAGAGAATAACGCATAGGCATTTGGATAGTCTCCCACGCTCATCAACGCCGGTCGCAAATCAAAATCGCTCCGCTCTTCCTGTGAAGTTCCGCGGATGCGCACCGAACAAACGCATCCTCGGTTCGCCTGCACTCTTTGTTCGTGGATCTATTTTTACGTTTCTAATGATGGAGTTAAAGTAATACTCCTTGAGGCATATTACTCTAAACCTATAGCAAGGTGCTCGCATAGGCCTGATGCCTAGGACGCGGTACCTGCTGGCACGGGTACTCCCGGCGATAAAACTGATAGTTTCTCGCAACTGATGAGTTGATTACTCCATGGCCTTTCATCATCGTTGTAGGACAAAGCACAGCATAGCACTGAGCCTAACCAGTTATCCTGATTGAATCTTAAAGCAACGTATGCAAATACTGTAGTTGCGCACTTCCACAGGGTCATGTTAAATCGCCGATTCATATAGGTGCCTGCATACCCCACATTTTCTCAAACGCTGTTTCTAAGCCGAGGAAAGGAATCGAATACGTAAATGCATATGCACGGTAATATTGTTCGTCTCAGGAACCGGAAAATTTAGGCTCTAATAACTGTGTGATAAACAAAATAATGCTGTCTTTATTTGGGCAGTATCATTGTTTGTTCTCACAAAGGTCAATCTGGTACTTTTCCTTTCGACTACGTGTTTCTATTACAGCATATCTATGTAGTTAACACTCCTATTTTGCTTACACATGCGTCGTATGCACTCATTCCTATTGCCTTAACACAATATATATGACAATTTTTCGGGACGATTGTACGAACCGTTGCATCTCTATATAATCCCGCATGTATATGATAACCCACCCCATTTGTAAAAGGGTCTTAGTATTGTATGATGTTCAGCGCTCAAGAATTTTAGGTCGGACATTAGGCATTCAAGTATCATTGATCAAACATGTTGCGCTATCGCATTTTATGTACGCATTGGCGCGATAGCTCACTGGGACTGACCACAGGTAGGTTTTCTTAACTTCATTCAACGTATGTATGGTAGTTTCCACGATCCTGCGCAGATTTTTAAAAACTGGCTTTTATAAGCATTACTTGAGTTGATATCTAGGTCAAAGAGAGGACATTCATAATAGGGTTGAGTTGAATGGGCAAGCTCGTAGAGCAAGATCTACAAGGTAGGGACCGTGGTAGGATGATAAATGAAGGATGTGTGGTTTTGATCAGCCAAAGTATGTCGAAAGCACATGCTGGCTAATGTTGAATCCAAAGAGCGATGCGGCATAAAGGACAACACAGATCACGATAGGATACAAGAACAGCTCAGTGTGAACCAAAAAAGGTAGCGCTGTTCATAAAATGCATTAGTATGAACGTCAACTAAATAAATCTCTGCCATTCACACTTACCATTGTAGCCCAAAAATGTACCATAAATGTACCATATAATCGCGCAAAGATACATTGTGTTGCCAACAAAGGTAGAAATCCAGTTGGTCCGTTGTAATAGCGGCATGAAAAAGAATTGGACGACATAGAGGATGAGGAAGAGTGGGAAGAACGAGTTGCAATGGACGTCAAATGCATATGCCCATTCGACATTCTGTTCCACCGCGTGTGCCATAGCATTTTGGGCCAGGAATCGGTTTGTCACAAACCTATGTTAGTGTAAAGTGTAAAAATATGAGTTTTTGTTGGCCGACTTACTCCTTTGCTTACCATGAAAAGGTCGCGACCAATGAGCCAACCAACAAAAAGTCAACAAGTACCATAAAAAGCATGGCCCGCAAGATACCGACGAAGCCCAAGCCATATGCAAGGCCCCATCCGACGGCAGACACTAAGTGAGAGAAAAAGGCCACTGAATACGAATAATGGCGGGACAAGGAGAGCGAGACTTACAACACAAGAGCGAAGCAAGTAAGACTAGGAAAGCCGGGTCGTCTCGCGCCCACTGGTTCTTCGTTTCTGTAAATGTATGTTAAGATGAATAGATAGATACTAAATTGGGCGGATGCTTACGCTTGTGATAATAAATGTTTCTGTACCTGGAAGAGGAGGAGGAGGAGTAGTGAGAAAACAGACGATCGGGAATGGATAGAAGAATTCAGCGACTTACACTCTCCGTGGAGAGATCATGAGGTATGCCATCTGCCATAAAGCAAACTGGAGTGTAGAATAGGGTGTCAGAGGCGGTTTAGGTCAACTGATGAACGTGCGGTTGTACCTCAAAGTCCATTTGCGGAAAACGGAACAACCTTCGTATAATCAAAGGAATGGACCGGGAGGACCGTCGTCGACGGGAGCCATCAAACGTCGTTGGTGAATTACGCGAGTAAGTGTTGGTAGTTGGCAACAATGACATTGTTCAATTATGTATTTTTCAGGGAGAAAGTGCCACCGGACCCATAGAAGAATCACGCTCACTCACGCACTCACTCACTCACACACGCGACCCAAAAGTCAAAGCGGACTTGTTCCAAATATGGTAGGTCGGTACTTGTTATTACAGCTTCTTCCCTTCAACGCCACTGCCCACACCAATCTTGATAGAATATGACTATTCCAGTTGTATGTGTCATATACTCTGAATTTTACAGACTCTAGCTCTCGCTGAACTGTAGTGTACCTTGTTCTTGCCGCGTCATCTTTGAGAAACAGTAACCATATCCATATCCAAATTCTTCATTGAATCACCCTTATCATCATGTAAGGTTGAGTGCTAGAGGTAGTCATGATTTCGAGCATGAGAAGTACCTATATATGCTCCTTTATTATTATATCTATATCTACAGTAGTAACTATAATGCATCAAGTTATACGTAGTAAGAAGAAAAATAGTAATAGCAATACATATTTGGTGAACATAAATACATAATCATGAATATATAGACCATATCAGTAGCTTGTTGCTTGGAACTTATGAGCTGCAAAAGAGAAATTGCAGTAAAGGGGCTATGAGCGTTAGAGAGTCTAGTGGAGAGAAAAGCGACAGCAGATGTAATATAGACATTAGCTACTAACTCGGTTGTGTGTGAGCGAGAGAGCTCTACTGATTTCAACTCCGCTGAAGTGTTTGCTTTCCAGTGGGAGGGTTTCGATCAGACTCACTTGTCCTTGTTATGTCTTCCCCAAGTGACATCATACCAGACACCGGTGAGTAAAAGCATGAGCTGAAAGGGCTAGCTTTAGGGATGGATTGCGGTCCAATCATGAGCCTTGACGCATCCGAGTTGAGGTCTTCACTCTACGACATCAAGATAATCGTGGAAAACGAAAGGAATATAAGGGCCCAAGGGGGGTTTGGGAGTGGGGAAGCTCTGCGACACAACGGGGAAAAAAGCCAGTGCAAGCGATATTCGCGTAAATAGCGAGTTTGATCTTCTCATTCTGGATCTTTAGACGATCTTGCCACCAAGAAGCGCGGACGCGAGCAGTCGGCTGAGCCGGAACGAAAGCCGACCAAACCTGTATGTGCATAACCTCTTTTCTTTCACTCTCGAACTCACCTTTTTCTTCGTCTTGCTCATTTTCGCAGGAGGATAAGCCTGCCTCAGAAGTATCGGCTCCGAAAAAGACGTAGGTTCTGCATCTCCCTTCCCTTTCACATCGGTTCACACTTGCCCACAGGAAACATGAAGGAGACCCAGCCTCAGTGGGCACCATTCGACGAAACCTCAAAGATATGACGACCCAAGATAAATCCAATGACCCGTCTTTGTCCTCCATGGAAAGCACTCCCTATCAGTCCGATGGCGAGTCAGAAGAAGATGCCTCAATGGACACAGCTCACCAAAAGTCGCATGAAGCCAACGATCAAAAAGACCAAGATGGTGACCATCAAATACTAGACTCGAGTCGGCAAACGTCTGATACAGGTGAAGCCGAGTCGCATCGGAATCCATCTGGTCGCGGCCAAGAAGTAGCCGCCAATTCAAACCAGGAAAAGATCGACTCGGACCCGGCCAAAAGGAGTCCCTTTGCTGCTTTTGGTGGCGCCGGTAGCAAAGGCGATGAAGACGATTGGGGTGAGTTCGCAGAGGATGATGACGAAGAGGAAGAGGAAAAAGAATCGACACCGGCCCAGGATGATAAAGAGAAGCAAAAGTATACGTTTGGTGCAACGTCAGGATTCGGCACAAAAGCTTGGGGTGCTTCTGCCGCTGCAGCTACTACCCCAAACAAGGTATGTGTGTACTGGTACTAAAGAATTGACTGCTAACCTCTGTTTTCTTCCCATAAGCCTGTCTTTGGCGGCTTCAAGAGCAGCGGATCCCCTTTCGGCGCATTCTCAGGCTCCAGTCCTGCGTCTTCTAAGTTATCGTCCTTTGGCGCTTTCGGTAAACCATCTTCTACGACCACCGCATCTCCTTTCGCTCTAGCAGCAGCCAGCAGCAGTGCGCCCAATGCACTATCTTCACCCTCAAAGTCCTCAGCAGCTTCCACGCCAAAAGAAGATAGTCCTGCGTTGAGTAACGACGACGCTTCCACTGCCGGCGAGAAAGAAGATCCAGAGGAGGCCATTATTAAACCCAAAAAACTAGCAGCGCCAGCTGAAGGTAAATCAGTGACGGAAACATATTTCTATGCACAATGTATTTATCTCTGTTCGTAAAGTGTTTACTGGAGAGGAAGAAGAAACGACTGTCTACCAAGTCAAGGCCAACCTGTACAGAATGGAAAACAAATTGTGGAAGGAAAATGGCCGAGGCAATGTACGCATCAATATACACAACAAGACCAAGGTGCCGCGGGTCCTTATGCGGACAGAGGCAGTTTTTCGTCTTATATTGAACGAGCGACTGACTCCAGGCATGGAATTCCACATTCTGCAAGAACGTTTTGTGCAGTTCCATACCAGCTCTGGTGTTTGTGCACTTCGGGTAAAGAATCCGCGGTAGCATCGCATAGAAGCAGGCTTATTCAAACATTTTCTATCATAGGTGGCTAATCCCCAGCTTGCCGAGGACTTAAAAGAAAATCTTACATCCAATGTACCACCAGCGGATAGCAAGTAAAAATGGATATTTTTTCGACAATAACAAACCACGATCGACCTCCATCATCCTCGGTTTGCAGAAAGCAGTATCCATAACAGAGTGTGTATAGGCAACATCAGAGACAATGATGTGTGCGGCTATTTTCTTCTTATTTTGAACAGTATTAAGGGTATAATAGATATCTATCTACAAGATCTTTTTTCCGGGCTGGTGAATCTGGACATAGTTAGCGGGGAAGACGCCTACAGCGCCATTAGGCAAACGGCCTTGCCACCAATCGCTGGGAGCGCCCGAGGCAGGATCCACCTTGGAGATGACTTCGAGAGGCTCACCTCGGCGCAGACTGAGCTCGATCGGGGCCTCGGCTTGGAAGTCATATAAAGCCGTGGCAGGCTCAGGCTGCTGGTGATGTTGCTGTTGTTGCCAGGTCAGCATTTGCTGCTGCTGTACCTTTTGTGCGCGACGGAACAGCTTGAACATCAAGTAGGGGAGACCAAGAACGACGGCAAAGAAGAAAATGACCGAGCGACGACGGCGCACGACAGGCTGCTGCTGGTCCTGCTGCTGCTGAAGCTCTTGCTGTTGCTCGGGAGTCAAATCGGCAGGGTTTACACCCTCCGGATTCAGCAGCTCGGGCGGGGGTTCCTTGCCTCTGAGCTTGTAATAGATGCGCTTGATCCAGCGAATCAAAGCGAAAATGCCCAAGATTTGGCCTAGATAATGGCGCAAGGAACCAAGCTGATCAGCCACGCCGACCATGGCCATAAAACTGGAGTGAGTTGCCATATAGGTTGAATCGAGCATCTGAGCAAAGCCACCAAAAGCGCCTACGATCTGCTCAATGATCTCAAAGGTCGCACGGGTGCCTGCCTCCATGCGCTGAGTCAAGCTAAACTCGTCGCCTGCGCCCATCGGACCGCCATACATCCCGCCACCAAAACGGTTATAGGGTGAGTATCCGCCATAGGAGCCCATTCGATTGTAAGAGGAATATCCACCGTAGCCTCCGAGTCCACCATAGCTTCCGTATCCGCCGCCGTAACCACCGTAACCGCTGCCATAGCTGCTGCCATAACCACCGTAGCCGCTGCCAAAGCGATTATAGCTTCCATAGCCTGTTCCACCATAGCCAGTGCCTGTAATTTTATATTTAATTCCGGGTATTTAAATGCTGTAATCATTTACCATAACCAGTGGTGCCCATGCCACCATAGGAGCCAGTAGTATCGAGAGCTGAAGTAGTGCCCATGGTGGATGGACGTGAGGGAACGGAGGGTGAATCGGTTGCTGTTGTCATGGCTGAAGCTGAGTCGAGGGCGTTAGAAGTAATCGGCGTTGCTGCTGCCGCGCCACCAGCAGCATTGTTCACCTCCCAAGGCTTTGGAGGCGAAGGCATGAGCGATCAAATAGTGTACTTGTGTAGAAAAGGTAGTGGCTGTGATACGACGGGGGCCCTCCATTGGATGAAAGGTGGGGCGGGGTTGACCCCGCAAATTGCCATGACTCAGCACGTGAAGACCAAATCTGCACATTACAGCATCAGGCATTCTCAGTTTCTGTATGTATGCTTGCTATTACTCCATAAATGGAACCGTTCGTACTGTTTTCATGTACAGTATTGGCTATAGCTACGATACAGAGCCGACATTATACACCGACTACCTAGTTGTTCGCGCACTATGTATGTACTTTATGTCACAAAATGCGTGAGGTGGCCCAAAAGGCAGTGAGTGCAGTATGTAATCACATAAATCCCGATCTGTATAGCATACACATACAGCAGTAGCAACCCACATATTGAATAGCTACTATTGGGAGATACTAATACTATTCCAGAGCAGCAAAAGCAGCGGTGGCGTGCATAGAAACGTCGTTGTGGTGTAAAGATCATTCTACGGGGCTTTCTCTAATACTGATATGACCGGGAACACGGCTGAAGCCAGGACACATATAACACAACGTACGGGTGTGTAATGCAGTGATATGGATGGGTATATTAACGGCTGGCAATACATACATGACAGCATTGGCTTCTGGGTATGAGGGGTGCCTATTTTGCTCCGCAAATAGAAAAAGGAAAAGCAATAGGCCGGATTTTTTTAATTTCTGAGTACATATCGCATATCAGATCAACTTGAGGACCTGTGGCGTCGTCTTTTTCTTGTCATGGAATGGGTGTCTTCTGTTTTGAAAATTGCTCGCCATGGCGTACTTTTTTCTCTGTTGCCTTTGTGGTCACGCGGTACTCATCGATTTCTCAGTGTAAAATAAAGATTGCTTGCATAAAGTGTAAAAAGTGAGCATCCATGTGGGCATGTTGGTATACATAGCATAGATACCAGCAACGAGAGCAAGTAAACCATAGAATTACAGGAACAACACGTTTTCCTATTTTGCGTGAGCATTAGGCTGTAGGGACAAAGAGGAAGGGCTCGTGGTATTGTATGTGCCGTGTTATGCTTTTTTGTGTGTGCGTGTGTGGCTGCAGCACAGAGACAAGTCGCCATACGCTTTTTCTTTAAGGAACCGTTTTTCCGTCCCGTTTCGTATTCCCTACCTGCTCGGCCCTTTTCATCATGTCGAATCCGATTGCTGAAAATGCAATCTATTTTGCTCGTCAGCGAGGCCGAGGCTCAGCGGAGGACCAACACAAGTCGAATAGTAATCCTGGGCAGGAGACGCGACATCATCCTCGCCTGTCCGCGGAAGAAGGTACGCGGGCTGTCCCGCCTTACTCGGAAGAACCGCGAGAGAACGGGCTCTTCTTCGACCCAAAAGGACAGTGGAGGAGCGTGTTCAACAGGTTATCTGATCTCGGCTCACGGCCATCCTCTGCCCTTGGTTCGGCTGACCCGAATGAACAAGACGACGACGACGAACCCGCCTCAGACTCAGAGAGCAGAGACACCTTCCAACTCCTACGCGGCCAAACTTCATCCCAGCACGTACACCGTTCGACCGACAATAACGATAGCAACAGACCGCTGAGCCACCATATCAGCTGGCCCTCCTCTTCTTTTTACCGCCGCAAGCGTATCCAGGAAGAACAGCGCCCTGAGAACGATGAGCTACCGTCGCTCCAGGAGCTGGATCGTCTGCACGAGACACAAGAAGACGCGGATCAGGATGACGACGCCGAAAACTTCTTTGCTCATCCTTTCTTCGAGACAGTGAATAAACAACGCCGACCAGATCAAGAACACCAAGACGAAGCCTTCGAGCCGCCTCTTGCTGCTGCGCCGTCTCCGCCCGTCGTTGAGGCCCCGAAGTCTGCACCAAGCCCGCGCTCCCACTTTGTGCGCGTCGCTGTTCCTGCTCCCGCGGCTGCACCTGTCACCGTCGTTGAAGAAGGCGGCTCAGGCGAGACTTCGGCCGCGGAAGACGATGGAGACACTAAATCAGCTCGCCAGCGTTGGGGCAAGACTCTCGAGAGAATCCGCATGGTCGCCAACTTAAACACCACTGGTACCGCCGGCGATCGTCCCTTTGGCGGAGATGTACGGGAAGAATCTTCCTCTTCTACTGTGCTTGCGCCCTATTACCCGCCTGCCTTTGAACCGCCTTTTATCGCCCTAACTGTGGATGAATACGGTCGTAAACTGGTATGCTTCGATGCATTCGATGCATGGCAAGAAAGATTATGATATGCCTTGATTACTCACACCCTGAAATTTTTGTCCTTCCTCCTTTATTCAGCCGCCTATTTTGCTTCCTATGTTAGCCGTAAGTAGCACACCGTGTGTAAGCAAAATACGACAGAAGAAATGATATAAACTCGTGTATATAGGCAGCCGTCACCGACTCCGAGTTCATCACACGCGGCATAAATCAGTGGGTTTTTCGCATTGAACTGCAGTACGGTGATATCAAGTGGGTGGTTCGTCGCACCATTGCCGATTTTGTCACGCTGCATTACACCTTAAAATTCAAATCCAGTTTATCAGACTATGTGCCTGCGCCACCGCCCTTCCCTGATCAGCTGCGCAGTTTGATCAGTTCAGCACGTACCACCATTGGCTTGGACAGAGAGGATGAAGAGGAGGAGGGCCACACAGACGGTGAAAAGAAGGAACTTGCCCTGGCACGTCGCCTCGCCCTCACGGGCTACCTGCGTTCCTTGCTCGCCAGGGCCCACTTGCAAGCTACCTATGATATCTGCGAGTTTTTTGAGGTCTCTGCGGTCAGTATCGTCAGTGACATGGGCTGGAAAGGCAAGGAAGGTTTTCTCGAGAATCGAGTGCGAAACGCCAATCCCAACATGTGCCATCTCTGGAAACCCTACCGCTGGAGCAAAGAATGGGTACTCTTACGCGACTCGTGAGTATGAAGGCACCCATTCAGTATCTGCATGGCTAATCAATACTTGGCTGCATTTTAGCTATATCGCCTTTTGCGAAGACATCGCGGCCCCATCTCCCTCTGATGTCCTTTTGCTTGACCGGACTTTTACCATTCACATCAGTGAGCCTACTCTATTAGGAAGCTATCACTTGACGTTATCGAACCAATTCCGCGAGATTGAGATCAAGGGCAGCAAGCGTGAAATTGACGAGTGGGTCGAAAGCATTCAGAAAGTCAAAACCGAAAGCCCATGGGTCAAGAATCATCGTTTCGGATCTTTTGCCCCGATCCGCACAAATGCCAAGTTAAAGTGGTTCGTCGACGGTGAAAGTAAGTTACTGGCGCTACTGGATGTAAAATGGTGCTGATGCTCTATGACAGACCATTTCAACGCTGTGGCCGAGGCTATTCTCTCCGCAAAGTCTGAGATTTACATTGCAGACTGGTGGCTCACTCCTGAGCTGGTAAGAAGGGAGACTGTACGCGAAATAATTGTTAAAATCGGTGGCTAGTTCTTGCGACGTCCCCCAGAGAAGAATCAAGAATTCCGCATCGATCGCCTTTTGGAACGCAAGGCCAAGGAGGGCATCATGATCTATATTATCATTTACAAGGAAATGTCACTTGCCCTGACTATTGACTCCGCCCATACCAAGCAGTGGCTCCAAAGTTTGCATCCTAATATACGAGGTATGTACACAGTATTCAGGCATGTACCAAGATCTCATACAAAAGACAGTTCAGCGTCATCCCGACCGTCGACCGTTCGATAACTCGGTTTTGTTTTGGTCTCATCACGAGGTAAGCTTGACGGCCTAAGTTGATAGTTTTTCTTTGCTAATGCAATACATAGAAAATTGTGGTCGTGGATAATCGCCTTGCCCTCATTGGAGGTCTTGACCTCTGCTTTGGGTATGCAGTGTTATTTGTATCTTGGTTTGGTTGACTGACATGTATCTCTAGCCGCTATGATACCCATGCGCATCGTCACGCCGATTACCCTGCCAAAGGTCATCAGTACCAGATATTCCCTGGCCAGGACTACTCCAGTCCTCGAGTCAAAGATTTCTCAAATGGTAAATGGATAGCAAAGTCATAGAAGCAGATACTCATACATCCATGTTCAGTCTCCCAGTATGATAATACCCTTGTGGACCGCGAGCTGACGCCTCGTATGCCGTGGCACGACATGTCCGTCGCTGTTGTAAGTTAGGGTTGCTGAAGGTAGAGCTGTTCAAGGAACTTAGCCTTTGGTGAACTAGGTCGGACCCATTGCCCGTGACGCCGCTCGACTTTTTATCCAGCGGTGGAATTTTCTGAAAGCGAGCAAGAGCATGCATCGTCCCACTGTACCATTTTTGATGCCCAAAGGCGAGTATGTAGCTGCACGTGATGAGAGCAAATTTGAAGGAACCTGTCGTGTACAGCTGCTGCGGAGTGCTGCTAGCTGGAGCTCAAGTATTGAACGTGAAGTAAGTCATTCGAAAATCAAGTACACATTCCAAGTTATTAACCGGCCTTAAAGCACTCTATTTATAATGCATATATGGAGTGCATTTCTAATGCTAAGCATTTTGTTTACATTGAAAACCAATTCTTCAGTACGTGTTTGGGCTCGAGAAATTCGCTCTAAAACTTACCTTATCAACAGTCAGCGCTACGGGGGATGACAAGGTCTTGCGCAACAAGATTGGACAGGCCATTGTAGAGCGTATCAAGCGCGCTCATTACAATGGAGAGAAGTTCAAGGTCTACATCTTGATACCTCTCATCCCTGCCTTTGAAGGCGACTTAACAGCGAGCGAATCGGTAGCAGCTCGGTAAGCGACAAGTTTTTCTAAACCGGACGTAAGATTAACAGTGACTATTCGTAGCGGTGTAATGCATTTCCAGTATGTGTCGATCTCACGTGGCGGTGCATCCATCAGAGAAAAACTTCAGAACGAGGGCATCAACCCAGACGACTATATTGGGTGGTACAGTCTTCGCAACTGGGATAAGATTGTCCCGCGTTTCCCCAAAACGAGAAAGCACAGAACATCCAAGATGAGCAAAGAAAATGCCTCAGATGTCACAACGGATGGCCAGAGCCACCACCACCACCTTTCCCACTTGCACTTGCACCACCACGACAATACCGACGAGGACTTGGCAACTATGTCGTCTTCTATCCAGGACGAGCCGCCATCTGAGCTGCACGGGTCGGAACCCACGGTGGCCGAGGACGAGGAGGATGAGGATGAGGAGGTCAATGATGGTCGCGACCACTTTGTCAGTGAATTGGTGTATATCCATGACAAACTGATGATTGTGGATGACCGACTCGTTATTTTGGGTTCAGGTAAAGCAGGATTATCTTCGCACATGGCTTGCACTGACAAGCAATTACTACATTTGTATAGCAAACATCAACGATCGATCGATGCTGGGTAACCGAGATTCGGAAGTGGCGATGCTGATTGAAGATACCGACTTAGTACCTTCGTACATGGATGGCAAAGAGGTAAAAGCGTAAGACATTACTCGCGGTTACTGATATATCATGTATCTATAGTACAAGGCCGCCAAGTTTGCGCTGACATTGCGACTGCAGCTCTGGAAAGAACATCTCGGCCTTCTTAACTTCAAAGATTGGGACACGCTTATGGACGATGCAGATGACGACCTTTTGCAAACCAATGTTTCTGAAGGCATTGGATACGATACACCTGAAGCAGGCCATGGCCAAGGCGACACCACGATACCCGATAGCGAACACACGACGGCCCAAGACGACATCCGCGCCTGCGAGGCCGGCGAGGCAGTCAAACTGATCGACCGCATGAGTCGCACACGCAGTGTTTATGACAAATATCACAAACGCGGACCGCATGGCACGCTAGCGAAGGAAGCCGCTGCATTGGATCCGTTGACGGACCGTGGGTACCGCCACATCTGGCGCAAGACAGCGGAGACAAACACGCTTGCGTACCGCGAACTGTTCCGCGTGGTGCCAGACGATACGGTTCACACATTTGAGCAGCACCGCCAATTTGTGCCTGACCTACAAAAGGTGCCATACGGTCACGTGGCTGACCCTAGCCTGCCTGCTTCAGCCATTGACGAGAAACTGTCGCACGTACGTGGCCATCTCGTGCAATTCCCGGTTGACTATCTCAAGGATGAGAACCTGCTCAATGTAGTTGAGTCGATGGCACCCATGGTGATTTTTACGTAGTGGTTATTTTTTATTTATGTTATACAGCTCTTGTGATGAAATACTGCCAAGATCAAAGCCAGCGAGTTTGTTTGTCCCCTCGATTCTTTCGAGCTCACGTGCTTTGATCTTCATTGTTTTCCGTGCTTCCTCGATGGTATCTGTCAGTTCACTTTGTTCTACATGTGGCGAAGCATGAGGAAGTGATTTAGAAGACAAAGCAGACCCACCTTTTTCGATAACTTGTTTAACGGTGGGAGTAGGCAGTTTTACAAACATGTCGCCGATATGCATCCACATCTTTTTATCTACACAACACTCCGATATGAGCTTGGACTTGATACCGTCCAGATACTGAAGTTGATTGCATATACCTTCTGTCTTCTTAATTTGGTTAAGAGCCTCGCGATTACGGTTACGTTTTCTGTCATTGTCAATGACCTTAATCTAAATGTTAGTACTAATTCCAAGGAGAAAAGAAAGGCATTGACACTTACAGCTTGCTTGTTAATGAGTACTTCTTCTGCGAGATGCTCTCTTCGGGAGAGTGTTTCCGTTACTAAATAAGCTGTAAATCAACACAACAAAGCTGGATAATATTGAGCATACATTCTTTTGCGTCTTCAGACATGACAGCTGCACAGAAATCATGCGCGCTCGCGGGAAGGTACTGGGTGGTAATAATCTTAAAAGCCACTCCGCTCATTCGCTCTTCCTTCCACCTTTCCCTTCACATACATTATACATAGTCTAATGAGCGTCTTCCCAAAGGACACCATTAAAGTAGGTCCAAGAATAACCCTTATTGTCATAGTCTTATTCATTTTCATAAGAACATTGGGGAGTCGCTCGGTGTTGCCAACCTTAAAGACGAGGTTGCATCCGCCCTTGCTCAAGATGTCGAATACCGTGTGCATGAACTCATTCAGGTCAGTAACATGACAACAGTTGGTTTAGAGACTTATATCTCTTGTTTTATTTACAGGAAGCAGCCAAATTCATGCGCCATTCGAAACGAAACCAACTCACCGTCGACGACATCAACGCTGCATTACGCGTAAAGAACGTCGAAGTAAGCATCCGCTCTAGCACTTGACAGACGACTTACTCGTGTCATTTCTCAGCCATTGTACGGTTATGCCTGCGGTGATGCGCCCAAGTACCGTAAAACGACTGTGAATGCCTCGGATCTTTACTTTGTGGAAGACAAAGAACTCGATTTCGACGCCATCTTGAGCAAACCTCTTCCCAAGATCCCTCTCGATGTCTCTTTCACAGCCCACTGGCTCGCCATCGAGGGTGTTCAGCCTGCGATCCCACAAAACCCCACGCCTGGTGGTATGATTTACATGTTCCATTACGGAGACGCCGTCAGAAACTCATATATGTACTTTTTTTTTCTACAATAGATGCCAAAGCCGATCTACTCCACAAACGGTCCAAGGCCAATATCAATAGCGGTGTATCCGATCAAGTCGACGTTAAACCGCTTGTGAAGCATGTGTTATCAAAAGAATTGCAAATGTATTTTGAGCGCATCACGGAAGCTGTCCTAAGTGACGACGAACGGCTACAGAGCCAGGCTTTCGAAGGTCTACGGTCAGATCCAAGTCTGCATCAGTTGTTGCCTTACTTTGTGCAGCACATTCACAAAAAAGTGGCGCATAATCACAAAAACCTCAGCGTCATGGATGCTATGTTATCTATGGCCGAATCCCTCCTGAAAAACACCCATCTCTTTATCGAACCTTACCTGCACCAACTGATCCCTCCTATCCTTTCCTGTCTTGTCGGCCGCTCCATCTGCCAGCACCCCCAGCAAGAAGATCACTGGTCCGTCCGCCAGCGTGCGGCCGGTCTGATTGCACACATTTGTCAACACTATGGAAAGGCATACCATACCCTCCAGCCGCGTATCACTCGAACTCTCATGCGCGCTGTCTTGGACCCCGCACGTCCCCTTACCACCCAGTATGGCGCCATAGTCGGTCTCGACCGTCTTGGCACAGAGGTCACTCGTACGCTGCTGGTACCCAATATCGCCCTGTACTCTGAAATATGTCTGCAGCGATCCCTGGAAAGCCGGCCGCTGGAAGCAAACAAATGTCGAGACGCGCTCGTAGAGGTGCTGCAGCACGTCAGAAACAGCATTGACTCTAGCGATGCGACACCCGCCACGTCAGAAGAAAAAGAAGCAGTGCAAACTGCTGTGGGCGAATTGGTCAGCAACGTCTTTCTGGAAAAGTACGGCAACACGCTGACAAGCAGCCAAGCCCAGGCAATTATAAGTGGAACCAAATAAATAAAGTACAATTGATATGATGAAAAATGAAAGAAGCAAACAAGAGATGAATCTGAGAAGATGGAGTCTAATTATCTACTCTACTCTTTCTGAGCAAGCAGCGTGTAGTCTACAATGTAGGATTGGGTAATGAGATCGTCGATGCGCTGATAATGTCGGTCAGTGTAGGGTAATAAGCCTTCAATAATGTCCTTGACGCCTTGTAGTTCCACAAGCTCCTCACACGTTCGCTGGGAAAGAATGGCATTCAGGACAGTCTGCGCAATGGCAGAATGCTTTCCATTGGTGTTCCAGTCCCGCAGGTACCGGAGGAGCTTCTCGAGGTTTTCAGGACCAAGTTCGGTCAATGCCTTATCCACCGCAGGTGAACCTGTGATGCCACCCTCACCGGATTCCATGACATCGCGGAAAAGAGTGAGAAGACGATAAGGCTGTTCGAGCGACAGAGCGAGGAGAATCGCATTCAGGTAATCTTTCCGCAGCATGTAGCTCTGCAGCTCTTGCTCTCTAATGATACAAAAAAAAATTCAGCATACTATCATGGATACCTCCATCTCAGACACTTACTTCAAGATCATTTCTTCCTTCTCCCGAAGCTCTTCTTCTTGTTCCTCGCGCGTTACATCCTCCCAAAAATTGACAATCGAATCGGCACCACCTGAGGCAATGTACTTTTGATCATTACGAACAGCAAGCGCCCAAACTTTCTCGGTATGGTTATCGAGAGTAGCAGCACATTCATTAGTCTTGATGGTCCAGACCTTGACAAGGCCATCCGAGCCACCCGAGACAAGCTGCAACCCAAAGGTCAAAAAGTCCACGCGCAGCACCGTATTGGTATGACCCTCAAAGGTCTTGACGCAGGTGAAATCGCGCAAGTTCCACAGCTTGATGGTCTTATCACCCGAGCTAGTGGCCAGCACCTGGTCGACAGGCGAGAACTGTACGCACCATACACCACGCTTGTGACCCTTGCAAGTACCCATCAGCTCCCCCGAGTCTGTATTCCAGATCTTGGCCGTCTTGTCTTGTGAGCCGGTGGCAAACACCTTGTCATTAGGAGCAATCGCGATTGTGTTGATATCCTTTTCGTGCGCCTGATGAGTGTAGAGCGCATGCAACTGCTGCTGATCCTGGTTCGGTTTCAGTTTGATGGGCCAGTATTTGATGGTACGGTCCTGACCACCGGAGATGAGGAAGGAGTTGGATTTCCTGGACAAGGCGACGGCGTTGACAGATTCCGTGTGGCCTACACCCGTAGCAACGCATTTGTAACGATCCTCGGCATCTTGTGCCTCCAGATTCACCTGCCACAGACGGACAGTGCGATCCTTGGAGGCGGTAGCGAGCAAAGTGCTGTCTTTGGAGCGGCTCATGCCCATGACCATGTCTTTGTGGCCGTAAATAAGGTCACAGTCTTGTGTCTCGATATTGTATATCCGAACGTTTTCGCTGTTGGCGGCGGCTGCGATATGGGTTTCGTTTTCACCAAGGTACACCAAGTCCACGATCTGATCATTGTAGCCGACGATCTGTTTGACGCGCTTCAGATCTTGCTCAATGGAATAAACAAGTATATTTTGGTCGGTCGTGATAGCCGCCAGGGTCTCGGATTGCCGTGAATAAAGAACATCGATGATTTCATGTTTACTGTTTTCTTCGCGCTTCTGCTCGACAGCCACCTTGCCTGACTTGAGATCCCATAAGCGCACGGTGCCGTTGCTACCACCTGTGTAGAACTGGCCTGTCGAAACAAAGCCAACGGACTCGAGAGTCTCGTAAATGGGATGGGTTGCAAGCAGCTGGCCCTTGCGCCAATCCCAGACGTTGACGACCTTATCACGCGAGCCAGAAATCAGCATGGTCGTGTCCTCAGAGAAGTCGAGGCCACGAATGACACTGACGTGACTCTTGAGATGGGCAACGCACTTGCGCGTCTGAAGATCCCAGACGCGGATCTCGCAGTCGTCCGCACCAGTCGCAAGATACCATTCTTGCCCCACCTGCAGGAACTTGATTGCACTGATAACACCGTGATGACCAGTGAAGACGTGTGTGCAATAACCGCGATCGATATCCCAGACCTTCACAAAGCTGTCTGCGCCACCCGTGGCTACCAGAGTCGAAGTTGGGTCAATATCCATGACAATGACAGGAGCATCGTGTGCTTTGAAATTGCGGATGCAAGTGCCTTGCTCAAGATCCCATATCCGCATCTGTAAACTTCGACTAGCCGACACCAAATGCTTGCCATCGGGCTTGACAGCCAAAGTGGTAACGATCTCCGTGTCACCCTCGAGTACATGCTTTTGCTGTCCGGTAGCGAGCTCGGTGACGGCAATATCCTCGTTGACTGTCGTGATCAGAAGCGAATCGTCGGCTGTGATCACTACTTTGCCACCCGTGTAGATCGACTCGATCGTTTTGACCGATTTAAAGCTACAGCTTGTAAGCATACTAATAACTTTTTGGTAGCTTGTTGATATACCTCGTCTTGAGCATGAGCTTCTGATTCGTCTCCGTTTCGGCCATGTCAAACCAACCTGTTACTCTTTTCCTGCGAAACTTTTTTTTTTTTCCTTTTGCCAACGGAGTTTGTATTTCCCACTGACAAAATATAGGTCCATTCACCTGGCTTATTGAAAGCTATGGAACAATTGGGATTGAAGGTGCATACGATCTTCCGGCTGACAACTTTTATCGGCCCTAGATTCCTTGAAGTATCAGTTTAGCTATAGTGTTAAAAGGGGTGATTGATATGACCGTATTATACAGTACGAAAGGGTTCAGAATACGCAACTTAGATTGCGTTGATTCGATACAATACACCTGCTGAAGAGTGTTAGAGCCTGTACGTTTGACTCATATCCGTGATTCAACAGTGACACTACGGTACATGCTTCCAGCGCCTCCCGACAAGAAGAAGACGTGTTTGCATAGTCAGATAATCTGAGAGCACGGCGAGCCGATGCATATAGCTAAAACAGTCAACGTCTTTCTTCCATCTTTATTTATTATGACGATGTGATGTAGTTGGCTCCGTAGAATCTGCTACTGCTTCTGTACTTTTTTTGATGAGGAAACTTTTGATCGAGGAGGCTGCTTAGAATAATTTCATTATATTAGTCAATAATGGTACTAGATCAACATATGCAGGAAGATTTGGATATATTGGAAATACAATATTGAAAATACAAACGCACGCAGAACACGCTTAACTGCTCTACTTTATGAGGATACCTTCGACTTAACGAGAAAATGTTAGTAATAGAAAAATAACAACGTACTTAGCAACAAAGTAGCCCCGGCAAAATACCACCATGGCAATTGCGCGAATTTGAGTTCCGACCCTGGCAAGAAAATTTTGTCTGATATTGCAAGCCATCAAACAACACCGCTACCTCCCCTTTCCTCCCCCACACTTTGTCGCGGTAAAATGTACATTTCCCGTGCCATTGGCAGCGTCGCCAAGAGCGCATTCCGTGCTGCTCCCCTTAGTCAAGCTACCCGCCCCCTCGGCGCCCAGGCTGCTCTTAAGGGTAACCTCTTCATCTATTTAATTAGTGCAATTTGCTCATCTTTTTCTTCTACCCTTTCATCATTCTTCTAGCCCGTTCGTACGCCACCGAGGCTGTTGCCGCTGGTCAGATTCGGTATGTTAACGCGTCTATTCTACTCTATATCATATTTTTATACTTACACCTCACCTCTTTTACTGTTAGCTCTGTCATTGGTGCCGTCGTTGACGTTCAGTTCGAGCAGGAGAACCTGCCCGCCATTCTGAACGCCCTTGAGGTCCAGGGCCACTCTGGTGGTCGCCTTGTCCTTGAGGTCGCCCAGCACCTGGGTGAGAACACCGTCCGTACCATTGCCATGGACGGTACTGAGGGTACGTGTATCTTACATATGTGTCCATCTTAGTGTCAGCTTTGCTAACTAACTGCCAATTAAAGGTCTTGTCCGTGGCCAAAAGGTCGTTGACACCGGTGCTCCCATCACCATTCCCGTCGGTTCCGAGGTTCTTGGCCGTATCATCAACGTCATTGGTGAGCCCATTGACGAGCGTGGTCCCATCAAGGCTAAGTCGCAGCGTCCCATTCACGCTGATGCCCCTGCTTACGTTGACCAGTCGCCCACTCCCGAGATTCTCGAGACCGGTATCAAGGTCGTCGATTTGCTTGCCCCCTACGCCCGTGGTGGTAAGATCGGTCTTTTCGGTGGTGCCGGTGTCGGCAAGACTGTGTTGATTCAGGAGCTTATCAACAACATTGCCAAGGCCCACGGTGGTTACTCCATCTTCTGTGGTGTCGGTGAGCGTACCCGTGAGGGTAACGATCTTTACCACGAAATGATGGAAACTGGTGTCATCCAGCTTGAGGGTGACTCCAAGTGTGCCCTTGTCTTCGGCCAGATGAACGAGCCCCCAGGAGCCCGTGCCCGTGTTGCCTTGACTGGTCTGACCATCGCCGAGTACTTCCGTGATGAGGAGGGTCAGGATGTGTTGCTCTTCATTGACAACATTTTCCGTTTCACCCAGGCCGGTTCCGAAGTGTCTGCCCTTTTGGGTCGTATTCCCTCTGCCGTCGGTTACCAGCCCACTCTGTCCACCGACATGGGTGGTATGCAGGAGCGTATT
>VAFG01000372.1:288793-314830 GCA_013461545.1 Syncephalastrum contaminatum | reverse complement strand
CGCGCGCATTTGTAAGAAGGAAAAAAAAAAAAAAAGAGGAAAAGGGGAAGTTGAATTCTTTTATCTACGCAGGTAGCCGAGCAATATATCCCTTGACTCTGGTGTGTACGACGTTATGCAGTAGAATGACCCAACCGAACCAGCAACGACGCCTCGCATCTTTGAACTCCCCTCCCTCCTCTTCTGCTTCTTCTTCCTCTTCGTTTACCAAACGGTCTTACCCCACTCAAGCAATGTACCCCGATGTGGATCTTATTGCTAACGCAATGTCCACCTCCTCTATGCCCATGCCCAACTTGAGTCTCATTGTTCTCTCGGACAGTGGCGATATGAGCAGCGCAGACGAAGCGAGTCCTGTCGACACCGAACCTAACTCCAAACTGCCCGAATCGCCCAAGCGACGCCGGGTCAGCCAAGAATTCAACAGAGACCGCTCTCCCCATTCCACATCGGCTACATTTTCTGAAGATTCAGAACAACAGGTATAAGAAAGAATGAGAACAAAAAAGCGCACCCTTTTCCCTTGACAGGTGTTTAACCCAAAAGGCGACAGAATTTAAATTTACATACACACAACGATCCCTCCCCTTCCTCTCGTCTTTATCATCCTCCATCGTCGGCTTCCTTGCGTCTGCAGCACCCGACTTCTTTCATTACTCCCTTGGTCGTTAATCCCGCTTATGCAACCCAACTCGAATCGCTGCAATATCAGCACCAGCAGCACCAGCAGCACTTGGCCCAATCTAGCCCTTCTTCCTCTCGACCAACGCGTTCCCCCGAACAAGAGGACATTGATGATCTCCTCATAGACGAAGAACGCTCGACGAAAAACGTGTGTCTCGGCATGGTTACCACTGAAATTGTTACCGTGAAGCCACTGGACTTGATCAGAGACGAGCAGTACGAACCTGTTACCGTCAAAGCAGATGGGAGACAAGAGGATGGCAATTACTGTAAGCTATTCTGGTCAACGGTATATATATTATATACTCATATCTGAACAGCCTTCTCTATCCATTCGCGCACGAAACCGCCTAAATTTGTAAGTATATTATATCTGTGATTTGTTGTCCAACACATTTTACTAGTATGGCTGGGTCATGTACGAAGCCACACGTGCGTTGGGCCCCGTCGCCGAGCGTGGCATGGCCTGGTGGGACGCCGTCATCCCGCGCGGCAAAGCCACACCGAATCGCACACCTCTGTGTCTCGTCATGTATTGCCTGCCCGCACACAAGGAGGGCATTGGCAGACTCTTTCGCATGTACCATCAAACGCTACTGACCCCGCCCTTCTACAATCCCGCATGCCGCTACGAAAATCCGCATGCCGTCTTTGAAACAAGCCGTCCCTTCGCCGGCTATCAATCACCCCAGAAAGGCCGCTCGCGTTATGCCATATCGTCCAATGTCTCTGAAAGCCTATCGAAAATGTCGACCATGTCCGACCCGCCAAATGCGGAACAGACCCGGCGTGATATGGCCTTGTTGCTAGACAGTATCCCGCATGACGTCAAGCTGCTGAAAAAGAAGCGGAAAGATACGGCCAATGGAGAGACAGATCGCTCGGCAATTGTGGTCGAAGACAGCGACGACGAAGAAGATGCGGCCAAGCTGGAGATTGATGGCCTGAATGTCAACTTGCTTCCCCACCAAGAGACCGGAATTATATGGATGACCGACCGAGAGGAGACTGAGACGAGTAACGGCGGTATTCTGGCCGATGTAAGTGAATTGAACATGATATAACTTCACCTGAGCTTATACCTCTCATTTAGGATGTAAGATAAAATTAGAAAATGTGGATTTTTGGTTGTATTGTACTCAACCCAAATCATAGATGGGTCTTGGCAAGACGATCCAAACAATCGGCCTCGTCCTGACCACACTCAACCAAGCACGAGAGAAGCAAGGAGGCGAACCGCAGCGGACGCTGATCGTGACCCCGCTGGCCTTGATCCAGCAGTGGGCGCAAGAGTTCAGCGACAAGACGACCGAGGGCAGGCTCAAGGTTCTCGTTCACCATGGCCAGGGACGTACCCGAGGTAAAATAGAATTCTCCCTGACGACTACCATCTCATATTTTTTTGTAGATATTGAGAAATTGAAATCTTATGATGTCGTCATCACGACCTATCAAATACTGTCGAGCGACTTCCCAAAGGAGGCTGTCAAAAAGGGCCGGCCGCGAGTGAGCAAATACAACATCATGATGGATTATACCCAACCTTTCTCCGCGAGTGGATCGAGTAGCCCAAGAAGCCGGATGACTACACCTGGTTTCAGCGAAGACGAGAACCTGTATATCAATGAGAGCTTTGGTCCGCTTTTCCGTATCTCCTGGTACCGTGTGGTGCTTGGTAAGAGACAAAGATCAATACTGCTCTCTTTGACGTATCTAATCTTCCGCTAGACGAAGCACAGCAGATCAAAAATAGAATTACCCGCTCGGCAAAGGCGTCTTACGCGTTGAACAGCCAAAAGCGGTGGTGCCTTACCGGCACGCCGCTGCAAAATTCGCCGGATGAACTATACAGTCTGATTCGGTTCCTGCGCGTCCAGCCTCTCTGCGACTATGCGACATTTAGGCACAGCATTTCAAAACCCTTAAACAGCGGGGACACCAAGGTCGCGCTCGACCGTCTCAAAGCCGTCCTGATGGCGGTCATGCTGCGTCGCACCAAGCAGCTCTTCCACGATACTAAGGATGACACCGCAAAGAAGGAAAAGCCAGTCGAGCCACACAAGCAAGAGACGCCCCAGCTCTCCAAGCAACTCTCGCTTAATCTGCCACCTCGCCATAAAACGGACATCCTTTTGGATTTCACCAATGAGGAGCGGTTCTTATACGATATGATCTCGAGCCGGACGCGCGTGGTGCTCCAAAAGCTCGTGCAAGGCAGCAAGCGCGGTGAGGGCAGTTATGTTAACATGCTATGCATGATTCTGCGACTTCGCCAGGCATGTAACCACCCGCAGCTCGTTTTAAAAGCCCTGGTAAAAGACGACGGTGGCGATTTCCTAGGCGTGCCAATGAACAGCAATGGCGAGACGTCATCTCCACGTGAGACCAATGAAAGCGCAGCGGCACGGGACATGATGGCTAATGTGGCGCGAGGCCTGGGCTGGTCCGGTGCGTCTCAGGTGCCATCTGCTCGGCAAACATGCCAACTGTGTGGGCGGTAAGGACAAAACAAAGAGCTCTGTTCAGTAGAATGTTCGAATGACGTTTTTCTCTTACCCTTAGAGCGATCCGGCGGGCCAGCACGGCCTACGAATCTTTTTGTGACGCCTGCACCCAGCTTCTGCACAAGAGCACGGAACCCCAGACGTTGCACACGGCCGCGATCGACGCGACACTGCCCGCCGGTGATTTTGTCACCTCTACCAAAGTCTCGCGGGTGCTGCAGATTTTGGCCGAGACGCGCCACCGAGCGCCCGGAGAAAAAACCATTATTTTTTCGCAGTTCACGTCGATGCTCGACCTCCTCGAAGACCCGCTCCGCAAGTGCGGCTTTCAGTATGCTCGATGTAAGGTTTTGTGTGACCGATGTCATTTTGTTTCTGAACAGAAAATGTGGGTATGGTGTGTAGATGATGGGTTTATGCCGAACTCCCAACGCGAAAAGAGCCTCAAGAAGCTCCGTGAAGATCCTGCCTGTCAGGTGATGCTCATCTCGCTCAAGTGCGGGTCATTGGGGTATATATGAAAACACATCTATCTGCATGTACAAGTAACTCACGCGACACGCCCAAGATTGAACCTGACGGCTGCGAATCGTGTGATTCTCATGGATGTATGGTGGAATCCTGCAGTGGAAGGTAGAGAAGATGACATAACCCCCAACAAAACGTTCTAACGGTCTTGTTTAGATCAAGCGATCGATCGGGTCCATCGGATAGGTCAGCGCCTTCCGGTGCAGGTGGTGCGACTGATGATTGCCAACACAATGGAACAAAAAATCGTTGCACTGCAGAACCAAAAGGCCATGATAGCACGCGGTGCCCTCGGCGATGGCGCGCTCAAGAGCACGAAGCTGACCGTAGAAGAAATCAAGTCGCTCTTTGATCTCTAAGAAGCGTTCTGTTCCTTTTTTTTTTTTTGGCCCTTTCCATTATTTCTAATCTTACCACACTAATAAAAAAATTGAAGCGCATTGCTCTTGGTCCTTTGTTGTCTATGCACAAACCGAATTCCACGATGCTGGGTTTAAGGGCGTCGATCTTGTGGTTGTCTACTCCGGAGGACGTCCAAATTAGGCAACTTTCCAACTTTTTTGTGAGAACCCAAGTATATGTGTGACCATAGAAATGTTTATTCTTATTGACATCAACGTAAAAGCAACGAGCGGAGAATGACATACACATGAAAATGGACATGACTTCCTTTGGAA
Source organism: Syncephalastrum contaminatum (assembly GCA_013461545.1). Taxonomy (NCBI): domain Eukaryota; kingdom Fungi; phylum Mucoromycota; class Mucoromycetes; order Mucorales; family Syncephalastraceae; genus Syncephalastrum; species Syncephalastrum contaminatum. The sequence continues at coordinate 310,437 of VAFG01000372.1, read as the reverse complement.
GTTTCTGTTGACAGTGTTTGCATTGGAAGGCTTGTGCACTGAATGCGAGAGAGTGGACAGCAGAGAGTTCCCGCGATTCTCAGTCGAGCCCAATAAGGCAAAGGTAAGCTAAAGTACATGGCCACCGGCACGCGCCACGGTCAGACGAAGCCTCAGAAACTTCTGCTGGTATTTTTAAGAACCGCCTTCTTGTCGAAGTTCTTCTTTGTGTCCTCCGAAGCTGTACAGTGAATGTACTTTTTTGTTCACGTCCCATTTCTAGAAAGAGGTCATGTCATCCAAATCAAATAAAAAGAGGGACCTCTTTCTTAATTTCTTTCTTTTCCTGGGTCGCTTCTTATCTCTCCATACTATCCTTCATTATGCCTAAAAAGCCGCCTGCCATCACCATCACTGAGCAACAGAAGCTTGATGATCCAAGCACACCCACCCCAACTACAGACGAGACACGACTCGACATGCGCGGCGATCTGACCACCCCGCACGCGGATCCAAACAATCCATTTGCGTTCATGCCCACCCAGCTCGCCGCTCTCATGGACCCCAAAAACTTGAACCTTCTCACTGCTTTTGGTGGCATTGAGGGCGTCGCACGCGGCCTGTTTGTCGATCTGACAACAGGCCTGTCACCTGCAGCTGAGATCGACTCAGGCATCTCCTTTTCAAACGAAAAACATGCATTTCCCAAACAAAACAACATGGATCTGCGCACGGCCGTGTTTGGCCACAACGTACTACCCGAACCAAAAACCAAAGGCATCCTGGGTTTGATGTGGCTCGCCTTCAAAGACAAGACCTTGGTATACATGCCCCTAAGTATGTTTCGCATTCATTTACTGATGTTTGTTTTACAGATTCTTTTGGCGGTCGCCGCCATTGTTTCACTCGCGGTCGGGCTTTACGAGGACATTGCGGTGCCCGAATACGATGCGAACGGCAACAAGATTGCAGGTGTCAAGTGGGTCGAGGGTGTGGCTATTATCGTCGCCATTGTCATTGTCGTGCTCGTTGGCAGTATCAATGATTTTCAAAAGGAGCGTCAGTTTCGAAAGCTGAACGCCAAGAAAGAAGACCGTCTCCTCAAGGTAGCTAAAGATATGGACGGGCACCATTACCATTATGCTCACAAAAAAAACGTGGGCTCTAGGCAACTCGGGAAGGTACGGTCCAGATGATTTCCATTCATACCATCCAGGTGGGCGATATTTTGCATCTCGAGCCGGGCGACATTATTGCGGCCGATGGCATTTTTATTGAGGGCCACAACTTGAAATGCGACGAATCCGCTGCCACCGGCGAGTCAGATGCCGTCCGCAAATTGTCGTATGACGCCTGTGTCCAGCACAGCACCAAACAAGACACGCTCCAGCTCCCATCTCAGCACCCTCGTTCCTCCATCTCTTCTTCCTCCTCGGCAACTCATGTCAACGACCAGCAGCCCTCACGCAGCTCGCCCGACCCATTCATCATTTCGGGTTCAAAAGTGATCGAAGGCGTCGCGACCTATCTCGTCACCGGCGTGGGCACCCACTCTTACCACGGCCGCACCATGATGGCCCTCCGCACCGAAAACGAAATGACCCCGCTCCAAGTCAAGCTCAACGGCTTGGCCGAGATGATTACCAAGCTGGGCTCGGCCTCGGCGATCGTGATGCTTATCGTGCTCCTAATTCGCTATTTTGTGGGCTACCGTTATTATATTCCGAGCGAGCCGACCGAAATCGTGCAAGACATAATGTCGATACTGATTGTAGTCGTCACAGTGATTGTCGTCGCCGTTCCCGAAGGTTTGCCCCTCGCAGTGACACTGGGTAGGTTTTTAGAAATGTACACTATTATAATCTGACTTTTTTTTAGCGCTTGCTTATGCAACTCAGCGCATGCTCAAGGACAATAACCTGGTCCGTGTCCTTGCCTCTTGTGAAACCATGGGCAACGCCACCACCGTGTGCTCTGACAAAACCGGTACCCTAACGCAAAATAAGATGACGGTCGTGGCTGCCACTGTCGGCAACTTTTTGCAGTTCGCGCGGGATGCAGATGAGACGAAGGAGCAAGACGACATCCAAAATGTTCGCGACAAGACCCCCAAGCCCGTTTTAGACATGCTGACCCAGGCGATTGCGACCAACAGCACAGCGTTCGAAGGCCTCGACGAAAAGGGTGACCCAAGCATTGTGGGCAACAAGACTGAAACTGCTCTCTTGACCTTCTCGCTCGATTATGGCGCAGAGCATTTCCATAACGTGCGAGAACGCTACGCGGTTGAGCAAGTGTTTCCCTTTAGCTCGGACCGCAAGGCGATGGCGACTGTGATCCACACCGAGGATGGCATCCTGCGCGGCCATTTTAAGGGCGCAGCTGAGATCATGCTCGACAAGTGTTCTCAAATTGTGGACGGGAACGATGCGTCGGGCACGCGTGTGAGCCAGCGAAAGCTTACCGCAGAGGACCGGACCCAACTGGAAGCCGTGATTCAAGACTATGCCTCGCGCAGTTTGCGCACGCTGGCCATTGCCTACCGTGACTTTGTTCACTGGCCACCCGCCAAGACAACAAGCAATGCCGAGGACGATGACGACGTGCCATATGAAGACCTGGTACACGACAACGGACTGACCCTGATTGGCATTGTCGGGATCGAGGACCCCCTCCGCCCGGGCGTCAAGGAAGCCGTTAAGGCGTGCCAGAAAGCAGGCGTCTTTGTGCGCATGGTGACAGGCGACAATGTCATTACGGCCAAGAGCATCGCCAAGCAGTGTGAGATTTATACGCCGGGCGGTCTCGTCATGGAAGGTCCCACGTTCCGACACCTTTCTCCCTCAGAGATGGATGCGGTGCTACCCCGCCTCCAGGTCCTAGCGCGCTCAAGCCCCGAAGACAAGCGTATCTTGGTTGGGCGCCTTAAAGAGCTTGGCGAGACTGTGGCCGTCACTGGAGATGGTACGAACGACGGTCCCGCTCTCAAGCTCGCCGACGTTGGGTTCTCGATGGGCATTGCCGGTACTGAAGTCGCTAAGGAAGCATCCAGTATCATTCTGATGGACGACAACTTCTCGAGCATCGTCAAGGCCATCATGTGGGGCCGCTGTGTCAACGATGCTGTGCGGAAGTTTCTAGAGTTTCAACTGACCGTCAACGTGACGGCCGTCGTGCTCACGTTCATCTCGGGCGTAGCGAGCGAGAACCAAAAATCAGTCCTGACCGCTATACAGCTCCTGTGGGTCAACCTCATTATGGATACCTTTGCCGCGCTCGCACTTGCGACCGATCCTCCGACCGAAGAGCTCCTAGACCGTGCGCCCACGCCGAAGTCGGCGCCCCTGATCAGTCTCAAAATGTGGAAGATGATTATCGGCCAAGCAATCTTCCAGGTTGTCGTCACATTTGTCTTGCTCTATGGCAAGATACTCGACTACGACCCCGAAAACGTGGTCCTGCAGACCATCGTGTTCAACACTTTTGTGTTTTGCCAGATCTTTAATGAAATCAAGTATGTATTTACCTTATTCTTCCAGTTTCCATCACTCACCTCTGTTCTACCATTGCAGCTGCCGACGCATTGACAGCAAGCTCAACGTATTTCACAATATCCTGGCCAACAAGTTTTTCATCTTCATCTTCTTCTTGTGCGTCATTTGCCAGGCCATCATTGTCAACTTTGGCGGCGTCGCGTTCCAGGTGACGCGCATCGACGGCCCGCAGTGGGCGATCGCGATAGTGATTGGCATGTTTTCACTGCCTATCGGCGCGTTGATTCGTCTGATCCCGGACCACTGGTTCGGGTTCTTATTCCCTAATCCAGCCACGCGTCAGCGCTACCTCGGCGAGACACCTCTTGTGCCGTGCCTCTACATGACAGGCCATTCAGAAAACGCCATGTATACCCAAAACACCAAAGCAGAGGAGAAAACAGATGTGCCTATCACCATTGTCACGCCTGCGGATGATGATAAGCCTTGATTTCTCCCTTCTTTTGCAGTTTTTATGTTCTTTCTATTATTGTACCATAGTAATGTCCCCCCGCCACTTGCCATCGTTTGTAAATGTTCCTCTCGTTTCTACGCTATTACTTTCCATCATTTCCTATTTCTATTTGGTTTTCCTCGTTCTCAATGATGACATTCCTACAGTACCCATAAACTTCGCTTTTATTATACTTTTTTGCCTTGGCTCTTATTCTTGCAGGACTCACAAGGCTGTTTTTTACTCTATATACTTATGTTATCCTGCATTTTAGGTTTCCGTTTTTTTAAAACGCCTTTTGTGACAGACCACATAGGAGATAAGCACATAGATCGAAATCGATGTACAATGAAATTGCATTACCTATGCAGATTGAGCATTATCACTGCTAAATTTTGCTCATGGAAAGAGCTAATCACAAACGCAAGAAACAGCATTGGCAATTGTAGTACATAAGCATTTAACAACCCGTCATGTTGAGGGGAGTTACACAGTTTCTGAATCTATAAAACCTATATCACAAAGGGTAACCTTCATATCACATGAGCTCATGCTGTTTCATATGTATGATGTGAAATTCTACTTTGTATGCAGATGATATAATGCATACATATATGATTGACGTTGTCTCTCCCAAAGTGTGCTTCGCGCGATGCTTTTGTCCGGATCAATGAAGAAAAAAACACACAGCGAACGGACTATTGCGTAGAAATAGCGTACTCGGGTTGGGCGTCTTATTTTGGTGTACTCTATGTGCCATTTCATCGGCCTGATCTTAGTATGATGTATACGCCGTTGCAGCAGACGACCATGCGATCGGCGTTAGAGGGTCGCGACGCACATTTCATTCCTTCCGGTATTACTTTCGCCGAGAAGCTTGATGACTATTGATTGGCTGGTGTTTTTAGGCTAAATAGGATCTTCGTTTGTCTGACAGCAAGTATGTGTAATATGAAAACCAGCCCAAAGTTGAGAGAACGAATGATAGGAGTAGCGGATGTCGGCGGCCTACATTTAGATCGACCGGCTCGATCGCGTGCCGCTGCTCTTTCCAGTTCACTTCGCGGGTGATGAACTCTGTCAGAAGAAAGAAGAAGGGCGACGTCGGGTTGCCGCAGTAAAAGGGGACACCATGTTACCGCAGTTCATTGCCCATTCTCCATAATTTTGGATCCGGATGTTTCGGTCAGCCGGATCTCCGACGAAATAAAAATGTATGATTTTCCAAATCAGCAACGCGGACACGCGCCACCATGGAGGATATGTACATTGAATTTCACAAATCAAATCAACTCTATTTAAAACCACCATTGGCCCCTTCATTCGCTCCGGCGCAGTCATAGTCGTCCTCTTTTTCATAGCATTTGTGTATTTTTAATAGTTTAATATCTTCCTGTTGTCAGAAGCAGCGTCCTCTCTTTAGCTTGAAACAATCCAATAAAAAAAATTTTCTGTCGCGCAATTGACTGCTTTGAGAACACTAATAGCGCGATAAAACTTCTTTTGCCCGATTAATGTGAACAAATACTGGTTCGATAAGAGTGAAATCAATCGACAAGCCTGAAAAACGAGCCATTAGGGCGGGAATATAGACTTTGCTAGATGTAGTCGAGCTGCAGTCCGCTTGATCTGAGTTGTGAGTTTGATCTCGGTAAATTCGGGCTCCTTATGATCCCTTTTCAGTAGGAACCATAGAAACGGTGCGTGATCCGACGGCTGGTGACGAAGATCTCCATTTCTGGATGGTATCGTGGGCGGCCATAGTCGGATTGTATTGTGGGACACACCAGGGTGCGCGCACCTATCTTTTGCCTCCCATCAGAAAGCGGGGTTGGTAATTCGGACCGAATCTTTTAACGCGTCTTATTGGTCAATCGGATGCTGTATGGAAAGTGGGTTCCATTGCGCGGTGTTAGGAACACGAGAGTCATTGGCTCGGCGCTCCGGGCACCGACGGTCCGAAAAAAAAAAGAGAAAATCGAAGCACATGCGATATATGGTGTGTGCACGCTCTAGAAACCTTCCAAGATGTTAAAAAAAAATCCTATATATAAAGGGTCGGGTTACTTTCCCCATTGCTCGTCACCCACCCACTTTTCTTATTTTATTTACATACCATGGCGAGGTCACATCATTCTTCACGGTCATCCGAGACCGTGCAGGGTGCCTCGAACGAGGTGATTTCTACCTCAGACGAAAAACATTCTATTAGTGGCATCGAGGAAGTGCCTATCCAGCAGGCCACATCAGTCCATTCCTCCCAAGTCGACGAAAAAGATAAAAAGAAGAAGAAGAAGAAGAAGGAGCCGTCCGTACCGCTCTGGCGACTCTTCCGTTTCGCCACCAAACTCGACTTGCTCATGATCTTCATTGCTGCCATCTTCTCGGCCGGTATCGGAGCTATCCAGCCTGTCGTTATTGTCATCTTCGGTCAATTCCTCGGTGGTATCCAGGACGTGTTTGCCGATTTAACCTCCGGCGACTCCAACGTCTCCTTCCTCTCCTACACCTATGATCTGATCCTTGTCTTTGTCTACATGGGCACAGCCACGGTTGTGGCTGCCTATTGTGCTCAGTCTTTCTGGATTATCACGGGTGAGAACCAGGTATGTCATCTTTATATTTCTGATTTAGCATAAAATTAATCTCCAGTCAAATTTGTAGACACGTCGCATTCGTCAGCTCTATGTGCATTCCATCTTGCGTCAAGACATGGGTTGGTTCGACAAGGTAGAACCCATTGCGTACTTATGACTTGCTGAATGCTCACCCCAATTTTTTATAGGCCGAAGAAGGTTCGCTGACCACGCGTCTCGCTGCCGATACCCAGCTGGTCCAGGACGGTCTATCTGAGAAGATGGGTGTCTTTATTCAATCCCTGGCTGCCTTTATTTCTGGCTTCGTCATTGCCTTTGTCAAGGGCTGGAACTTGGCCGTCGTTATCCTTGCCACGATGCCGCTTCTTGCAGGCGCCGGTGGTGCGATTGGCTACTTCATTACCAAGTATACCCTTGCCGCCCAAAATTCGTATGCCGATGCGGGTGGCGTCGCCGAGCAGGTGTTTGCAGGCATCCGCACCGTCTACTCTTTCTCGCTCCAGGGCCGCTTCTCTGAGCTCTACAAGGTCAAGCTCGTCCCGGCCACGCGGGCTGGCGCTATGCGCGGTTTGGTCCTTGGTGTCGGTTTCGGCACGTTCCTGTTTATTCTCTTCTGTACCTATGGCTTGTCCTTCTGGTACGGTGGTCAACTCGTTATGGAGTTCAAGATGACCGGTCCTCAAGTGCTCGTTGTCTTCTTTGCCATGATTATCGGTGCTATGTCGCTCCTGCAGCTGCCTCCCAACCTCTCCGCTGTCTCAACTGCCTGCGGTGCGGCCTACAAGATTTACTCCACCATCGATCGTGTGCCTGAAATCGATTCCGACTCACAAGAAGGCGCCAAACCCGAGAAAGTCGTTGGTGAGATCGAGTTCCGCAACGTCCAGTTCTCGTACCCCACCCGCCCCGATGTTCCTATCCTCAAAGATTTAACCCTGACCATCAAGCCTGGTCAGACTGTGGCCTTTGTTGGCCCCAGTGGCTCGGGCAAGTCCACTTCCGTCCAGCTGATTCAGCGCTTCTATGATCCCGCCAGCGGCTCCGTCCTCCTCGATGGAAAGAACCTCAAGGACATCAACCTCACCTGGCTCCGCCACCAGATCGGCGTCGTAAGTCAAGAGCCTGTCCTGTTCAACATGACTATTCGCCAGAATTTGCTGATGGGTGTCACCCACGAAGCCTCGCCCGATGAAATCATTGCAGCCTGCAAGAAAGCCAATTGTCATACGTTTATTACGCAGCTGCCTCGTGGCTACGATACCATGGTCGGTGAGCACGGTGGTATGCTTTCCGGTGGTCAGAAGCAGCGTATCGCTATTGCCCGTGCTATTCTCAAGAACCCCTCCATTCTGTTGCTTGATGAGGTATGTACAACGGTATTTTCCCACGTGGAATTCCTTACTAACTGATTTTGTTGCTGTTAGGCTACTTCTGCCTTGGACACCCAATCCGAGCGTCTTGTCCAGAAAGCCCTCGATGCTGCTGCCGCTGACCGTACCACAATCGTCATTGCCCATCGTCTTTCGACTATTCGCAACGCCGACCTGATCGTCGTCATGGCCAAGGGCGACCTCATCGAAAAGGGCACCCACAACGAACTCCTTGAACTCGGCGGTGTCTATGCCGAATTGGTCCACAAACAAGAGATCGCCACCAAGCAAGTCGGTGCCACCGAGGAAGAGACGGTCGATGAAGAGGAGCTTGTCCGCCAGGAACTTGCCGAGTTGAAGGAGCAAGAAGAGAAGATCGAAAAAGCCAATGCTGAAGAAGAAAAAGCTGAGTCCATCCACATGGTTCGCATGAGCACAATGTCCTCTGTCGATGCCTTTGAACTGCGTCTCAAGAAGGAGAAGGAGGAACGCAAGCTGCGCATGAAGCAAAAGGCCCCGATGGGCCGTATCGCCATGGAAATGCGCTCCGAGTGGCACTTGATTGTCATGGGTCTCTTTGGTGCGTGTATCGCTGGTGCCGTGTTCCCTTGCTTTGCCTTGATTTTCTCCAAGATTATCGTCGTCATGACGGTCGATCCAAGCAACGCCGCCCCTGGTCCCATGCAGGGCGCTAACCTGTACGCCTTTGTCTTTGTCATGTTTGGTGTCGCCTCCTTCATCGGTTTCGGTTTCCAGATTGGTGCCTTTGAAGTGGCAGGTGCGCGCTACACGGAACGTCTGCGTGCTCGTGTCTTTGAGGCCTACATGAAGCAGGAGATTGGTTTCTTTGATCAAGAAGAAAACTCGATGGGCGCCCTTACCTCCAAGCTCGCGATCGATTCCCGCAACGTTAACGAGATGGTCACAAAGGTCTGGGGTGATGCTACCCAGGTCCTTGTCACAGCTATCACCGGTCTCGTCATCTCCTTTGTCTATTCCTGGGCTGTTGCACTCGTCGTGTGTGCCATGGCACCTTTCATTGCTGGCGCGACCTACTACGAGTCCAAGATCCACCGAGGTTTCGAGGATGAGACGGCCAAGGCGAACGAGCAAAGTGGTGAAGTCGCTGGCGAGGCCATCAAGGAGATCCGCACCGTCGCTGCGCTTAACAAACAGGGCCAATTCGAAATCAAGTTTGACCGCGCCCTCGAGCACCCCCACAAGCTGGCGATGCGCAAGGCCTATACTTCTTCGGTCGGCTATGCCCTCCAGCAGGGTATCACCATGTACACTAACGCCGTCGCTTTCTATGCTGGTGTTCGTTTCATGGACAACGGCATGATCTCCTTTGAGGATATGATGGTCTCGATGATGGCTATTTTGATTACCGCCCAAGGTATCGGTCGCGGTTCCGTCTTCACCTCGACGTTTGCTAAGGCCAAGAACTCTGCCATTGCCGCTTTTGAGGTCATCGATCGCAAGCCCCATATTGACCCCGATCTCGAGGGTATTGAGCCTGAGTCATCTAAGATCCATGGTGATATCTCGTTCGAGAACATCACTTTCCGCTACCCCGCCCGCCCTGACGTACCCATCTTTGATGGCGAGTTCAATTTGGAAGGCAAGAATGGTCAGACCATCGCTCTTGTGGGCCCCTCGGGCTGTGGCAAGTCGACCACCATCGGTATGCTCCAGCGCTGGTACGATCCCATCGAGGGCAACGTCCGCCTTGATGAGCATAATCTCAAGAGCTTCAGCCTCGGCAACCTTCGTAGCCATATGGCCTTGGTCGGCCAGGAGCCTGTCCTGTTTGATATGACAATCGGTGAGAATATCCGCTTCGGTGTCGATAATGGCAAGGAGGTCACCCAAGAAATGGTCGAGGAAGCCTGTCGGGCGTCCAACATTCACAAGTTCATCAGCGAGCTGCCAGACGGTTACAACACGCGTGTGGGCGATAAGGGCTCCCAACTCTCCGGCGGCCAGAAGCAGCGTATCGCCATTGCCCGTGCTTTGATCCGCAAACCCCGTGTTCTTCTTTTGGATGAAGCAACGTCTGCGCTTGACTCCGAGTCCGAGAAGCTGGTCCAAGCTGCGATCGATAACATTATTAGCGAAGGTGGCCGTACCACAATTACGATTGCCCACCGTCTCTCAACTATCCAGGGCGCCGATCTGATCTGTGTCGTCAAGGGCGGCAAGGTCATCGAGCAAGGTACTCACTGGGAGCTGCTCAAGCTCAACGGTGTCTACTTTGATCTCGTTCGTCAACAGAGTCTCTCTGCTGACCACTAGACTCACTTTATTATACTTATTCTGTTTTTCATCGACTCTTTTTTTTTTTTGCGTTTCTCTCTTTACTTTTTATGATTCCCTCCATGTACTCTCTTGTAAAGCTACCTCTTGTACACTAAAACATGCATAATACATTACTTTTCTCCCTCATACATTCATAGGGATTCTCCCACCTCTTGATTTATAATTCGCAAGCGGATCAATTTCTTGAGTTATTGACTTTGAACTTATTAGATTTAACAGGACCAACTCTTTGCAGGTGGCCTGTGTGTCCCAGGATAGAGATTATCCGGGACAGTTGGCCATAGTGAGCGTGCTTTGACAGTACGAAGTAACACCACTTCAACTTTCAGGTGTAATTTCTTTAAAGAAAGAAAAAGAGCGTGATTTTTTAGCCATCTTTAATAGGTAAGTATTTCCACATGAAGCGATGGCCAGTATGACCGATACATGAGCCCGGACTCTCTCTGTTGCCTTAGTTGCCACGATCTCTGCTCTCGGTATCGTCCCTTGACCACATTGAGTATGTATATAGACATGCATGCAGAATCCAACTACGCGGAATTATACAATGAGCGCAGTGTGTTGCACTTATTTTCTAGGTCATCCATCAAAATACCTTCATTATACGTTGGAAAGCGCTTGTACCACAACGCCTAAAAAATAGAAAAAGGAAGGATATAGTTGAGTGCTAAAAGCTCTGCGGAGAGAATACCCGCGGCATGATGGGGTGTCACACATGTGTACGCCAGAACATTCGTATTTTTTTCACTTCTGGCATGCTTATCTAAGCAAAACAGGTAAGTTGATCTGGGAGGGAAATGAGCAAAACGAAAACGGCCTTATCGGTCATCAGGGCTAGATCACCCTGTTTTTCTTTTGTGCAGAGATGGTGGGGGTGTGCATGTGTGTGTGTGTGGGGGGGGGATAAACTTGGGAGAATGTGGGTGGTACAGTCCAGCCACGTTTACATGGCGTGTATGACAACAAAAAAAAACTTGGGATCTGGAAATAACAGTCAGCATGAGATCTGGGATCATAACGAGAAATACAAAGGAAAAAAAATGTCACGTATTTTCCCGGAGCAAGAAAAGTCCCACTTTCCACATTGTTCCATTGCCGATGTTGGCTGAAGGCGCGTAGGGACATCCCCTATTTTTGGGCCACACTTATTCATTTTACCATCATTCAGAATGTTGAAGGCGCGTGAAGTATCCTCTTCTGGAAGGCAGTTGAGACAATAAGTAATCAGAGTTGACATTTTCCTATTGCTATCGTTTCCATTTGCATTAATCTGATAAAAGAAAAGCGCGTACCTTGTGTCACATGATGAGTTTGTATATATACGTATGTGCAAAAATCATGATTTTTCTCAGTGTTCTTTCCCCTCTTCAGGTAACAGGAATGGCAATGTTTCGTACTGTCATTCGTCGGGCGTTGTCAAAGAAAGCAAAGTTATCATGTTCGTACCGCTATTGTCTCCAATTCAAATCTGATAAAAGAAAACGCGTACCTTGTACCGCATGATGAGTTTGTATATAAATACGTATGAGTACATCGATCTGATAAAAGAAAACCGCGTACCTTGTACAGCATGATGAGTTTGTATAAATACATATGGCTATAGATCTTGATCTTTCTCAGCGTTCTCTCTCCTATTCGAGTTAACAGAAAATGGCACCATCTGGTACTGCCATTCGTCGGGCGTCGACGGACGACGCAAGTGCTTCAGTCACAGAGAAGGATAAAAAAGAGTTTGATACGGAGAGCGCCGTTCCAACCGACAGCAATGATGATAAACTACAAGAAGAACGTCCCAGCGAAGACGTCCAACGCGGTGTTCAAGACGCTGAGGCGGTGACCTTGACCTGGTCGAAACCCACATTGATTGCGGTTTTCATCAAGTAAGACTTTTTATCTATTACTGCTACTTACCGGGCTAACAATTTTTTGGTAGCATTTGGTTACTCTATCTCGTCAACGCATTCCAGTCCTCGATTCTCTACAACTTACTGCCGTATGTCACCAGTGAATTTTCATCTCACTCGCTCCTCAATGTCATCTACATTGTCGCAAACGCCATATCAGCTGCTGTATACATCCCTTTAGCGAAGGTTTTGGATGTCTGGGGTCGCGCTGAAGGCTTCCTTATAATGACCATTTTCGCTACTCTGGGTTTGGTAATGATGGCTGCATGCCACAATCTTCCCACTTTCTGCGCTGCCTATGTAAGATAATCGTAACATGCTAAAGCGTATGATACTTGAAATGGCTAACAGTTAAAATACTAGGTGTTCTATAGCATTGGCTTTGGAGGCATGACATTTTCCGTGGATGTTATTACGGCTGACTCGTCCAAACTAAAGAATCGAGGTTTGGCGTACGCCTTCACGTCTTCTCCGTATATTATCACTGCTTTCGCTGGAGCCAAAGCATCCGAGGGTTTCTACCAAGACATCAGCTGGCGGTGGGGTTTTGGCACCTTTGCTATCATTTTCCCTGTCGTAGCTGCCCCTTTATTTTTCATATTGAAGTTCAATCTTCGCAAGGCCGAAAAGCAGCACATTTTGAACAAAAATGCAAGCGGCCGTACGCTCTTCCAGAGTATCTGGCATTTTATTATCGAGTTCGATAGTGAGTAGCGCACCTTTTCCGAGAACCAGAGGCTGATACTGATTCTAAACTAGTTGTCGGCGTAATCGTATTCTCCGCCGGTCTCACAGTCTTTCTCCTTCCATTCAATATCGCTGATAGTGCACCTAATGGCTGGGGAACGGGTTATATCATCGCCATGATCGTCGTCGGGTTTGTTATGCTGGTCATATTCATTATCTACGAGACCTTCGTCGCCCCTACGCCACTGTTCAACTTCGCCTTACTTTCCGATCGGACCGTCATTGGCGCATGTTTGCTGAATGCAACATATCAGCTCGCTTACTACTGTTGGGCCAACTACTTTACATCCTTTTTGCAAGTCGTCAATGATCTGACGATATCGGAGGCGGGATACGTTGGCAATACCTTCGACGTTGTCTCTGGCGTGCTATTATTGTGTGTAGGCTTCTTGATTCGCAAGACCGGCCGCTTTAAGTGGCTTCTGTACATCGCCGTTCCACTTTACATTTTCGCACAAGGATTGATGATCTACTTCCGCCGCCCCAATCAGTCTGTCGGTTACCTTGTCATGTGCCAAGTTTTCATCTCCATAGGTGGAAGTATCTTCATTATCATCGAGCAGCTCGCCATCCTGGCCGCCGTCGACCACCAGCATGTCGCTGCAGCACTTGGTTTGCTGTCTGTCGTCGGTACTGTCGCCGATGCTATGGGCGCCACTATCTGTGGTGCAATTTGGGCGAACACCTTCCAGCCGGCCCTTGTGAAATATCTCCCGGAGTCGGCTCTGGCAGACTTGGATTCCATTTACGAAGACCTGGACACGCAGTTGAGTTACGAGGTCGGAAGCGCTACCAGACTGGCAATCCAGGAAGCATACGGCTATGCGCAGACGAGAATGCTTGCTGTTGGAACCGGTATTATGGGTCTGGCGTTGATTTGGACCTTCCTGATCAGAAATATCGACCTTACCAAAGTTTCGCAGGTCAAGGGTACGGTCTTCTAGGGCGCTACCGCGGTCCTTGAAGCCATCACTTATCACAATATATACACCTATACATTTCCTTCCTATCCTCCATAGTTAGCTTTTACTTTAATTTAAGCCCAATAGAGTTACTCACAAAAATTGTATGAGACCATCGCATCTGACAAGGAAGGATCATGCCTATTGTTTCTCTTTCTTCAGCTAAGTAAAACTCGCTCAGTCAAACTGCACCTAGAATTTACTATTCGCTGTCCTCAGCGATGGAGCTCTCTTAAAAATGCAGCAATGATTCTTTGATGCTACAATAACTGGTCCCAGCAAAAATATATATATATATATATATATAAATAAAATAAAAAGAAAAAAGAAAAAGAAAAAAAGAATCCCGATATTGATGTCAATATCCGACGAAGAAGTCTCGCGTCTATGCTCACAGGATGTCCTGGCCTTCCATAAGCTATGATAATTCATCTTTGCAGTTAAAAATCCAGGAATCTTTTTTTTTTTTTTGGCGATGACCTACATTTACTTTTTCCCGCGTTGTAGCACAAACCTAGTCTGTACAGAATACCGTATTTGAAGAGAACATCTGCTCTTGAGCGCAAAAAAGATTCATGTCAACGTAAACTTTATTCTGGCATATCAACAGCAGCGGGCTCAAAATCCGCATCAAATTGCGCAAAGGTCAATCTCCCGTCAGGCGGTGGCGAGTTAGCCTCACGGTCGCTGGCACGACTCCCAGCTTTCTGTACCAGTATCGCATACGCCATTCGATCACCGCTAGCTACAGCGGCCGTACACCCATGCTAGAGTCGACACGGTTGAAAAGTAGGCGGTCATCAACGCTCTTGACATTCATGAGGATGCAGACACGAGTTTGCCGTATTGATAAAAGATGTGTGTTGGACTATAATGCTGTCCCAGAGAAGCACAGCAGGACCCCGCCATTGCACGCGGGTCTGATAGGGCCAGCGCGAATTGGTGCGTCTTGCCTTGGACGGGTAGTTTGAAGCTTCTGCAATATATTGTGCCTGCCATTGATATTTGGAGAATTGGTATCCATTGTCTGTGTATAAGATGACCTAAAACTCTGCTTTCAAATACTATAGACACAACCTTGACGGGAAACAATAAAGGCGCAGCTTATCGGATACATATCGAGAACGTACAATTATAGGTTGTCTAGAAAGGAAAAATCTCCCTCCTCAAAACGTCTGCTTGTAACCGCGCACGCGCGCATGCACAGGGAAAAACAAAATTTAATCATTGTTCAACGACGACCGCGCCACCACTTCCCCCCCCCCAACCCCTAAAAAAAGTTTCCACCGCTCACCCATGCAGCAGTGCGTAACCATCCCGAGAACCTTCACCTTTAGCACACATGAGATCGCCGTTCGGCATTCGAAAACAAGAGAAAACGATCAATATAAAAAGGTTCTTGGGGGGAAGAGTGTAAATATGGGGTAGATGATGGGGGGAGGGGTTTACAGAAGAAGGTATAGACATCCTATCGCCATCATTATCACATGCGTATCGAGCGATAAGTTTGCTACCAGTACTATGCACTTGCACCGTTGTTCCTATCAAAAGTCGTCCTCTTCTCCGCCCCAAGCATCCTCGTCTAAAAGGTCGCTCTCGGCTTTGAGCTGGGCGATCCCGGAAACCTCCTCGAGATACTCGGGTTCACGCAGGACCCGTTCGACAAAGGCCTGTGGGTCCTGTCGATAAGCGCCACGCACCTATATAAAAAATATAATGGACCGGAAAATAAGAAGGAAAAACAATGGTATAGAACAAGATGATATAAAAGATAGAAGGGATTACCTTTTCCGAACAAGCCGTGCAGCAATCGTAAGGTTGTCCAACAATGAGCATGTTGTTAAATTGCCCGAGAAACCCGCGGATTTGATGAGGCACTTTTCCGAGTAAACCTTCGTCACACGCCGCGGCATGAATGCTAGAGAAGGAAGGTTAACAGTAAAGTCTTGCTATTCCGCCTATTACCCGTCGGGATGCTGTAGAATGGACACAAGAAGCTCGACGGCTAATGCACCCGCCATCGCGGCCAGGCCCGGACGTGTCACCGTGCACTGCTGGTCGAGGGTGCGATCGGTGAGGGACTGTAAACACGTGAGTTATTTTTTTTTCCTTGTTTATTATTATGTTTTTTTATACTTGCATCGGTAGGTGCCACAATGTCATTGCAAAAATAGCAGCCAAGTGCGGGGCCATGTCGCATCACAACATAGGTATCAAAACCGAGCGCGGCGTTGATCACAATCTTGTTCTTCTCTTTGGCGAGCAGCGTTGGCAGCCAGCGACTCTCGCGACTATCAGTGAGCAAAAAGACACAGTCGTGCCCGTCCACCAAAGACGAGAGATGGTCGAGGTCATGACGAAGCGATGATGAAAAGTTGTGCCCCGGCATCGGAATCGAGAAGTCGTGGCCCGTGGCATGCTAAAAGGAAAAAAAAAATCTTGGTATGACTTTTAAAGTGGCGTGCTTTTTTTCCCCCCTTACGATCGTAGGTTGAACGGCCTTGAGCTGCTTGGCAGCCGTCTCTGCCTTGGGTGCGCCGCCATCGAGGCAGTCGCTAAACTGGTAAAGAGGCTGACGGACCGGGTTGGAGAAAGAGACACGGCCATTATCGACGAACGTAATATGGCGCACCCCCCAGCCCTGACTGGAGTTAGCGACGAAAAAAGAAATGAAAAGATAATGATCGCAGGTTGACTCACCGCCAAGACGCGCGCAACGTAGCAACCCAGCGTGCCAGCACCCAGCAACAAGCACTTTTGGCGCTTGATTTTCTCAAGGTCCAAGTCGGGCAAGACCCGCCACCGCATCAGCTTCAGGTTCAAATCAACCGACGTGTCTGCGAGTCTAATATTTGTTTTTTTTTGTTGAGTATAAAAAAGAATGTATACACCTTTTTGCATGCTTTCTTCCCACCTTGCTGGATCCATGAGAGGCCCCAGGTCCGCCATACGCGGTGCTAGTTTGCCTTGCGCGTTCCGTTCCCATCCCACCGCCTTGGGTTCTAGATCATGTCAACAAAAAGCAAAAGATAAAAGTAAATAAAAAGACGCTTTTCCCAAAAAGGCCTACCGCTTTGAGTCGCGTCATAAAAGCTTTCGTGTGGCAGTTCGGTGACTAGAATACGCGACATGTCGGCTGCGGCTGTCTCGGAACCCTTGGCTGCACGGTAGCACAAGACTTTTAATCTGCAGACCCCCCAGCATTGATGAGCCAGGGCCAACAGGTTGCGGAGCGGCCACCCAGGCGCGTGCGGCATGTTGGAGGGATCGGCAAACCCAACCATGCGCTATAAGAATCATTAGTTTGAATATGATTCACCCCACCGCCACCCCCACCACCACCTCATCACGCTATCGCCGCAGCGGCCCTCTCCCCTTCCCGCCTCTTCCCCCCCCCGCCGCCGATTAGTCAACCCGGTGCCTTCTTACTTCATCCGTATCACCATACAGCGTGTCCCATTCGCAGAGCTGGCCAATCCGAATGCGCCCGTGCGGCTCACGCTTGACCAGGAAGTAAGCCCGTTGGCCGACTTGATCAGCCAAGGAGGCGATCTAGAACCAGAATGAGTTCCCGTATACAGTATAACACGTATATATCAGGATACCTCTTGTTGAGTGAATTCATCCGTGATGGGATGCATTAGCTGAGTGAGTTGCCAGGGCCGGGTAGGCATCAGGGCCGGGAAGGCGAACCAATAGTAAAATTTGTAGCGCTTGAGATCGGCGTAGGTCAGCATCACGAAATCGTTCAACAGGGCGGGGTCGGTCAATGCAGCTCCGCTCCGGATTGCTCCCCATATCTGATGTTGTTGTAGTGATGTCAATGCCATGCGTGATTTTCAATTAATAACTGGACCTTTTGGGTTTTCTGTTTAAAGACGCGGTTCTTGTCAAGCCTCCTAAAGTCGTCGAGGGTGTTGGTATTGATCAGCTCGCCTGAGGCCGGGTAAGAAAAAGGCGGCCTTCCAGGGGGAAAAGAAAAAATAAAAGTGTCAGAAGAGTGAAGCACGTGGGAGGGATGGAGTGTTGTAGTTGGCACCTGGCATCATCCGTGGTATCATTCTCTTCCAGTTCCTTTTCGAGCCCCTGGGCCGGCACACAGAACCGCCCCGCCATCGCTTCCGATAAGGGGCAATTGTAATACGCTTGCACCGCTATCGCTGCTTCAGACAGTCGAAGCACGTCCAACTTTTGCGTCGCGAGCGAATGCCAAAAGGATGCATCGACAAATGAGCCCAATGGGGCGAATTGCACTGGCGAATCAGTTTCGCTCATGTTGAAAGAGAAAAAAGGGGGTAGGAGAAAGAGGAAAGCGTTCTTTGCGGTTGCTGCGGGTTCGAGTTCACCTGGATAGAATAACGTTGGCCTGATCAAACAGCTGTTTCGAATACGTATACATATACGTATGTACTCTATAATACAAAAAAGTGGATGCGTGCGTAAGTGGGTGATGTGACTTTCTAATGAGAATACCCATACACATATTACTTTTTGCTTTACTCGCTACACTACCCTAACCCCCCAAGTTTCCTTTTCTTAAAAAGATGGGATGAGTGCGTATACGCTTAGTTGTGTACAATACATCAATCGCATGACATGCTTTCCCCCACATCCCTAATCTCCGTCACGGAGAATATTATAAATTGTCATGTATGTGCCTTGCTTGTTGAATAACCTTTTTTTTGTCTCTCTGTCACTGAACGTGGTTGTAAACCTTAATGGAAGCGATCCCTTCTCCCCCCCTTTTTTCTTTTCATGATGACGAGAATGAAATCATCTTTTTTCAGGAGAGATAAGGAGAAAAAGCAGAGGAAAATGAAGATGACAAGTAAAAGAAGCAAGTGGCTGGCTGATTCACGTGCGTTTGTATATATTTATGATTATGTGTTGTGTGTATGTGGAGAAAAATATACTATGAGTAATATAGATCGCTGCAGGTTTTTTTCTTGTGTTTTCGACTCCTACTTTGTAGATGCCGTGTGTGTGTGTGCGCGCGTCGTGCATGTGCTTGGCGTGTGATAGACAGTTATGGCAAGACCAGCACAGACACCCTTATTTGACTTGGTGATTTTCATGTGACGAGTACGCGACGAAATTCGGAATGAGGGACATAACATAAAAATAAGCGGAATTACCTAAACAGGCTGCATTACCCCACACATCACAAAGAGAAAGAGCAAGACTGACGGCGGAATATGTAGATACGTATGTATTTGTGTGTATGATGTGGGGATAGTTGGGGGAATAAGAGTGCCTTGCGCGCGCGAGATGAGGGCCGATAAGCCCCTGGTCTTCATATTTTTTGATGGCATGGATTGTGGGAACATTCGTGTAAGGGATTTCCATTTGTGGCTATCGCCAGAATCTGGACGGCCGGTCAATGCATCCCGTCCACCCCCCAAACGCATGTCCCCCCCAGCTCCCCTTTTTTACTTTTTACGTATCTTGGTCCATCATCACCAACTCTCCAACCCTCAACCCTCCCCCCACCCGTGTCAAAACGGGAAATGACTTACCGCGCTGTATAAATACCTTTGCTTTTTCCAACCGCAACCCCATCTCTCTTTCTTGTGCTTTATCTTTCCACTCAACTCTCTCACTTTCTCTTCCTCTTCTCTGTCTTTATACGCTCCTACTTGTCCTATATGGCCTACCAAGCTGCTTCCACGCTGCTCGGCCTTGCCGGCAGTACGCCATCATCGCAAAAAATCCAACAAAGCGACAAATCGCAACTGCCGCGTCCATACAAATGTCCCATGTGTCCCAAATCGTTCTATCGCCTTGAGCACCAGACCCGCCACATCCGCACCCACACCGGCGAGAAGCCCCACCAATGCACGTTTCAGGGCTGCGAAAAGCGCTTTTCGCGCTCGGATGAGCTGACACGCCACGTCCGGATCCACACCTCGCCCAACCGCAGACGCACAAAGCAGCATCAGCACCCATCCGCAGCACAGGCGATGGGCGCCAAAGCGCAGCAGCAACGTCGTCAGCGGCAACCTGAGATGCCACCCTCGCCTGCGCTGTCCACCGGTTCCAATTTCGCTCCCTCCGACTCTGAGCCTGAGCTCACGCCCGAGAACTCTCCTGCACTGTCATCCCGCAAACTGCAGTGCCAACATCCCACACTCCAGCCCTCGCCGCCGCCGTTTGTCTTTTCAAAGAACAGCCTGCTCGACATTCTCGAACGCCCTCCGCAAGCCCGTGTGCTGCCCCCCATCGGCAAACCGTTACCGTCCATTCATTCCGTCATGCCTTTTTAATCCTGCAACAGCCTCTTTTCTTGCGACGCACAACAAAAAGCACCTATAACCAGCAACACATACAGAGCACATCTTCTCTCTTTCTCTTTTTCTCATACACACAACAGCACTTGCTTATTATCATACTTTCATACTTTTTACTTTTGCTCCATCATACACACACAAACACACACACACACACATATATGTAGATGCATTGCATTTTGATTCTTCACCTACCAAACTCCTATTCGCTCCTTGATTGCTATTCTAGGTGTCACAGACAATCAAATCAAACATACCCCATTCTTGTACATAAATTTTTTTGACATATGGTCCCATCATTTTTGTTTTTAAAGGCGTGAGAACGAGTCACACAATGTGAAGTTCCAATGTCCTGGTGGACCCTTCCTCTCTCTTTTCCCAAGCCGCTGGTCCCATCCGTTTCCATTTGAGTTCTTTTCTACCGTCTTGAGTAATTCCCTGTTCTCACAATTAGGGAGACCATCGGGGATGGGGGGCTTTTGTTATAGCGGGGAAACGGGTATCTCTTTACAGACCTAGTGGAGGATCATCTCAGAAGAAGCAAAAGGCAAGGATGATGAAACGTTATCCTTCTCCCCTAGTCTCCCTTTTTTTCTATTTTCCATCCCTTGCCTCCCCCATCTAATAATAAAAGATCCTTGCTTGTTCTATATGCCCAGCCATGATGTGATGAGCGCCACGCTTCTCTATGTGCACGCGCGCACACCTCCTCCGAAGGGGGCCAGCGACATACCAGCCATTCCTGCCCTATCTCCCGTTTGTCGTAGTGCGCTGATCTAATTATATGATCATAATAATGCTGGTTTTTTTTCTCCGGGCTCTATGTGCGTCTGCGTACGTACGGTTTTACTCTTCCTTTCTGTTTTTTGCTCCTGAAACCCCCCAACAAAAAAGGCCAATGGAGTGTGATCATTCTGTCATGCAATTCCCCGTACAGTCCATTATTATCTATCTAGCCAATGCGAGGCTACATAAATAGAACTGTAATAATTCCCAAGCAGGGAAAGAGGTCGGATGATTCAGAAGAGAAAGAGGCGTCCGACAAAATATGTACAGCCGCGGTATCAAGTGATAGGTGATGTCCCATCATCAGCATGGCGCCATGGCTGGAGGTAGTGCATGCAATAGAAAATAGAGAGCGATTAGATATCCTTCAAACCAAAGGCAACCGATCGCCCATCAGTTGACCCAATGTTTAAAGTAACCCATAAAAAAATATGTCTTAGAGTTAAGACACGGTGGGTCAACTGATATGACGGACACCCCTTGCTTTCTTGCAATTTTTTTTCCCGCGGCCTACCCCACATCTGATTCGTGCATGGCTCACACATCCATTCACACACACGCACGAATATGTATGTGTATGTGTGTGTGCGTGATGTGTCTAAAACGATCCCATTTCTCACAGCCGAGTGAAACACTCATTCAGGGCCGTGTGTACATCCTCACGGAAAATTACGCAAGAAAACTGTAATTATCAGGGCCTCGTGTA